>OY856412.1:143017106-143562106 GCA_963693085.1 Alisma plantago-aquatica | reverse complement strand
GGAACAAGGGATGAGGATGTTGGATGGTGGATGAAGTTGACAAGGAATGGAAGGAACAAGAATGACGATGTTGGAGGATATGTGTGTTAATATATCTTTACTTTGTGTTTATTTCATATTTCATATTACTGATGTACCTACATGTAATTTTCCCTTTACTATAAATAGAGAGGAGAACCCTATTGGGTCTCTTACGTTGCCAGTGTGCAACAACGCTCCATTCGTCTCTTCCGCTTACATGGTATCAAGAGCAGGTTAGCGCTCCGCCCAGCGCCGCCCCTCCCTCCCGCCCGTTCTCCTTCGGCGCCGCCCCTCCCTCCCGCCCCTCTCTTCTCCCTCCTAGCCGGCCGCCGCCGGTCCCTTCTAGCCGCCGGCCGCCGCCGCCCGCAGCAGCGGCTGCTCCTTGCCGCCGGCGCGCGGCAGGAGCGCAGGAGCCTCCCTGCGGCGCTGCTGCTAGCCGCCTAAGGGAGGGTTCCCACCGCCCGTCCATCGCCGCTGGACTTTGGTAGTCCATCTCATGCTGCCGTAGGTCCAGCCGCAAAGATCTAAAGGCTCCGTCTACGTCTCCGGGAACTTTTTCAGCACCTTTCGGTCCCTTTTCGGACGCCGACTCTGCTGCTTGGGGATCTCCGGTTGATCCAACGGCCTTCTAAAGCCCTACCCGGAGGTCTCGTCTCTTCCACAGTGCTTTCCTAATTACATCTCCTTCATGTGTGATTAGGAACCTCTCGCTTGAAGGCTGTCGATGCGTCAGTCACGCATCCTCTTTCCAGTTCTGTTGTGACGTGTATCTCTCCGTCACGGGACGCGTATCTGTCCGTCCACTCAGCCTTCTTTGTGACGTGTATCACTCCGTCACACATATCCCAGTTACATCATGGAGAACAAGACCTATTATGAGGTCTCGCCTATTCCTATCAAGCTCAATGGGAAGAACTTTTTGCTATGGATGAATGCGGTTCATACTGTCTTGGAATCGCGCGATCGGGCAAAGTTTGTTGATTATGCACCTCTCACTAGCACTGACAAAGACTATGCCGAGTGGAAACGTCTTGACAGCCTAGTGAAGACTTGGCTTTGGGGTAGCATGGAACCTTCTATTGCTTCTAGGTTCATGTTCTACTCCACTGCTAAGGAGATTTGGGATGCCGTTAAGCAGCACTATGCTCAAGAGAAGAATGCTCTTCGCCAGTTTATGATCTATGATCGTCTGTTTGCAGAGAAACAAGGTGATAGATCACTTGAAGAGTATTTCGGTGTGATTCAAGCTATCTCCCAGGAGTTGAGCTACTATCATCCAGTGAGAGTTGCTGAGCAGATTAAAGATAGAGATGATCTTGTCACTGCTAAATTTCTATCTGGCCTTAGCTCCTCATTTGGTTCAGCAAGAAGTGTGATACTTGCGTCCGATAAATTGCCGAGCCTTGCAGAAGCTTTCTCTAGGATTCAGCAATCCACCTTTGAGTCAGTTGATCCTACTCCTGTTGTTCCTTCTGGAGATTCTCATGCCTCCATTGCTGCAGCAGTTCGCGGAGGACGACCTGCACCTACACCAGCTGACAGACCTGGCTTGGGCAGAGGACGTGGGACTCGTCCTCGATGCACTTTCTGTGACAGACCTGGACATACTGTCGAGAAATGCTGGAAGAAACATGGGCGACCTGCCGCCCCACCTGTTGGAGCTGCCAATTGTGCTACTTCAGACTCTACTACTGCGAGCTCGAGTTCCTCTGGCATCACACTTACTCAGGAGGAGTATGACAGGTTTATTCAGGCAACTCAACATTGGAGTATGGGCGCCTCATCTGCCAGTAAACCTTGCATCTACAGCGGGTAATCAGGCTACATCTTTTATGGCTTCCGGATCCGCAACTCCCTGGGTGGTTGACTCTGGTGCCTCCCAGCACATGACTGGTATGAGGCGATTGCTCCGCACACTTGACTCATATATTCCTCACCCATCTGTTACTTTGGCAGATGGTTCTGTGAGGAAGGTGGTAGCTAGTGGTTCTGTGTCCCTTACACCAGATATTGATTTGAAATCTGTTCATTTTGTACTTGAATTTCCATTCAATTTGCTTTCTGTTGCCAAGTTGATTGACACTGTAAAATGCACAGTAACATTCGGGCCCTCTTGTTTTGTTTTACAAGATCTCAAGAGTTTGAAGATGATTGGTGGGGGGCCTAGGAAAGGTGATCTCTACCTCTTTCCTGGTGATTATCTACCTCGCCATCCACCTCCTGCTCCAGTTTCCTCCGCCATGCTGAGTGGTTCCCCCTTGCTGTGGCATTGCAGATATGGACATCCTTCCTTAGAAAGCTTGAAGAAGTTGGAACCAGATCTAGCTCATGTGTCCTCTCTAGAGTGTCAGTCCTGTCAGTTGGGCAAACATCATCGGTTATCATATCCTGTTCGTGTCAATAATCGGGCTTCTAGTCCGTTTGAGTTAGTCCATAGTGATGTATGGGGTCCTGTTAAAAACCAGAGTTATAATGGTTTTAGCTATTTCATTTCCTTTGTGGACGATTACTCTCGCATGACATGGATTTATCTTTTAAAAAGTCGTGAATCTGTTCTTTCCATTATCAAACATTTTCATAAACAAATTCAGGTTCAATTTAACTGCAATATCAAAAAATTTCAATCTGATAATGCCCTTGAGTATGTTCAGAAAGCGATGAATGAGTTTTGCAGTTCGGTTGGTATGATTCATCACACCTCTTGCCCTCACACACCTATGCAGAATGGCGTTGCTGAGAGAAAGAATCGCCATCTTTTGGATATCACTAGGTCTATCATGTTTGAATCCAATGTGCCTAAACGTTTCTGGTCTGAAGCTCTTCTCACTGCCTGTTTTTTTATTAATCGGCAGCCCTCTTCTGTTTTGCATGGACGCACTCCCTTCTCTGTCTTACGCCCTATGGATAAACCGTTTCATGTTCCGCTTCGGGTTTTTGGTTGTACATCCTTCGTTCATAACTTTGATCCCAAACAAGACAAACTCTCTCCTAGGTCCTTGAAAACCTTGTTTCTTGGTTACTCTGGTACGAGTAAAGGTTACAAGTGTTATTGCCCGAGTTTGCGTCGTATGTTTGTTTCTAAGGATGTCACCTTTCATGAAACCAGTCCATATTTTGCAAATTCTATGAGCAAGGGGGAGCAATTGAGTGAGGGAGTGCTACCCGCAATTCCAAGTGAGGGAGTGCCACCTATCATTGTTGAGGACATACCGCATGATCCACCTACCATTCAACCCTATCACCAGGTTTATCACAGGCGAGGTAGACAGGATCCAGATGAGGTAGCGGCACAAGTCCATGAGCCTCCTTCGCCATCTTCTACTCAAGAGATTCCTGCAGAGGCTTCTGACCTTGATCTTCCTATTGCTGTCCGGAAAGGTATACGTTCATGTACTATTAGACATCCCATATCAAATGTATGTTGTTTGTCGCACTTATCTACACAGGCTCGTGCATTTGCTGTTGGGATGGACTCCATTAAGATACCAAGAAACCACTTCGAGGCTCTGAAAGACAGTGGGTGGCAGCAGGCAATGCAGGTGGAAATCTCTGCTCTGATTGACAATGGCACATGGGATCTTGTTACTTTACCTGCGGGAAAGAAAGTTGTGGGTTGTAGATGGGTCTTTACAGTCAAACACAACCCTGATGGATCAATTGAGCGGTTGAAGGCCAGATTGGTAGCAAAAGGCTACACACAGACATATGGAGTGGACTTCTTTGAGACTTTTTCTCCAGTTGCTCGTCTCAATTCTGTGCGGATCCTTATATCTCTAGCTACTACCTTTGATTGGCCTCTTTTCCAGCTGGATGTCAAGAACGCCTTTCTTCATGGAGATCTTCAAGAAGAGGTGTACATGGAGCAACCACCAGGTTTTGTTGCTCAGGGGGAGTGTCAGCAAGTCTGCAAATTGAAGAAGGCTATCTATGGGTTAAAGCAATCTCCTCGAGCTTGGTTTGACAAGTTCAGTGCTGTTGTTTTACAGATGGGCTTCTCTCGTTCCATGACTGATCACTCTCTATTTTATTCAAATTCTTCTGGTGGGTCCATCATTATTGCTGTCTATGTTGATGATATTGTGATTACTGGCAGCGATTCTACAGGCATATCACGTGTGAAGGAAGGACTACAACAACACTTTCACACGAAGGACCTGGGGAAGCTGAGATACTTTCTCGGGATTGAGGTTCTTAGATCCCATGCAGGTATAAATCTCTCCCAGAGGAAGTATGTGCTTGACTTGCTACAGGAAACGGGTATGACTGACTCTAAGCCCGTATCCACTCCGTATACTGCATATTCAGATCCAGGTCATTACAGGAGAATAGTTGGGAAGTTGATTTACCTAACTGTCACAAGACCTGATATTTCTTTTGCTGTTGGAGTAGTAAGTCAACATATGTGCACACCACGACAGTCACATTGGACAGCTGTATGCAGGATTCTGAGATATCTGAAAAGTGCTCCTGGAAAGGGGATCACTTATTATAAACCAAAGAGTCCTCTATCTTCTTTGACTCTCACAGGTTATGCAGATGCAGATTGGGCTGGTAATCAAGTTGATAGAAGATCCACATCTGGCTACTGCACCTTTCTTGGTGATCATCTGATTACTTGGAAAAGCAAGAAACAACAAGTGGTAGCACGGTCTAGTACTGAGGCTGAGTACCGTGCTATGGCACATGCATGCTGTGAACTACAATGGATCAAATCTGTCTTATTTGAGCTGAAGATTTTGATTCAAACTCCCATGATTCTCAAGTGTGACAATCAATCTGCTATACATATTGCCAGGAATCCTGTCTTCCATGAGCGCACAAAGCATATAGAAGTTGACTGTCATTTCATCAGAGATCAGATAAAGAATGGCAATGTTGTGACGCCATATGTCAAGTCTGAAGATCAACTAGCTGATATCTTGACAAAGCCATTAGGTCCAGCAGTGTTCCAGAATTTATGCGGCAAGCTGGGCATCCACAATGTGTACACTCCAGCTTGAGGGGGAGTGTTAATATATCTTTACTTTGTGTTTATTTCATATTTCATATTACTGTTGTACCTACATGTAATTTTCCCTTTACTATAAATAGAGAGGAGAACCTTATTGGGTCTCTTACGTTGCCAGTGTGCAACAACGCTCCATTCGTCTCTTCCGCTTACAATGTGAAAACAAAAGAAAGGGGGGAAATCAGGGAGGAAGGAGGAGGATATAGAAAAAAATGGACAACAGGAGGATGATATAGTATAAAGGGAAAACATATGTCTAGGTGCCTAACAAGGAAGAAGTAGAAGAAAGCATAGCAATAGGAAAAATGGGTAAAATGAGAGGAGCAAGGGAAAAACAGGAAGTAGGAGGATGATAGAGTAGAGAAGAGGAAGGAGAAGAGAGGAGGATGAAGAGGTGGAACATGGAAGTGGAAGCAACAAGCAGCAGGAAGAGGGAAAAAAGTTGGGAGAAAAGGGGACGATGGAGGAGGAAGAAGGGGAAGAAGTTGGGAAAAAATGGGGAGGAAGAGGGATGGAGGAGGAAGAAGGGGAAGAAGTGGAAGCAGCAAGCAGCAGGGAGAAATCAGGGAGGAAGATCGGATGGTGGAGGAAGAAGGGGAAGAATGGGAGCAGCAAGTAGCAGGTGCAATTTGGGAAGGAAGGGGGGAGAATATAGCATATGTGGAACCCTGCTGCAAATAAAGAAGGACATGGAAAACCACGTATGAAACAGACGTACATAACTGTATAAAACGGCAAAAAAAATGTACTAAACACATTCAAAACGCAATTCGGGAATAAAATGCGCTTAAAACGTATTATTCGGTTTGGAGTTTAAAACAGCCATCACATATGACAGGTGTATTATACAAGTATTAAACGAGTTTTTTTCAACAAAAAAAAGGGTGAATATTGTGACTATGCTTATATCTAGAAGAATAGATCACGCGTCTATTGAGAAAGGTAAAAGGATGTTAAAATGCACTATAAAAAGATTCAACCCAAATATGAAAATGACAATCGTAATATAAGGCAAAGTGACAAGTAAGACCGATAACCCAATCTTAAGAAAAAGCAGTTCAAGTAGATAAAAATCGTTTTATTAGGAAAAAAGGAAAAGCAAGTCTACACCAGCTCATGTGAGTCCAAATCCTCTTTTGAAGAATAAGTTCCCACACTAAATCCATGAACTCTGAAACTTGATATCGAGAACAAGAGACTTATCTATAAAGTGGAAAGCTAAATATTATCTGTTGTAATATTGATAATTGGATGAGAGGTTAAAGAATGATTTCTTAACATATCCAATATTAAGTCTATAAATTGATTTTCTCAAATCTTATACATATTTATGAGTTCGAAGAGAAGACTTTCTCCCCGCTCGCCCATTACCCGTGGTGGAGGCCGGACGCTCGGGAGGATGGTAAATCAAGGCGGCAGCTGTGAATCGAACCCGGGTCCCTTCGTGAGGGGATGCCGTGCTTGACCACTTGAACCACTCCTTGCCGGCAAATCTTATACATATTTAGAACATAGGAGGTTGGAGGTACATGAGTGCAAAATGGAGTTGAGTTTCGGACATAGGAGATATTAGTGTAGGTTAGAAGGAGTGAGTGCAAGGTGAAGGGGTTGGACCATTCACCACGAATCCGCTGAAAGAAGATAGCTGCTTCCAAGTGCCCCCGTCTATGGTGCATCCTATATCACTGTGCAGTAGAGCATGTGGTCAGCATCTCAAGAAAAGTTTCATGTGAAAGAAAGGACTCAAAATCAAGGTAGATAGCCCTAAACTTGTGGCACGAAATATCTAATAAAGGGGCATATGATGCGCCCACCACTTCTCCACTCAGCTCTAGACTCTTGCCGGTCATTATAATAACATACTTTCAAGAAAGCTCTTTGGCTAAAATGGCTCCTGGAATTTTGATATCATATTCCAAAAGTTATGAATTAGATCTCTCTTCTAAACATATCCAAAGATAAGAACACGTCAATAGCTTAATATATCATTGTCTAAACTTATAATTGCAAGATGATGAATGTTATCAATGAAAATTCCAAGGAAGAAGAACAAGGTATCAACTATCAACTATAATATTACCCAGCAAGTTCAGCTCCAGTATTTGTGTGGAAGCTATTTATCAGTAAAGCCGTGGCAGTCCCACTAGGATAAGTGAGCTTGTAATCAATGACCATTACCTGTTAGCAATATAAATGATATGGAGAATTATGTATTAGAACAACACAAGAAATTGTACAAACTAAGAAGAGGAAACACTCAAAGATACTTCACGTATATTTATGAAGACATGCTAAATAAACTGGAAGCAACTGAAATCTGTGTAATCAGTGACCCCACTTCCTGACAACGTATATAATGAAGAATGAAATGTTGCATGAGAATATGCTTATCCAGGCTTTTTATCTGAGTGATACAAGAATTTAAATTTAACATGACATTTTAAGAGTATGCTACACAAATAGGCCCAATGTTTAACCTGGATAACAAGATTAACTCTACTGTTTATGAAACTCCTGAAGCAAAAATAAGATATACAACCATAACTAAATGATGGAATACATCCCATCTACCCACTTCATTCAGTTTTTCTATACTTAAAAATATTGACATGGCAACAACCTAATATGAAGCACCTTTAATCCAAGTTTGCTTACCCTTTGAATACATAACTAGTTAACTTGTTTTTGTCCTCTCTTCATTGACATGGGCCATTGGAGTTCCTTCTCTGGGTGTGGTCCCTGTGAAGGCAACTCCTCTCTCTACTTAGTCATGGGCCTTAACAGTGCTTAAGCATTGAGAAGAAGTCAAAGAAATGGAGCTAGAATACCAAACTCACAGGTAACAGTATCTGCATTAGCATCAAAAGTGATGACCAGCCCGCGAGGTGCTATTGAAAACCCCTACTTTCCAACCACGGCTAGCAGAAGGTAGGACATGAGGCCACAACTCATGTTGGTAATGAAGCTACATACTGTTACCGCAAGTATAACGGGGCAAGCAGCAGAATCTCTCGCCAATCTGCTGAGTACATTTTTGTTTTTGAGGTTAGTGAAAGACTGCCATTTAACAATTGTGCGAGTTGGAATAATGGCGAGTCCTCGAGGTGGAGGTATTGGGCCTGCATTACTACACGAATGATTGATATTTGTGGGTGGAGCAAGGTTTTGTTTAGTTGTTTGAGCCTGAAACAGATTCAGTATCAGTAACATGTAGACAACTTTCAATTTCATTATATTTATTTAGAAAAACACTTTCATGGAATTTAAGCTCTACATAGCTAATAATCCAAAAAAGGGTTAAATAGATAGCAATTGGCCTCCTAAGATTGAGGTTATGGATGAAGATAAAAGGATAGAATAGAAAGTAATCCAAGAACAATCAAAAAACTGCTCATCTATGATTTGGAACTATGATATCTTTGTCATTTTAACTGAAGCAGTTACAGTGGAAAAAAGAATAATGTACAGTACTTGGTGGTTTCTATATAATAGAAGCCCTACAATAGTGAAGACTGCATGCATGTAGCAAGTATATAGAGTCAGTCTATTGAAGATTATGAATGGAAAGATAAGGAATTATATAAAAGGCATGCATGACATACAGGATCTGTAACCCTACCTTGCGTAGAGGGACAAGACTGAATAGCCCCAGAAAACTAACAACAAACATGAAACCAATCATCCAACCCAGTGAAGGATTCTTGACATCTTCTTGTCTGTTTCCAGGATAATCCGCACCAATGAGATTGTATGTTTTCTGGTCCATTGCAATCATATATGAACCGAACCCTCCTGGAAGAAAAAAAATCAGTCACTCCGAGTTCAGGTTATAAATACAAATGTTACTGCAAGAAATAAGATCAAGTAAATTCAACCCCAGTTGCGTGATACTGGACATTTCACATGTTTCCCTTAAATGTGGGATGCTAGATTACCTACCAGGGAGGACTGATAAACCGATTATAGTTAGCAGCACACTCCTTGTCAGTTGTCACATCTGGTAGACTGTTTTGTACTAGTTTATAGCGTAGAGGTATTTATGTAGTGTTATTAGCAGCTATTACGAATCTACAGTTCATATTAGATGTCAACTAAAGTTCAAAGATATAGATGTCATTGTTGGCACAGTGAGAGGCAAGTAACTCCATTTCAAGTACATTGACAACAAAAGGTATCAAAATTACATGCGTGGCTTTCGATTTAGTAAATATTTATACTTCTTTTGCTATTCTCCGTTGAAAGTAATTCCATATATAACCAACTGTCTATAGAAGCATCTGGTACGGTATTTAAAGATGATAAAAAATATCAACTACAACCGATCTATTCATGAAATCATCATTCTTCCAAAACGCAGATGCGTTGACCAGAGCAGCACACGAGAATCCACTGGTCTCTCGTGGTCGTCGGAGAAAACTGACTGGAACAGCAGACAGCAGCAATTACCCCCACACTAATTTCGGCGAATGGCGTAGTTGTTCGGTTGGAATAAAATCAAACCAGGACGCGAGAAGAAAACAACAGGGCGGCTTATATACGCAATGAAAGGGGGATGAACCGATGGACTACAGCCATGCATGTTCGACTCTCAACAGCCAAAAAGAGAAGAAGAAAAAATTACCGCTGAATGCGAGCCCGTAGCACGCGACGACGCATGTCTGGATGACGGTGTTCTCCTGCGGCGTGAAGGGCTTGTCACCAAACACCCCGACCTTGGACGCGAACCCGGTCCACGTCTTGACTAGGAAGAAGCCAAGCAGCCCCGCCGCGACGTTAAGGGAAGGGATGATCCCGACGGTGAGGTTGAGCTTGTGTGTGATGATGCAGAAGAGGAACCCCAGCACGGCGCTCACGACAATCCCACGAACAGTGAGCTGCTCCCTCCATGAAGGGACCTTTTCGGCGTCGTTCCCGTCGCCGGTCTCCGACTGCCTCTCGCCCAGCAGGGGCTGGGAGATCTCCAGCTGCGTTGCTGTCTCGACTTCAGTCCCCATCGGAGCTTCTGTTTCGGGCTTGCTGCAAGGGATTTGTCAGTTTGGGAACAACGGCCGGACTTGGAAGGAGGGAGAAGGGACGACAAGGTGTTTTATGAAAGGTGGGAGAGTTGTCACGGTGGTAGTTAGGAGTAGGGGAGGGAAGTGGCCAAGTGGGGTCTTTAGGACCTGAATTTGCGTGGGTCAGTGGGTAAGGCAGATGCATTTGCCAGATAAATAGATAATCAATGTATGATAGGCGAGAAACGAAGATGCGTGACGGAATGACAACGCTGTGTTGAGACGGGACCTTGCCAAAGGCGGAGGTCATTTTTGAGCCGTTGGTCAATGACAGTCGGTGAGGCTTCTGCTGTGTAACTTGTTTGTTTCTGAAAAGGCTTCTGTTACTGATAAAAGCAGGATGTTATTTACCTTTTGGGAGGTTGATTTCCGGATTAGTAGTATGGTACCAGGTGCATACATCTTGGGGTTTACTTTTTCTTTTTAGATTGAAAGGTCCATAAAGATCCTCGAGTTCGTTATACTAGTTGCTAGCTGCAGCATGAATTGTCTATTAGCACCTCCTGCCCTAGTGCCCCACTGCCCCCAAGTATTTACTACTACCTCACATTTTCCACATTTCTCTTTCTTCAAAATAAATACCACGTGAATCAAAATTCAAATCAGAAGTGTGACTCTTTTTTATATTTAGTTGATAGGTCCCACATGTAGTAGCCGTCCATGAAAGCCGATGGCTGATACTAGCTCATTATGAGGAAAAAATGAGAGAAAGGAAGGAGAAAACGTGGGAGAGAAAGACCGGTTAGTGGCCGGAAGGAGAGAGGAAATGTGAGAGGAAGTGGGTGGAAGAGAGAGAAAAAAAGGGATATATTTATTTTACATATAACTTTCAAATTGTAATATTTTTTATGAAATAAAGATATTAGATTCGTTAAAAGAATACGTTCTGACAAGATTAATGTCGACATAGAGAAATATAACACATAATCTGAAAAAATAATACATAAACAATTATTGTTGTTTAGAATGAGTATTATTTTTCTCTCTCATTTTCATTTCACTAAATATTTTCCTCCTTTTATATTTTCTCTTCCTAAAAAATAAGAGAGAGAACAAATAGAGGAGGGGGTGATACATGAATATGTGACAGATAACAAATGGAGGAGAAAAGTAGTGGAAAGAGAAAGAGAGAGAAAATAGGAGTGAGGAGGGAACTACTACATTTAATTTATTTATTTTTATAATTGGGTTGTTATCTTCGGTCCCAAGCGTCGTTATCTATGATCTGTTGTGTTATCGTTGGACTATTATTTTGTTTAAAAAAATATAAGAAAGAAGAGCAAAGTAGTGACATTAACTTATTTTTATTTGTAATTAAGTTGTTATATCTGTTTGGTGTGTTATTATCTTTGGACTGTTGTGTTGTTATCATTGGTCTAATATTTTGTTTTCTCACAATGAGAGAAAGAAGGAAGATGAGAGAAGTAGTGTAATTAATTCATTTCTTTCTATAATTGAGTTGTTAGCTCTGGTCCTGTAGTTGTTATCTCTGGTCCATTATTTTAGAGAACATATTTTGTTGCTTCTCTTTCAAATAGGGGTACTCTACTCCTTTAGATTTATTACAACTATACCCGCAACTAATGATGTTGGGTTAAGATTAAATTCATTAGATGTATGCCACCATCTTAATCACAGAGCAGCATGTTCTATGTAAATTGAGGCTTGGAAAATCATGTAGTGTTGTGTTGTTATCATTGATCAAGTATTTTGTTCTGTCAAAGATAGCAAAAATACAAAAAAGTTGGAGGAAATAGTGTTAATTTGTTTTCTTTTGTAATTGAATTGTTATCTGGTCCATTGTGATGTTACTTTTGGTTATTTATGTTGTTATCATTAGATCAGTGTTTTATTTTTCAAAGAGAAAGAAAATACAAGGAAGGGGGGAGTAATGATATTAACTTTTTTTTTATAATTGAGTTTTTATCTTTAGTCGGATTTGTTGTTATCTCTAGTATACTAAGTTTTTATCATTGGACTAGTGTTTTATTTTTCAAAAAGAAAGAAATAATGAGGAAAAAGAGGGAAGTAATGTCATTAATTTATTTTCTTTTGTAATTAAGTTGGTATCTCTGGTTCGATGTGTTGTTACCTCTTCTTTGTTGTGCATCATTATTCTAGTGTTTTATTTTTTTTAAAAGAGAGAAAATACAAGAAAAATGAGGAAATAGTACCATTAATTTGTTTTCTTTTGTAATTCAGTTGTTATCTCTAATTTGGTGCATTGCTATCTCTAGTAAGTTGTGTTGTAATCATTGGGTCAGTATTTTATTTTCCAAAAAGAGAGAAAATATGAGGAAAAGGAGGATGTAGTGTCATTAACTTGTATACTTTTGTAATTAAGTTGTTATCTCTGGTCTATTGTGTTATTATTTCTGGTCTGTTGTGTTGTTATCGTTGGTCCAGTATTTTATTTTTCCAAAAAAGAAAAAAAATACAAGGAAGATAAGGGAAGTAGTATTATTAATTTATATTCTATGATCTGGTGTGTTTTTATCTCTGGTTTGCTGTGTTGATATCTCTAGTGTGTATGAGGAATAGGAGGGAAGTAGTGTTATTAATTTATTTATTTTATATTTGAGTTGTTATCTCTTATCCGATATATTATTATCTATGGTCCTTGTGTTGTTATCGTCAATTCGGTATTTTATTTTTTTAAAGAGAGAAAGTAGGGAGAAGCGGACATAACTAGTTTTATTAATTTATTTTCTTTTGTAATTGAGTTGTTATCTCTGGTGTGTTGTGTTGTTATCTCTGATATGTTATGTTGATACTTGATATGGTTGGATTGGTATTTTGTTTTCCAATGAGAGAGTAAATGTAGAAGAGAAAGAGAGAAATAAAATATTCTACCAATAACAACAATAGAGATGACAAATTGATTACAAAAGAAAACAAATTATGACACTACTCACCTCCTCTCTCCTATTTTCTCTATGTTTGTGATGAGACAATGAGATGAAAAAATAAACGTTGTACCAAGGATAACCACAAATTAGATTAAGAGATGACAAATCGATTACAAAAAATATTATGGCATGATTTTTCTCCTGTCTCCTATTTTCTCTTTTTTGTGAGGAGTAAAATAAGGAGTAGGATAAAAAAACATTGTATTGATGGTAACATCAAATTGGAAAAGAGATAAAAAATCTACTGAAATAGAAACCAAACAATGGTACTTATTTCCTTCTTCCTCCTATTTTCTGTCATTGCAATATCTAAAATGAGAAGGAGATAGACAAGTAAAATTTTAGACGAACAACAGGATCAGAGATAAGAACCTGGTTACAAAAAAATAAAGTAATGACACTATTTTCTTCCTCCTTATATTATGAGTTGCATATTATATTTCTCAAAAGTATGTCAATATCAATCTTATTAGAACGAATTTTTTGTAAGTAATCTAATTATTTTTATTTTGTCAACAAATTCATTATGAATTACAAGTTATTAACAAAATAATTATTTCTCTTCTATTTTTCTTTCTCCTCCAGCCACTCTCTCTTTCTACACTCCTTCTCTACACATCATCTTTTTCCTTCTAGCCACTCCCCTATATTTTTTCAACCAACTAGTAGTTATTTTGTCTCCAGTAAGTGGCATGTGTTGGTATGTATGCCCAGAGAGCCAATCATATGATGATTGTGATGTCATATTACATGAAGGATTTGATTAATAATATATATAAAGGCAAGCTTCCCATTCATTATGTTTTACTCAGTTATGAGATAAAGAGGAAACATAATGAATGTTTAGAGAATGACAATTACTAAATGACGTATGTCTTCAATTATGTGACATGAACAATGAGATCATATGGATGTTAAGAGTATGTGCATACTTATTATGTCCCTAGTCAGTTGTCATTGTGGAAGGTAGATAGATATCAATAACACGTAAGACTGGAGTGTGGGTTGGTTGATGACAGAATCTCATCAGTCGTGATATGTGATATCAAACCAAACACACATATATTTGTTAGAGAATAGTATATCAGACAGACCCACCTTGAAAGTGACACATGGATACCATAATTGGTATCGTAGTCATCTCTCACAGTGAAGGTGGTGATTGTGGTTCTTAGACCTGAAGTCACTACACTCATCACATGTCGTCCGATATACTTTGACATCATCCAATGTAACCCTGAATAAGGATTGCCATAACAGTGATGATTGGGTAGCTCTGACACATGGAGATTGACTATGAGTGATGTAGATGGGATTTGTCCCTCCTACTAGAGTTTGATATCCAAGCTACTTGATAAGAAAAATTGAAAAATGCATGTGCATGCACATGTGAATCAATATATGATAATGAGGTCACATATATCTCAGATAGTCTGCTCTTGGTTCAAGGAACAATGATTGAACATTGACAAGATGACGATTCCATGTATCGAAATTCATTTCGGATATCAAAGATAAAGAAATTATACAATCACTATAACACTTTATATAGATTGTAGGTTGAAGTGGTTCTTTAACATTCCTTTCACTTGGGTAGCATCGATGTGCGACTAGGCCTCAATGTTTGATTGTGATGTCATAAAACAGTTATGTACATTCACTGCCAGCGTGATATGGGACCTATAGGGTCACACACATAGGAATTTACCTAGAAGAGAAGTTTATCCATGAATGATGTTTAAGTTGATTACTAAATATGTTTATGTATTCAATTAAACAACCAATTAACTAACTAAACTCAGAACCATCAAGTTCAAGTGTTGGACTGGCTGGTTGAAGTGTCAGGTTGATTGGAAATTGAATTGGTTGAACTATGTATGAGTCAGGAGATGGGATCACTGGGTGTATCGATCGACTCAGGTTGGTGAGATGACCGGTTCACCTAGTGAACCGATTAACTCGATCATGCCAACTGAAGCTTCTAGTGATTTTTGTGATCCACGAGACTAATTGATCGTTCCACTTATTCAATTTGATTGGTACAAGGAATTAATATTGGACATTAATTGGAAATGAATTATTAATTCAAATTGTGATTGGGAAACATGTGAAATGATCGGCTCATTGAGTGAACCAATTGGCTCACTGTGCCAGACAATCGATTCACCAATGAACCAACCAATTCACCTATCATAGGGAAATTAATTTATGGAAATTCTAGTCCCTTCTACTCCCACATAGATTGGGAACCCTGAACTTATCCCTCCTATA
Organism: Alisma plantago-aquatica; assembly: GCA_963693085.1. Taxonomy (NCBI): domain Eukaryota; kingdom Viridiplantae; phylum Streptophyta; class Magnoliopsida; order Alismatales; family Alismataceae; genus Alisma; species Alisma plantago-aquatica. The sequence goes on along the minus strand of OY856412.1, from coordinate 143,546,843 downwards.
AATAGAAGGGTATTGGGGACTTCTCATAATACAACTCAATTGCTTCTGACAATTTTTGTCCTCTCTGGTTGTGGTAACCAATAGAGATTCTAAGCAAGTCCTACCTAATAAAGGGAGGGATGGCAAGGGAGAATAATTATGGGAGAGTAAGTTGGTGACTAGTACACTAACGGGAGGGACAACTCCTTCCTATCCATTCTAGTAGAGCGACAGGAGTTCTAGGTGGTCCATGTAAATTTCCATAGAGGCGAGGTGGCATTTTCCCATTTCTAGGAGGGTAACATCAGCTTGCAGTCCATGGAGGAGTTGTCGCAGACGTCGTCTGAGTCTGTTGTCCATAGTGGAGAACAGTTGTTGCAGACGAGCCCCGATGCAACTAGGAGTATTGTACTACTACAACGAGTTATAGTTGTTGGACTTGCTCCAGGCCCAGGTATGAACTCATTAAACAATCCTTCTTATTACATAGTTGTTGACACGATCTTGCTATTCTGGGGAATATAGATAGATAGATAGATAAATGTTTGTCTCCGCTGCCTACTCTATGTCCATTTTTAGGATAATCAATATTTTGGGATAATCAATATGATCATATTTTTTGTTTACATCATTTATTTATTGCATACGATGTAATTACTTAAACGGATTAATGTGAAAATCCAATCAATGACCACATATAATCCCAAATTAATATATATGTAATTTACACTCTTTGCCCTAAAAGTGAGTTTTATGGTGGATGTGTAGCATGGTTATGGACAATAACCCTAATAATTTGTGCACGATGATTGTGTGTTTATTTCATGTTTCGTCTCGATTTACATATCAAGACTCTACCTTCTTCTTACCAATATAAAAGTATTATTCTTTCCTACCTTTTCTCCCCTCGAATGTAACTCGAGGTTTGTCATTACAATGTAATAAGTTTAATAGAAATAAGATAGTATCTTTTCTTACAACGATGAAGATGACGATCAACATCATGTGAGCCGACCTGTAATGACCACTTTTGTGCTTAATTAGTAAACTAGGGTTTACCTGAATGATTACATGCTTGATTAGATTGAAAATCGTTTAGACTTGATTAATGATAGTAGATCAATTGTGATGTTTCAAACCTAAGAAGAAACTCTAACTATGATTTTAGTTTGAAGAATTAGGGTTTGAGAAATGTAAACCCTAATCGGCAAAAATTAGGGTTTTGATAGTACATGAATATGGAATTTGATCAGGATAGCAGTGTGGTAAATGATTTTTTATATTTTCTACAAATTTTTTATTTAATTGACTTTTGGATATGATATGTATAACTCAATCTTGAATATTGGAGAAAAATTCCAGAATATTTGAGTGTTCTTTTAATGTGGTTCTCGGTTGAACTATACTTTGACCAAAATGTTGATAGAGTGCTTTTCAACAGTGTAGTGTTTTATTTTTAATTATTTATTGGTAACTCCAAATGATCTGAAATTTTAAATGGAGATCTGAAACTCAATCATAAACAAAATGTAAAAATTTTATAATTTTTGGATGTGTTTAGGCCTTATCAGTAGACGAATTATAGTAATATTTTTATGACAGAAAATTCAGCTGAAATAAGAGAAAGTATAGTGAGGGGTCAATGTGCAATTGGCCCAAGCAGCTTAATTGCTTTATATGGTCAACCTAACACACAAGGAGCTCTCATAATTCGTGATTCAAACCAGAGAAACGAAATCCTAGAGAGAAAGGGACAGTTAGGGTTTGAGAGGAGAAATTGATGGAGATGTTGACCTAGGGTTTTGCGGTCTGAGGAATGATGAAATCATATAAGTTTAGCTTCTTTGGATATAGTTTCATGGTGAATCTTCTCTCAGATGTTAAGATTCCTTCCCTCTCCTTTTTGGATTCGAAATCATATCAAATCAAGTCCTTTTCTCATTCTTTCTCTCCTAATCTTCAATTCTAGGGATTCCGAGTTGAAAGGAAGAAGAATCAGGTAAATTGCTAGGGATTTGATATGAGATCGAGATTTTTAGGGATGAGCTGCGTTTTAAAGGTGTTTTCACATCTTAGGGTGAGTGGGAACTTCTTTTAAATAGTATATTGCATGAAAATTGGTTAAATTATCCATAATCTTTAATTGCTTAGTATGCGATTACAAACCTTGAATTGTGTGTTTGATCTAAGTTGTTGCAAAATGATATGAAATGGATTCTTCCTCTGTTTGGATGAATTTGATATGATAAATTCATATTAGAAATGTATACAATACATCCTAATGAGAATTTCCTAAGTATTCGCAAATGTTATAAGAGTAAACTAAAATATAGGGAATTTGTCTATGACTGGAATTGTTGTATAATTAACTAGTGAAATTTGTTTATCTTGATCCCCTTGGTTATGAATGATTGTTTATCTGAATTCATAGTACATATATGTCAGATACTATCTTGGATTTCATTTAAGGTGAATAATGTTTGTTTGATATCTCAGTTAAGAGGGTGAAACTCTAGATGCAAGGAAAGTTGGATATTTACGAATAGATATCGTGAAATCCATTTAAAGGGATTTTCTTGACATCATAGACTTTATTTATTCAATTTTATTCTTGATGCATGATATCTCAGTGAATGGCATGGAAACCCAAATTCAACTCAGTTCTAAGGTTTCATACATATATTGATTGTATATGATTTGTTGAAAGCAGTCTTTATTTAGTAAATATTTATGTCGTATGAAATCCTTATGAGGGCCATGTGATAAGTGAATGAGGTAAATGAAACCCTAAGGATAGGGTGTTCAATGAATCAAGTATTGTGATATCAATGTTCTCAGTATGAGATGTGGTGATGCTTAACAGTTCAATTGCATGATTCTAGTGTATAAAGTGTCAAGTTGACATGTATTCTGTTTATTTAAGAATTTTAGTCTGCCTATATGTATAGTATGATGATTACTCAGAATATTACAGTGTTTTGAATATACTGCTATGCCAAGTTAAGTAAGAAAGTTCATGTCATATTTATAAGCTTCAATGTTGAATAGACTCAGTACCATAGAGATACCAGAGTCAAGAATAAGTAAGAGAGAGATACAATATAGTAAGAGCTTTCCAAGAATAATAAAATAATAGACATAGGTGCCCTGAACACCATAGATTCCATACGGATGTCTGCACTGTAGGGAGGAAATGATCCACCCTAGCAGCGACCAGTATACGGGGATCGGATTGCACCCACAGAGCATGCGGGGAGACGAAGCCCTTGAGGAAGTCTCCAAAGAGAAGATAGGTTACCCAACATGAATCGGAGATCCCGGTGGTAACCCAGAGGTACCCACATAGCGTACCAAGATGAGGCCCACAGAGCGTCACAGACCCTCCTCTTGTGTACTCAGCCTAGAAGGAGAGGTCCAGTTAAAGGTCAGCTGTTTAGCCGCCTTAGTCAGACATGACGGTTCGAGTCAAGCAGACCCGGATTCAGTTCTAGGCTTATCTTCCCGAGTTTTAAGCTAAGTCTTGTACGGTGAGATCGTAGTTCGCTACGAGTCTTCATATGTATAGTACATTGCATATGATCAGAGCATAAGCTAAAATATGATAATATAAGTTTTAAAGAGTTTCTTATAAGTAAGAAAGGGTGTAATAAGATGAATGAGAGGTTAAATAAGTGTGTGCAGTTATTCAATTATTCTTTGTGTGTTTCTGAATTATTAGTTCTCTTGAAATTAATCAAGCATGCTCATAAATTAATTTACTCTTGTTGATATCTAGAGTATCCTGCCATATTTATGATTGTCAATTATTAGACTCTTTAAAGCCTACTGTTGTTATAATTGATATCAGTTGCCCAAAAGTATATCTATAATTATATCAGTGATTTAGACTGTTTCTTTGAAGTACTCATTCACTGAGCGAGTAGGCTCACCCCTCTACTCACAATTTTTAGGGAAACCACGTGGATTGAAGATATCATTGCATCAGAGTAGATCTACCACAAGAGTTAAGTCTGAGTATAGTTAAGTTCAGTCGGTCCTTGTCACTATAGGTCCTTGTGAAGAAATAAGAGAGAGTTGTAAATGATGATGTATGACATTATTCCTCTTTTAGCAATATATGTGAATCAGCAAGTCTTATGTGCTTAAAAGTATGAGAAACATAATGAATGTTCATATATGCATTTTTACTGTTGAAATCAGATTAGAGAAATCAATGTTTAGATTCTCTTGTAAAGTTAGTTTATGTGGTTTAATGCGAGAAAACAAAGAGTTTGAAAAAGAAGAAAAAGTTAAGGGTGATATTTATATTACGTTAAATCCTCAGTTTATGCCCTAATATCATGATTAGTGGTAATTGTGAGATCGGGGTGTAACAACTTGGTATCAGAGCTTAGGCTGAGTTGTCAGGGACCATTAAGTTAGTAAGTTAGAGTCATAAGTGTGGCAGATAGGAGATGTCATGATGTTAGCTCTGGGGATTTGAGTATTTGGATATCCTAGCCCGATATCAGAGTACTTGGATCAACCAGTATCAAGATACTCTGTCTACTCTTTCATGTATACCCTGGCCAGGTATACAATGGAAGGATGGTCTAGAGAGGAACCCTAGAAATATTAGGGTTAGAAGACTAGAAAGAAAGAAATGGATTGAGCATAAGAATAGAATGTGATGCAACTCTTGTTTTATATTGTTGCTATGATTGGAAATCAATAGAAATGCTCTTATATGTATGAATTTAGATTATCAGTTTGTAGAATATATATGGTTCTTTATTATTGTTGTGTATCATTAAGTGATTCAGTTATTGTTTATATTCTTTGTATCAAGTAGACCAGAAGTTATGTTTGAATGAGTTTGCCCTAAGTGGATATTCTTTCCACATGTTTGAGATTAATAGGAGTTAGTTAATCTTGAGTAGCTCTTGGCTTCAGGACTGCAGGTGTGATGCATCGTTCGAGTAAAATGTTATTAACTAAGCAGAAGCGATCATTAAGCAGCGTATTACCAAAAATCACTAAAAATTAAAACCATTTTACAAAGAGGTCCACACATAGGAAAACTCTTTCATAAAGAACAGGAGTAACTTAATTACATATTGGTTCACAAGTACATGTCATGTATCATCTTTTTCTGAGGATTACATGCATCAACTACTCTGTTAAACCATACACAGGCAGTGTGAAATCTCGAGGCACTAAGCCAAAATCTCAAAAGCATTAACTACTACTCCGATGACCTGAGAGTATAGAGACGACACATAGGACTCTATATACATCTATACAAAGCATGTCAGCCAATGTCTCCACCTGAGAACTCACTGTTGTTCCTGCTGCTGCTGTTGATGTCCTCCACCTATTGAAGGATTCCTGCCTCCTCGTCCGCGTCCACCTAAAAATGTGGTTCCCACGGGGGTGAGACAATTGTAAAATTGCCCCAGCGAGAGATATAACTCTCTGCCAGAAACATTATTATTGCAGTTTAATAGGATAAACCTGGACAGAGGAATCATAATTGTTTAACAGCAGTTATTTCATTATCTAATAGATTAGAACATTATTCTTATATAAAGCATTGCATCTATAACTTAATAGAGCAGCATGTCACTTATCCATTAAGGAATATGAAGAACATGTATAACATTTATTCACTATAGAGTTATAACCGCAACATATATTCTATTCAGGCTTAGATCACATAGTTAATGCCTGGCATTATCTTTGTGGAGTCATGGCCTATAGCCATATTCTTTTAACAAAGTGTTGGGATCTTAATCCCTCATCTCTTCAAGTACATTTCCATTTCTTAACAAGTTCATCATCATGATTATAGAATATGGGTATTCTAACCCTTAACTCATCATAGAATACTTGTTACCACTTATTAGGTAACTTAATAACTTCAGGTCGTCTGACCAAGGACACTATGATTCTTGTTTCACAAAGTATTCCACATAGTTCACAAAGCTCATATCACCTCTTATTACCCCTTAATAGGCAACAAGGCATATTATGGCTTATGAAGCTCATAGACAATTTCAACAATTAAATACATCGTATGGCACATAGGGCTCACTAATTTTTAAGATTACCTCTCACTGAGAAACAAGGCATATGAAGGCTTATAATGCCTATAAAACATTCTCAATATACAGAGCATCATAAACCATACCTGGCTATGCTCTTCATCTCAACATACCTGCATGATTAGTACTCATGATAACAATTATATATCAGTACCATGCAATACAAGGGTTTTCTTATTACATTCATAACTCATCAATCTGTATTTGGGCTTCACATAGGATTACTCTGTGTTAGGACTTCACATAGCATCACCCTGTATTAGGGTTTCACATAGCATTACCCTGTATTAGGGTTTCACATAGCATTACCCTGAATTAGGGTTTCACATAGCATTACCCTGTATTAGGGTTTATTATATCTCATTACCCAATTTAGGGTTAGGATGCACTATTCACATCAGATTAGGGTTTATCATGTCCTTTTACCCAATTTAGGGTTTGTATGCTCTATTCACATCAGATTAGGGTTCATCATGTCCTTTTACCCAATTTAGGGTTTACTGTAACATTACATAACATCACCCTGGATTAGGGTTTTCCATAAATAACCATATAGGTTCTCAAGATCATGTTATTAATGGTTAAGTCCTATTTCATTGCTTCACACAGCTAGGAATCAATATGGATATAACATAAGTATTCAATCATACTTATGTATTATCATCATTCATCATTAAATGAATTATCAACACAAAGTATAAGTTTCTCTCTCATCTTTATCAGAATATGATTGCATCATAGTTTATTGGTTTGGATTAACCTTTTCATAAGGTATGTTAGCCTACACTTATCAAAGTGCATTACATCTCAAGGAAACAACTAACATGACACACTTCATGTGTCACCCATCCAAATATATTGGATTTAAAACACATCAAGGTATATCAATATTGAGGTGATGGATGTGATATCTATCATACTTTGATGTATCACTTCCCTCATCACCTTTATCTTACTTGAGTTCATCCACTTAGGTTGTATTAGGGTATTTCCCATCCTAATACCTTATACACCAGTTCATCACACTTATCATGTAATGTGTTGGTCACAAGTCACTGTATTTAGAAAATACAATCATTGTTAATGATATGGACTCATCTTTGAGTTAGGAACTATTGATATAAAGATATCCACTATCAACCTCTTTAGATGTTACACTTGTCAATATATTAATCACTATTCCATTATTAGGAATAGGATTTTCCATGTTTATGAATTAAGGTTCACATAACATCTCCCATAAATATGGGTTTCACATAACATTACTCTACTTTAGAGTTTCACATAACATCCTCATATATCAAGATTTCACATAGTGTTACCTGAAATTAGGATTTCACAGCGCATCACCCAGTGTTAGGGCTTCACATAGCATTTGTAGCATTACCATGTATTAGGGTTTCATATACCTTTACCCCATTTTAGGGGTTAGGGTTTACCATTCACATTCAATTAGGGTTTCTCATACCCTATTACCCAAATTAGGGTTACATAATCACCCTAGATTAGGGTTTCACTCAGCTTTTCCCTAAATTAGGTCATTGGATCAATAATCTTTTCAATTAGGGTTTCATGATCTCATTATTATGGATCAAACCCTAATCACATATTTTATTCATAATGAGAGAATTAGGGCTTAATTATATAAGCATTCCTCTCTCTCTCTATCAACCTCTCTAGGATGTTAAGTAGTTCAATATTGGTCTAGATCAACTCTTCATTTAAGTACACACAGTTAGGGTTAACCATTATGATCACCTTTAGTCTATATCGTTATAAATCAAGTAGCTAACTGACCTTTAGTCATATTAGGTGTCTAAATGGTTTAACCAATTTGAACCTCAAAAAGTCTTGGTCACTTAGACCCCAAACGGTCTTGGTCACTTAGACCTCAAACGGTCTTGACTAATAAATTCAAACGGTTTGAAACTGTTTAACAAGGTTGGTGCTTGAAACCGTTTAGACAAGACATATTGAAACCGAATGAGCTTGGGTCTCCAAACGGTTTGAGACTGTTTGGTCCCAAACGGTCTTGAGACCATTTGATCCCAAATGGTCTTGAGACTGTTTGGACTCAAACGGTCTTAAGACCATTTGGTCCAAACTCTCTCAAAACCGAATGGACCAAAAGGTTCTTCCATCACTTAGTCAATTTAGGGTTTCAATCATTGAACCATCTATCAATTGAGCCACTGGTTTATTCTTCAATTGAACCATTAAATCACCCTTCAATTAGACCTTCAATTAGGGTTTTGAACCCAATTGAACTAGGGTTTATAATCAAGACACCATCAATTAGGGTTTTGAAATCGAGGAACCATCAATGGTTGACATTGTGGAACTAATTCGATTGAAATCATTGAATCACCACTTAGCTATATCATGACCTGACCTCAAACAGTCTTGAGGTTATTTGGATGACCTCCAAACGGTCTTGAGACCATTTTCCCAATCCATCATTAAAATCTATGGAATTCAATTAAGGTTTGCATCATTGAATCAATCATCAATTGAGCTATTGATTGTATTTCAATGTAATATCATTGGATCTTCAACCATCCAATCATACTTCATCAGAAACTTCCAAACAGTCTTGGTTGACCTCCAAACGATCTTGAGATTGTTTGGGTGACCTCCAAATGGTCTTGAGGCCGTTTGGGTTAGTCAACCCAAAATCAATCCAATTCACTTAAGGATTCAACACTCAACCCGATTAGGGTTTGTAATTAGTAGATCATCCAATCATGGAACCTTTAGAAACTCATAAATTAAATCTACTAGATAATTATTCAACACATCAGCAACCCCCCTCAAATGGTCAACCCTCTCCATTCGGTCAACCACTCCAAATGGTTTGGAACTCAAACCACCAAACAGTTTGGTGAAACCGTTTGGACTACATGTTGAAACTGTTTGCAATAGATATTTGTGGAGGTGTGTGCTTATGATGATGTCATCATCATCCAGCTATAAACCCACGAAGCTTGCTATTATTTTCATGGTGATTGCATCAATCAACCAAATAAAATTTCAGAAACAAAGAAAGAATCAACAATTAATGAAGATATGGAATCAATAACAAAGTTCAAGGGTTCAAGTTATATAACCCGCCTTCAATTGAGCTTCAAAGCTTGGAGCTTCACGTCAACAATTGTGGAAGAAGCTTTTGCAACCCTCCCAAAGCTCGTCCTCAAGATTTGGAGTGAAAAGATTGGCTAGGATTGAAGATGGAGTGAAATAGAGAAGAAATCATGCATTGTTTTGTGATTTCCACCATGAATTCAAGGTGAAAGAGGGTCAAGAAGCTTACCAACAGGTTGGGGGTCGTCCTCCTATTGCTCCAAGCTCCATTGGTCATTTTTGCAAGCAAGAAGTGAAGGTGGATTCGAAATTATCCCTTCACCTCATAGATAAAGGAGCTTATATATGAATTTTATTGAAAATTCATTTAAGAGAGAGAAAGTAGGAATTAGCTCCTCAACTTTCTTGCCATATGCCCCCTTATCTTCCTTAGGGATGAGGCTATCCTCTTTGACTCTTATTCTTCTCAATTATCCATGATTTAAAGGGAAAACAAACTAAGCATCTAAAATCATATTATAATAATATCCATAAGTGAGTGGATATTTCTTTTTCTTATAATATTGTGAGTGAGTTATCCACTTCCTTTGGATATTTCGTGGCCTATAAAAGGCACAAAGATGTTCACACTTGAGAAAAATCAACCATCTCATTTTTGGTTGAAGGCCCTTCAATTATTTTATTTATTTTTGCATTAAATGGAAGTAAAGTTCCAATTATGCTTAAATCTTAATTATATTAATATCAAGATTCTCTCTCCTCCAAAGAGGTACAAATGAGAAGCCCCTCTCATTTTCTTTGCTCTAAATGATGTCAAGAAACATTAGGGACCTTATTGAAGTGGTGATTTTCATATTGATCCCTAGATTTTGGGTAATTTGCACATTACACCAAAAATAGGTTTTAATGCACAGACATTGCTTTATCAGTTCTTTCTTGGTATTCAGGCTTGTAGAAGTCATACTACTGCATCATACTCATTCCCATGTTGCTTCAACTCATGAGGAACATTGTATCATGTACAATTTGCAAGTTAACCCCTCCTTCCTCATTAGTTGGGAATGTTCACTTAGTTCTTCCTCATTAGTTGGGAAAGTTCACTTAGCACTTCCTCATTAGTTGGGAATGTTCACTTAGTTCTTCCTCATTAGTTGGGATTGTTCACTTAGCTCTTCCTCATTAGTTGGGGATATTCACTTAGCTCTTCCTTATTAGTTGGGAATGTTCACTTATCTCTTCCTCATTAGTTGGGAATGTTCACTTAGCTCTTCCTCATTAGTTGGGAATGTTCACTTAGCTCTTCTTCATTAGTTGGGAATGTTCACTTAGCTCTTCCTCATTAGTTGGGAATGTTCACTTAGCTCTTCCTCATTAGTTGGGAATGTTCACTTAGCTCTTCCTCATTAGTTGGGAGAGTTTACTTCAACAATCCTTATGTTATTGGGAAAGTTCACTGAGCATTTCCTTATGTAATTGGGAAAGTTCACTGAGCACTACCTTATGTAATTTCATTATACTCACTATATTGTTTCATAATGACTACTTGATCAGAGTAATCAGAAAGATAACAATCTAAGAGTTTCATAATTGCCTTATCTCAAATAATCATATACCTGGTCAGGGTATACAAGTATTGAGATTAGGTAGTATGCACTTTATTTGCTATCAAATTCCTCACTTTTCATATCATTATACACACAAGATTTTTCATTCTCAAATTTTCTTCAGGCATCACTTCTATATCTCATCTTTTAACACACAGATAACGGAGATTATAAAGCATTTTAAGGAACACTGAGTAAGATGTAAGTTCTCATCTCCCCTGTGTCCTTATAGGACTAGTCATAGGGAGTTCAAAAACAACTACTTTCGTATTTTTAACACATAGAATCATGAAATGAAATTTCAAAATGAATCTATTTCATTTGACCTGTCACAACCCGAGGGTTGACTATTGCATCAAATTGATTCATTGCATAGAACCTCACAGTTGTTTATTATTGACCATGTGCTTGATTGTTAGGTGTTGATGAACCAGCTTGGGACGCTTGCCCACATCCTCTAATATTACTAGAAAACTGCCTCCTTTGTGAGCCTTGTTGACTCTGCCCCTGGGGTTGAGTCATCATTGAATTCCCGTCTGGACAATCCTTTGCTAGATGTCCCAGTTGTCTACATTGGTAACAGGTCCTGGGTGCAAAATAGGGTATGTGTGATCCAATCACCGATGTTGATGCTATGCTGGGGGCTCTGCTTAGAGCAATACTATGATCCCTACCCGTACTTGACATCCATTTCATTTGGGTATGGAATCTCGATGGTGTTGCTGATGTAGAAAAGCTTAGCTTCTTAAAATGTTCAGATCCTTGTTCTTGAAACTGAGTGTATACCTTCTTACCACTGGTCTATCGTTTCTCAATTTTAGACCTTTCTATCCTCCTTACCGACTCCAAAAAAGTGGCAAACCTCTCCCTGTTCTCTAAAGCAGACACATGAGTGGTTAGTTCAACATTCAACCCCTTCTCAAAATGCTGAATTCTTTCCTCATCACTAACTGCCATATGCAGACAAAACCGCAACAGCTCCATGAACTTAGCTTCATATTCGCTAATGTTCATCTGTCCTTGTCTGATCTTCTCAAATTGAGAGATCTTCTCGTCCAGATACGTCTTATGGAAGTATCTACTGACGAACTCTCATCGGAATACCTCCCATCCAATCTCTTCACCTGGTCTCTTATCTTCTTCTATCATCCACCAGTGACCAGCACTCCCTTTTAGGAGGTACACAACATGTCTTACCTTTTCGACTTCAGGAATATCAAGGATCCTGAAAGCCTTCTCCAGCTCTGTCAGCCACAAATCAACATCTGCTGGATCAATTGTACTAGCATAATCTATGGCTCCAACCCGACGAAGCCTCTCAAAAGTCTTACTGGCTCCATATCCCTCATAGTGGGCTGGTGCCCTAGGTGTAGGTGGTGGCATCCTGTCTGCCATGTGTGTCATGGTTGTTAGCAATTTCTCAAATAGAGCATGGAGGGCTGGGTTTTCTATCATAGCTGGGTCAATCTGGGGTTGTTCAGGTACATGCCCTTCCCTATTCTGGTCTCTTGCACCTCCTCCTGGTGCAACAACACTGCTATCAGTAGCATGTTCTTCGTGTGTCCCAGACATCTTCAATTTTTTCTTCTCCTCCTATGTGAGCAGAAGTCACTATCAGATGAACTGGAAGACACTAGAATAGACTCATCATCTTAGTCCTATATATGTCTCAGTAGACTCAATAAACCTAAAGCTCTGATACCACTAAATTGTGATGCATCGTTCGAGTAAAACGTTATTAACTAAGTGGAAGCAATCATTAAGCAGCAGATTACCAAAAATCACTAAAAATTAAAACCATTTTACAAAGAGGTCCACACATAGGAAAACTCTTTCATAAAGAACCGGAGTAACTTAATTACATATTGGTTCACAAGTACATGTCATGTATCATCTTTTTCTGAGGATTACATGCATCAACTGCTCTATTAAACTATACACAGGCAGTGTGAAATCTTGAGGCACTAAGCCAAAATCTCAAAAGCATTAACTACTACTCCGAGGACTTGAGAGTACAGAGACGACACATAGGACTCTATATACATCTATACAAAGCATGTCAGCCAGTGTCTCCACCTGAGAACTCACTGTTGTTCCTATTGCTGTTGTTGATGTCCTCCACCTATTGAAGGATTCCTGCCTCCTCGTCCACATCCACCTAAAAATGTGGTTCCCACGGGGGTGAGACAATTGTAAAATTGCCCCAGCGAGAGATATAACTCTCCGCCAGAAACATTATTATTGCAGTTTAATAGGATAAACCTGGACAGAGGAATCATAATTGTTTAACATCAGTTATTTCATTGTCTAACATATTAGAACATTATTCTTATATAAAGCATTGCAGCTATAACTTGATAGAACAACATGTCACTTATCCTTTAAGGAATATGAAGAACATGTATAACATTTATTCACTATAGAGTTATAACAGCAACATATATTCTCTTCAGGCTTAGATCACATAGATAATGCCTGGCATTGTCTTTGTGGAGTCATGGCTTGTAGCCATATTCTTTTAACAAAGTGTTGGGATCGTAATCCCTCATCTCATCAAGTACATTTCCATTTCTTAACAAGTTCATCATCATGATTATAGAATATGGGTATTCTAACCCTTAACTCGTCATAGAATACTTGTTACCACTTATTAGGTAACTTAATAACTTCAGGTCATCTGACCAAGGACACTATGATTCACGTTTCACAAAGTATTCCACATAGTTCACAAAGCTCATATTACCTCTTATTACCCCTTAATAGGCAACAAGGCATATTATGGCTTATAACTTCAAAAAAAAGGCATATTATGGCTTATGAAGCTCATAGAAAATTTCAACAATTAAATACATTTTATGGCACACAGGGCTCACTAATTTTTAAGATTACCTCTCACTGAGCAACAAGGCATATGAAGTCTTATAAGGCCTATGAAACATTCTCAATATACATAGCATCATAACCCATACCTGGCTATGCTCTTCAACTTAACATACATGCATGATTAGTACTCATGATAACAATTATATATCAGTACCATGCAATACAAGAGTTTTCTTATTACATTCATAACTCATCAATCTGTATTTAGGCTTCACATAAGATTACTCTGTGTTAGGACTTCACATAGCATCACTCTGTATTAGGGTTTTACATAGGATTACCTTGTATTAGGGTTTCACATAACATTACCCTGTATTAGGGTTTCACATAGCATTACCCTGTATTAGGGTTTATTATATCTCATTACCCAATTTAGGGTTAGGATGCACTATTCACATCAGATTAGGGTTTATCATGTCCTTTTACCCAATTTAGGGTTTGGATGCTCTATTCACATCAGATTAGGGTTCATCATGTCATTTTACCCAATTTAGGGTTTACTGTAACATTACATAACATCACCCTAGATTAGGGTTTTCCATAAATAACCATATAGGTTCTCAAGATCATGTTATTAATGGCTAAGTCCTACTTCATTTCTTCACACAGCTAGGAATCAATATGGATAACATAAGTATTCAATCATACTTATGTATTCTCATCATTCATCATCAAATGAATTATCAACACAAAGTATATGTTTCTCTCTCATCTTTATCAGAATATGATGGCATCATAGTTTATTGGTTTGGATTAACCTTTTCATAAGGTATGTTAGCCTACACTTATCAAAGTGTATTACATCTCAAGGAAACAACTAACATGACACACTTCATGTGTCACCCATTCAAATATATTGGATTTAAAACACATCAAGGTATATCAATATTGAGGTGCTGGATGTGATATCTATCATACTTTGATGTATCACTTCCCTCATCACCTTTATCTTACTTGAGTTCATCCACTTATCTTGTATTAGGGTATTTCCCATCCTAATACCTTATACACCAGTTCATCACACTTATCATGTAATGTGTTGGTCACAAGTCACTGTATTTAGAAAATACAATCATTGTTAAAGATATGGACTCATCTTTGAGTTAGGAACTATTGATATAAAGATATCCACTATCAACCTCTTTAGATGTTACACTTGTCAATATATTAATCACTATTCCATTATTAGGAATAGGATTTTCCATGTTTATGAATTAAGGTTCACATAGCATCTCCCATAAATATGGGTTTCACATAACATTACTCTACTTTAGAGTTTCACATAACATCCTCATATATCATGATTTCACATAGTGTTACTTGAAATTAGGATTTCACAGCACATCACCCAGTGTTAGGGCTTCACATAACATTTGTAGCATTACCCTGTATTAGGGTTTCATATACCTTTACCCCATTTTAGGGGTTAGGGTTTACCATTCACATTCAAGTAGGGTTTCTCATACCCCATTACCCAAATTAGGGTTACATCATCACCCTAGATTAGGTTTTCACTCAGCTTTTCCCTAAATTAGGTCAGTGGCTCAATAATCTTTTCAATTAGGGTTTCATGATCTCATTATTATGGATCAAACCCTAATCACATATTTTATTCATAATGAGAGAATTAGGGCTTAATTATATAAGCATTCCTCTCTCTCTTTCTCTCTCTATCAACCTCTCTATGATGTTAAGTAGTTCAAGATTGTTCTAGATCAACTCTTCATTTAAGTACACACAGTTAGGGTTAACCATTATGATCACCTTTAGTCTATATCGTTATAAATCAAGTAGCTAACTGACCTTTAATCATATTAGGTGTCTAAATGGTTTAACCAATTTGAACCTCAAAAAGTCTTGGTCACTTAGACCCCAAATGGTCTTGGTAACTTAGACCTCAAACGGTCTTGACTAATAAGTTCAAATGGTTTGAAACCGTTTAGCAAGGTTGGTGCTTGAAACCGTTTAGACAAGACATATTGAAACCGAATGAGCTTGGGTCTCCAAATGATTTGAGACCGTTTGGTCCCAAATGTTCTTGGGACCATTTGATCCCAAATGGTCTTGAGACCGTTTGGACTCAAACGGTCTTAAGACTGTTTGGTCCAAACTCTCTCAAAACCGAATGGACCAAAAGGTTCTTCCATCACTTAGTCAATTTAGGGTATCAATAATTGAACCATCTATCAATTGAGCCACTGATTTTTTCTTCAATTGAACCATTAAATCACCCTTAAATTAGACCTTCAATTAGGGTTTTGAACCCAATTGAACTAGGGTTTATAATCAAGACACCATCAATTAGGGTTTTGAAATCGAGGAACCATCAATGGTTGACATTGTGGAACTAATTCGATTGAAATGATTGAATCACCACTTAGCTATATCATGACCTGACCTCAAACGGTCTTGAGGTCATTTGGATAACCTCCAAATGGTCTGGAGACCATTTTCCCAATCCATCATTAAAATCTATGGAATTCAATTAGGGTTTGCATCATTGAATCAATCATCAATTGAGCTATTGATTGTATTTCAATGTAATATCATTGGATCTTCAACCATCCAATCATACTTCATCAGAAACTTCCAAACGGTCTTGGTTGACCTACAAACAGTCTTGAGACCGTTTGGGTGACCTCCAAATGGTCTTGAGACCGTTTGGGTTAGTCAACCCAAAATCAATTCAATTCACTTAAGGATTCAACACTCAACCCGATTAGGGTTTGTAATTGGTAGATCATCCAATCATGCAACCTTTAGAAACTCATCAATTAACATTACTAGATCATTATTCAACACATCAGTAACCCCCCTAAAATGGTCAACCCTCTCCATTAGGTCAACCACTCCAAATGGTTTGGAACTCAAACCACCAAACAGTTTGCAAACCGTTTGGTCACCAAACAGTTTTGTGAAACCATTTGGACTACATGTTGAAACTGTTTGCAATAGATATTTGTGGAGGTGTGTGCTTATGATGATGTCATCATCATCAATCTATAAACCCATGAATCTTGCTGTGATTTTCATGGTGATTGCATCAATCAACCAAATAAAATTTCGGAAACAAAGAAAGAATCAACAATTAATGAAGATATGGAATCAATAACAAAGTTCAAGGGTTCAAGTTATATAACCCGCCTTCAATTGAGATTCGAAGCTTGGAGCTTCACGTCAACAATGGTGGAAGAAGCTTTTGAAACCCTCCCAAGGCTCATCCTCAAGCTTTGGAGTGAAAAGATTGGCTAGGATTGAAGATGGAGTGAAATAGAGAAGAAAACATGCATTGTTTTGTGATTTCCACCATGAATTCAAGGTGAAAGAGGGTCAAGAATCTTACCAACAGGTTGGGGGTCGTCCTCATGTTGCTCCAAGCTCCCTTGGTCGTTTTTGAAAGCAAGAAGTCATGGTGGATTCGAAATTATCCCTTCACCTCATAGATAAAGGAGCTTATATATGAATTTTATTGAAAATTCATTTAAGAGAGAGAAAGTAGGAATTATCTCCTCAACTTTCTTGCCATATGCCCCCTTATCTTCCTTAGGGACGAGGCTATCCTCTTTGCCTCTTATTCCTCTCAATTATCCACGATTTAAAGGGAAAACAAACTAAGCACCTTAAATCATATTATAATAATATCCATAAGTGAGTGGATATTTCTTTTTCTTATAATATTGTGAGTGAGCTATCCACTTCCTTTGGATATTTCGTGGCCTAGAAAAGGCACAAAGATGTTCACACTTGAGCAAAATCAACCATCTCGTTTTTTTAAGGCCCTTCAATTATTTTATTTATTGTTGCATTAAATGGAAGTAAAGTTCCAATTATGCTTAAATCTTGATTATTTTAATATCAAGATTCTCTCTCCTCCAAAGAGGTACAAATGAGATGCCCCTCTCATTTTCTTTGCTCTACATGATGTCAAGAAACATTATGGACCTTATTGAAGTGGTGATTTGCATATTGATCCCTAGATTTTGGGTAATTTGCACATTACACCAAAACTGGGTTTTAATGCACAGACATTGCTTTATCAGTTGTTTCTTGGTATTCAGGCTTGTAGAAGTCATACTACTGCATCATACTCATTCCCATGATGCTTCAACTCATGAGGAACATTGTATCTTGTACAATTTGCAAGTTAACCCCTCAACTTGGATAATTTGCACTTTAGTCCAAAACTAACAAAACATTGTTTCAACATTATTCAAAAAGGACTAAAATTGAAATATAAGTTCCTATTGAGCCTGAATTACTTTTAGAGAGATAAGAGAGAGCATATAATCAACTTCATTAAGCAAAACATCTAGGGTTTAAGCATAACCCAGGTCAGGGATGTTACAAATTATAAACCCCTAACAAGGATTTCATCCCCGAAATCCCAGATAACAAAAGATAGTTGTTACTCATGTCATCAAGTATCTAATTATCATCTCAATATCATGAAGATACTATAGATTTTTAATCCACACAAAGTTATTCCACAAATGATTGTTCTAAGAAAATATTTTCAACTGATAAACTTTTCCACCATAATTACACTTGTTCCTTCCATTAGTTCATCCTTTTTTGAGTCTTAGGGAGACCCCACTCCCCCTCCTCCTCAAACAGGTGCCAGAGCCCGGATGACCCAAGGAGTTGGTAATTATAGTGCGCTCAAGGGCATTCGAACCATTAGTTCATCCTTATCAATGTTTATGTTTATGCAGAGCATAAACCCCTAACATGTGATGTTCATATTATTTTTTTGTAACTAGACTGATTTCATAGTTGACCAATATAGGTAACCAACATAAATACCTTACTTTGGTATTCATCATATGTATTGAGAACACATCTCATCCTTAATTATAATATTCGATTCCCTGTTCTTACCACCAAGGGTACACATGCACAAAGTATTTCTTTTACTTTGGGACATTGCTTGTTCCATATATCATTATCTTGGAACCAAAGTCCAAAGCAAACTGATACTTTTCTAAGTATCCATCAACGGATTATTTCTAATCTAAGTACATCAACTGTCATAATACTTACTTGATTGTCATGTAATTGAAAGGAGAAACACAAAGTATCATACTCCTATCATTACCCAAGGTTGTTCATCAAAGGGAAAACATATATATTTAATAGAGGTAATCCACTCAATAATCCTTTATTTGTTTGGGAAAGTTCACTTAGCACTTCCTATGTAATTAGGAAAGTTCACTTAACACTTCCTATGTTATTCGGAAAGTTCACTTAGCACTTCCTCATTAATTGGGAATGTTCACTTAGCTCTTCCTCATTGGTTGGGAATGTTCACTTAGCTCTTCCTCATTAGTTGGGAAAGTTCACTTAACACTTCCTCATTAGTTGGGAATGTTCACTTATCTCTTCTTCATTAGTTGGGAAAGTTCACTTAGCACTTCCTCATTAGTTGGGAATGTTCACTTAGCTCTTCCTCATTAGTTGGGGATGTTCACTTAGCTCTTCCTTATTAGTTGGGAATGTTCAGTTAGCTCTTCCTCATTAGTTGGGAATGTTCACTTAACACTTCCTCATTAGTTGGGAATGTTCACTTAGCTCTTCTTCATTAGTTGGGAATGTTCACTTAGCTCTTCCTCATTAGTTGGAAATGTTCACTTAGCTCTTCCTCATTAGTTGGGAATGTTCACTTAGCTCTTCCTCATTAGTTGGGAATGTTCACTTAGCTCTTCCTCATTAGTTGGGAATGTTCACTTAGCTCTTCCTCATTAGTTGGGAGAGTTTACTTTAGCAATCCTTATGTTATTGGGAAAGTTCACTAAGAATTTCCTTATGTGATTGGGAAAGTTCACTGAGCACTTCCTTATGTAATTTCATTATACTCACTAGATTGTTTCAGAATGACTACTTAATCAGAGTAATCAGAAAGATAACAATCTAAGAGTTTCATACTTGCCTTATCTCAAATAATCATATACCTAGCCAGGGTATACAAGTATTGAGATTAGGTAGTATGCACTTTATTTGCTATCATATTCCTCACTTTTCATATTAGTATACACACAAGATTTTTCATTCTTGAATTTTCTTCAGGCATCACTTCTATATCTCATCTTTTAACACACAGATAAGGGAGATTATAAAGCATTTTAAGGAACACTGAGTAAGATGTAAGTTCTCATCTCCCTTGTGTCCTTATAGGACTAGTCAGAGGGATTTCAAAAACAACTACTTTCTTATTTTTAACACATAGAATCATGAAATGAAATTTCAAAATGAATCTATTTCATCTGACCTATCACAACCCGAGGGTTGACTATTGCATCAGATTGATTCATTGCATAGAACCTCACAGTTGTTTGTTGTTGACCCTGTGCTTGATTGTTAGGTGTTGATGAACCTGCTTGGGACGCTTGCCCATGTCCTCTAATATTACTAGAAAATTGCCTTCTTTGTGAGCCTTGTTGACTCTGCCCCTGGGGTTGAGTCATAATTGAATTCCCGTATGGACAATCCTTTGCTAGATGTCCCAGTTGTCTACATTGGTAACAGATCCTGGGTGCAAAATAGGGTCTGTGTGATCCAATCACCGATGTTGATGCTATGCTGGGGGATATGCTTAGAGCAATACTATGATCCCTACCCCTACTTGACGTCCATTGTGTCTGGGTATGGAATCTCGATGGTGCTGCCGATGTAGAAAATCTCGACTTCTTAAAATGTTCAGATCCTTGTTCTTGAAACTGAGTGTATACCTTCTTACCAATGGTCTGTCGTTTCTCAATTTCAGACCTTTCTATCCTCCTTACTGACTCCACAAAAGTGGCAAACCTCTCCCTATTCTCTAAAGAAGACAAAGGAGTGGTTAGTTCAACGTTCAACCCCTTCTCAAAACACCGAATTCTTTCCTCATCACTAACTGCCATATGCGGACAAAACTGCAATAGCTCCATGAACTTAGCTTCATATTCGCTAACGTTCATCTGTCCTTGTCTGATCTTCTCAAATTGAGAGATCTTCTCGTCTAGATACATCTTAAGGAAGTATCTATTGACGAACTCTCGTCGGAATACCTCCCATCCAATCTCTTCACCTGGTCTCTTATCTTCTTCTATCATCCACCAGTGACCAACACTCCCTTTTAGGAGGTACACAACATGTCTTACCTTTTCGGCTTCAGGAATATCAAGGATCCTGAAAGCCTTCTCCAACTTTGTCAGCCACAAATCAGCATCTGCTGGATCAGATGTACCAGCATAATCTATGGCTCCAACCCGACGAAGCCTCTCAAAAGTCTTGCCGGCTCCATATCCCTCATAGTGGGCTGGTGCCCTAGGTGCAGGTGGTAGAATCCTGTCTGCCATGTGTGTCATGGTTGTTAGGAATTTCTCAAATAGAGCATTGAGGGCTGGGTTTTCTATCACAGCTGGGTCAATCTGGGACTGTTCAGGTACATGCCCTTCCCTATTCTGATCTCTTGCACCTCCTCCTGGTGCAGCAACACTGCTATCAGCAGTATGTTCTTCATGTGTCCCAGACATCTTCAAGTTTTTCTTCTCCTCCTATGTGAGCAGAAGTCACTATTAGATGAATTGGAAGACACTAGAACAGACTCATCATCTTAGTCCTATGTCTCTGTAGACTCAACGAACCTAAAGCTCTGATACCACTAAATTGTGACGCATCGTTCGAGTAAAATGTTATTAACTAAGCTGAAGTGATCATTAAGCAGCAGATTACCAAAAATCACTAAAAATTAAAACCATTTTACAAAGAGGTCCACACATAGGAAAACTATTTCATAAAGAACCGGAGTAACTTAATTACATACTGGTTCACAAGTACATGTCCTGTATCATCTTTTTCTGAGGATTACATGCATCAACTGCTTTGTTAAACTATACATAGGCAGTGTGAAATCTCGAGACACTAAGCCAAAATCTCAAAAGCATTAACTACTACTCCGAGGACCTGAGAGTACAGAGACAACACATAGCATTCTATATACATCTATACGAAGCATGTCATCCAGTGTCTCCACCTGAGAACTCACTGTTGTTCCTGTTGCTGCTGTTGATGTCCTCCACCTATTGAAGGATTCCGGCCTCCTCGTCCGCATCCACCTAAAAATGTGGTTCCCACAGGGGTGAGACAATTGTAAAATTGCCCCAGCGAGAGATATAACTCTCTGCCAGAAACATTATTATTGCAGTTTAATAGGATAAACCTGGACAGAGGAATCATAATTGTTTAACATAAGTTATTTCATTGTCTAATAGATTAGAACATTATTCATATATAAAACATTGCAGTTATAACTTGATAGAGCAGCATGTCACTTATCCATTAAGGAATATGAAGAACATGTATAACATTTATTCACTATAGAGTTATAACCGCAACATATATTCTCTTCAGGCTTAGATCACATAGATAATGACTGGCATTGTCTTTGTGGAGTCATGGCCTATAGCCATATTATTTTAACAAAGTGTTGGGATCTTAATCCCTCATCTCATCAAGTACATTTCCATTTCTTAACAAGTTCATCATCATGATTATAGAATATGGGTATTCTAACCCTTAACTCATCATAGAATACTTGTTACCACTTATTAGGTAACTTAATAACTTCAGGTCATCTGACCAAGGACACTATGATTCTTGTTTCACAAAGTATTCCACATAGTTCACAAAGCTCATATCACCTCTTATTACCCCTTAATAGGCAATAAGGCATATTATGGCTTATGAAGCTCATAAACAATTTCAACAATTAAATACATCATATGGCACACAGGGCTCACTAATTTTTAAGATTACCTCTCACTGAGCAACAAGGCATATGAAGGCTTATAAGGCCTATAAAACATTCTCAATATACAGAGCATCATAACCCATACCTAGCTATGCTCTTCATCTCAACAAATCTGCATGATTAGTACTCATGATAACAATTATATATCAGTACCATGCAATACAAGGGTTTTCTTATTACATTCATAACTCATTAATCTGTATTTGGGCTTCACATAAGATTACTCTGTGTTAGGACTTCACATAGCATCACTCTGTATTAGGGTTTCACATAGCATTACCATGTATTAGGGTTTCACATAGCATTACCATGTATTAGGGTTTATTATATCTCATTACCCAATTTAGGGTTAGGATGCACTATTCACATCAGATTAGGGTTTATCATGTCCTTTTACCCAATTTAGGATTTGGATGCTCTATTCACATCAGATTAGGGTTCATCATGTCCTTTTACCCAATTTAGGGTTTACTGTAACATTACATAACATCACCTTAGATTAGGGTTTTCCATAAATAACCATATAGGTTCTCAAGATCATGTTATTAATGGTTAAGTCCTATTTCATTGATTCACACAACTAGGAATCAATATGGATAACATAAGTATTCAATCATACTTATGTATTCTCATCATTCATCATCAAATGAATTATCAACACAAAGTATAAGTTTCTCTCTCATCTTTATCAGAATATGATTGCATCATAGTTTATTGGTTTGGATTAACCTTTTCATAAGGTATGTTAGCCTACACTTATCAAAGTGCATTACATCTCAAGGAAACAACTAACACGACACACTTCATGTGTCACCCATCCAAATATATTGGATTTAAAACACATTAAGGTATATCAATATTGAGGTGCTGGATGTGATATCTATCATACTTTGATGTATCACTTCCCTCATCACCTTTATCTTACTTGAGTTCATCCACTTAGGTTGTATTAGGGTATTTCCCATCCTAATACCTTATACACCAGTTCATCACACTTATCATGTAATGTGTTGGTCACAAGTCGTTGTATTTAGAAAATATAATCATTGTTAATGATATGGACTCATCTTTGAGTTAGGAACTATTGATATAAATATATCCACTATCAACCTCTTTATATGTTACACTTGTCAATATATTAATCACTATTCCATTATTAGGAATAGGATTTTCCATGTTTATGAATTAAGGTTCACATAGAATCTCCCATAAATATGGGTTTCACATAACATTACTCTACTTTAGAGTTTCACATAACATCCTCATATATCAGGATTTCACATAGTGTTACCTAAAATTAGGATTTCACAGCACATCACCTAGTGTTACGGCTTCACATAGCATTTGTAGCATTACCCTATATTAGGGTTTCATATACCATTACCCCATTTTAGGGGTTAGGGTTTACCATTCACATTCAAGTAGGGTTTCTCATACCCCATTACCCAAATTAGGGTTACATCATCACCCTAGATTAGGGTTTCACTCAGCTTTGCCCTAAATTAGGTCAGTGGCTCAATAATCTTTTCAATTAGGGTTTCATGATCTCATTATTATGGATCAAACCCTAATCACATATTTTATTCATAATGAGAGAATTAGGGCTTAATTATATAAGCATTCCTCTCTCTCTTTCTCTCTCTATCAACCTCTTTAGGATGTTAAGTAGTTCAAGATTGGTCTAGATTAGCTCTTCATTTAAGTACACACAATTAGGGTTAACCATTATGATCACCTTTAGTCTATATCGTTATAAATCAAGTAGCTAACTGACCTTTAATCATATTAGGTGTCTAAATGGTTTAACCAATTTAAACCTCAAAAAGTCTTGGTCACTTAGACCCCAAACGGTCTTGGTCACTTAGACCTCAAACGGTCTTGACCAATAAGTTCAAACGGTTTGAAACCGTTTAGCAAGGTTGGCGCTTGAAACTGTTTAGACAAGACATATTGAAACCGAATGAGCTTGGGTCTCCAAACAGTTTGAGACAATTTGGTCCCACCAAACGGTCTTAAGACTGTTTGGACTCAAACGGTCTTAAGACCGTTTGGTCCAAACTCTCTCAAAACCGAATGGACCAAAAGGTTCTTCCATCACTTAGTCAATTTAAGGTTTCAATCATTGAACCATCTATCAATTGAGCCATTGATTTATTCTTCAATTGAACCATTAAATCACCCTTCAATTAGACCTTTAATTAGGGTTTTGAACCCAATTGAACTAGGGTTTATAATCAAGACACCATCAATTAGGGTTTTGAAATCAAGGAACCATCAATGGTTGACATTGTGGAACTAATTCGATTGAAATCATTGAATCACCACTTAGCTATATCATGACCTGACCTCAAACGGTCTTGAGGTCATTTGGATGACCTCCAAACGGTCTTGAGACCGTTTTCCCAATCCATCATTAAAATCTATGGAATTCACTTAGGGGTTGCATCATTGAATCAATCATCAATTGAGCTATTGATTGTATTTCAGTGTAATATCATTGGATCTTCAACCATCCAATCATACTTCATCAGAAACTTACAAATGGTCTTGGTTAACCTCCAAATGGTCTTGACACCATTTGGGTGACCTCCAAACGGTCTCGAGAGCGTTTGGGTTAGTCAACCCAAAATCAATTCAATTCACTTAAGGATTCAACACTCAACCCGATTAGGGTTTGTAATTGGTAGATCATCCAATCATGGAACCTTTAGAAAATCATCAATTAAATCTACTAGATCATTATTCAACACATCAGAACCCCCCCTCAAATGGTCAACCCTCTCCATTCGGTCAACCACTCCAAACGGTTTAGAACTCAAACCACCAAACGGTTTGCAAACCGTTTGGACTACATGTTGAAACTGTTTGCAATAGATATTTGTGGTGTGTGCTTATGATGATGTCATCATCATCAAGCTATAAACCCACGAAGCTTTATGTGATTTTCATGGTGATTGCATCAATCAACCAAATAAAATTTCGAAAACAAAGAAAGAATCAACAATTAATGAAGATATGGAATCAATAACAAAGTTCAAGGGTTCAAGTTATATAACCTGCCTTCAATTGAGATTCAAAGCTTGGAGCTTCACATCAACAATGGTGGAAGAAACTTTTTCAACCCTCCCAAGGCTCGTCCTCATGCTTTGGAGTGAAAATATTGGCTAGGATTGAAGATGGAGTGAAATAGAGAAGAAATCATGCATTGTTTTGTGATTTCCACCATGAATTCAAGGTGAAAGAGGGTCAAGAAGCTTACCAACAGGTTGGGGGTCGTCCTCCTATTGCTCCAAGATCCCTTGGTCATTTTTTCAAGCAAGAAGTGAAGGTGGATTCGAAATTATTCCTTCACCTCATAGATAAAGTAGCTTATATATGATTTTTTTTGAAAATTCATTTAAGAGAGAGAAAATACGAATTATCTCCTCAACTTTCTTGCCATATGCCCACTTCTCTTCCTTAGGGAAGAGGATATCCTATTTTCCTCTTATTCCTCTCAATTATCCACGATTTAAAGGGAAAACAAACTAAGCACCTTAAATCATATTATAATAATATCCATAACTGAGTGGATATTTCTTTTTCTTATAATATCGTGAGTGAGTTATCCACTCCCTTTGGATATTTCGTGGCCTAGCAAAGGCACAAATATGTTCACACGAGCAAAATCAACCATCTTGTTTTTGTTTGAAGGCCCTTCAATTATTTTATTTATTTTTGCATTAAATGGAAGTAAAGTTCCAATTATGCTTAAATCTTGATTATTTTAATATCAAGATTCTCTCTCCTCCAAAGAGGTACAAATGAGACGCCCATCTCATTTTCTTTGCTCTACATGATGTCAAGAAACATTAGGGACCTTATTGAAGTGGTTATTTGCATATTGATCCCTAGAGTTTTGGTAATTTGCACATTACACCAAAACTGGGTTTTATTGCACAAACATTGCTTTATCAGTTCTTTCTTGGTATTCAGGCTTGTAGAAGTCATACTACTGCATCATACTCATTCCCATGATGCTTCAACACATGAGGAACATTGTATCATGTACAATTTACAAGTTAACTCCTCAACTTGGGTAATTTGCACTTTAGTCCAAAACTAACAAAACATTGTTTCAACATTATTCAAAAAGGACTAAAATTGAAATATAAGTTCCTCTTAATCCTTAATTACTTTTAGAGAGATAAGAGACAGTATATAATCAAATTCATTAAGAAAAACATCTAGGGTTTAAGCATAGCCCAGGTCAGGGATGTTATAGCAGGTTTGGCCTGGTTCGGCTGGCATGATGCGTTACTAGGATCTAATGGCTCCTATTAACAATATAATAAGAATAGACTCTGGATAAATTAGACCTACATCATAGTGAGAATGTTCATACACTAAGATGTTGAAACATATGGGAAATATTATAATAGCTAAGAATTAGTTGGAACTGATATCTGAGATCCAACTTTGGGGCCTCATATGAGAGTCCCTTAATTGGGAATAAAGGAACACGACATAAGGTTTAGGTTAAGTTTAATGATTAGTATTATATGAACTTTAAATATGAAATATGGAAAAGATATGAGAAAAGTATGTAATGGCCAAGATAGTAAGAATCAATCACGAGGAATGGATCATATAATCGAGTAAAAGGCTTTTATGTACTTCAAAGCAAAGGGAAAATAGAAGAAAAGAGTTAAGTAGACAATAAGTACATATAAGTGTAGAGTCTTCAGAAGAGTTAAAGTGAAGAGAACTAGATGAGCATGTAAATCATAAAACTAGGATAAGAAAGTTGAAACAAAGAGAAATGTTAGAAATAATGAGCTTGATTAAGGAATGAGGGTTGTGATATAATTGAGAGCATGGAATGTATACCTTTATTAATAAGTTTAATACATTCATCCTTACTGCCTTTGGATTCTAAGTCTCTATATAACAACAAACTAGTTTCTAAAAGAAGAACAAAAGTGTAGCTAAATAAATGAATAAGACATACAAAGGTAGACTATATTCAGAAAGGAAAAACTTGATTGAAAGAGAAACTAAGTTTGACCCATGCATGAGACGTTTGATTTAAAATGAAGGATATGTAATGTATTAAATATGAGGTGAAACTAGTAGAGAGATTATTGATTTAGAATATCTACTTCACATTAGTATAAGGATAAAAAGAAATATATGCAACATGGTATACATGATCATACACATAAAAGAAGCAACATGATCATAAGAGAAAACTAGAAGTTAAAGATGACATGTGGAATAGTAGTATATGGTAAGGGGATTATGGAAAGTAAGGAAGGGTTTGAAACATGATGGAGTGATATAGATTATAAAAGAAAGAGGTTAGGAGATTCAATCAAGTGCTAGTTAGTCAAGTATCCTTGTTGATAACTAACTAAACCTACAGATGAGAAATGTATTAAGGGAATGTTTGAAGATAAGAATTATAAGTCTTAGAATCATCTTCTCTTTCATATCTTCCTTAATGAAAGCAATGTGGGAATGAAGTGATAAGAAAATGAATCATGTATGATGCATAACCACCATGGTAGAGACATCTAGTGAATGTAATAATGACACACAATATGATGATGAAACCCTAGCAGGGTAATTGAGAATGTAATCTATCGGAATGGCCAAGTAAGAGAAAGGAAATTCAATTGATAAGATAAGGAAGACTTTAGTAAAACTTGTGAGATCTAAAGTTTGACTTTCAAATTAAGGGAGCAAAGTCACACCACAATAACGTCATGCTACTGATAAGGGCCAAACCCTAGAATGTTTAGAGTTGTAGTAGTTCAAGGGTTGTCACTAGTGATTTGACCTTGAATACTAGCATCTCTATAAAACAAGATCATGAAATTTGCACTATGATTAGAAGTAAACTAGCATTGATAGTAATCTAGGGTTTAAAGGTAGCTAATATGAAAGGTAGATAAACAATATGGAAATGATTCAGAGCAAAGGGTAAGAAATAAATTTGAAATGGAACAAGTGTGTTTTGAATAAAAGGAGAAGTGCAAGATGAGCAAAGTGTAATCTAAAACAAATTCTTGCAGTGATGTCAAGAATGATGAATAATCTATTCTTAGCTTGTATGTTTCAATTTTAGGTATGTTTATTCTATATTATCAAAATGAGAAGGATAAGTAACAAGAAGTAAGTAGTAATGAATGAGGAGATAAGAGAAAATAATGGCTTTCAGTAATATGTGAATTTGTTTTTAGAAGTGTAATTTGTTGAAGGCATATTAAGGGATGTAAATTGGTTCTACGTATGATTTTAGTGTACATGTGCAAGCAATATGTTAATTTCAGGTGTCTGATAGTTGTAGTCATTCATACCAGTAATCCATCTTAGTATTGTATAATTGTGGTATGGTGATATGGGTTGAATGATGATGGAACAAATGGAGGGTTACCCTAAATAAGGTAGTCTTACCTATTCACTCATATGAATAGAAGGGATGATAACCATATTGTATTGATATGTAACCCTAATGAGGTATAGCTTGTTATACCTATCTTTAATATAACTAAGTGATGGTAATTGGGTATGAATAGTCCTTGAATGACTAATACAATCATGGAGTACTTTGTCACTATTGTTGAAACCCTAGTATGCTATAACCCGATGGTTACACCTTGAATTATGTACGGGTTCATACTTGAGAATAATATGGAATGTGATGGTAATGCTTCACCTTATGTTTCCATGATGCAATGGGGATGCTGTGAGTAGTATTGTACAACTGATGTTGAATCTAGTCTTCCAACTCAAGACTGTTTTGCTATTTGAGTAGCTCAATAGTAAAAATTCAAAACAACATGGTGAACTCTCTTTTGTGACTTAGAGGTAATACATAACAACAGTACATATTGAGTCGTATGAATTGAGATAGTTGGATCAGATTATCAATGTTGAGGTAACACCTCAAGAGTATAAAAATATTGAAATGGTTGTTTCTCTCTCTATCCTATGATTGATTGTGGCATAGAGAATTTATTTGTTATCATTGAGAACTATTTCAAATATGTTGTGATTAGAAAAGAAATAAATGACTTAATGTTGAAAACTACATTCAAGTATGAAATAAAAGAATATAATGACATGTAAGATTTCAGAAGCTTAAAATAAACTTTGAATATACTTTGTTTGCATATTTATGTTTTGGGGATGAAACTTTTTAAGGGGGTGAGAATCGTAATGACCACATTTGTGCTTAATTGGTAAACTAGGGTTTACCTGAATGATGACATGCTTGATTAGATTGAACATCATTTAGACTTGATTAATGATAGTAGATCAATTGTGATGTTTCAAACCTAAGAATAAACTCTAACTATGATTTTAGTTTGAAGAATTAGGGTTTGAGAAATGTAAACCCTAATCGGCAAAAATTAGGGTTTTGATAGTACATGAATATGGAATTTGATCAGGATAGCAATGTGGTAAATGATTTTTCATAATTTCTACAAATTTTTTATTTTATTGAATTTTGGATATGATATGGATAACTCAATCATTCATATTGGAGAAAAATTTCAGAATATTTGAGTGTTCTTTGAATGTAGTTCTCAGTTGAACTATACTTTGACCAAAATGCTGACAGAGTGCTTTTCAACAATGTAGTGTTTTTTTATTTATTTATTGGTAACTCCAAATGATCTGAAATTTTAATTGGAGATCTGAAACTCAATCATAAAAAATGTAAAATTTTCATAATTTTGGATGTGTTTAGATCTTATCAGTAGACGAATTACAGTAATATTTTTATGACAGAAAATTCAGCTAAAATAAGAGAAAGTATAGTGAGGGGTAAATGTGCAATTGACCCAAGCAGCTTAATTGCTCTATATGGTCAACCTAACACACAAGGAGATCTCATAATTCGTGATTCAAACTAGAGAAATGAAATCCTAGAGAGAGAGAGGGAGAGTTAGGGTTTGAGAGGAGAAATTGATGGAGATGCTGACCTAAGGTTTTGCGGTTTGAGGAATGATGAAATCATGTAAGTTTAGTTTCTTTGGATATAGTTTCATGGTGAATCTTCTCTCAGATGTTAAGATTCCATCCCTCCCTTGTTTGGATTCGAAATCATATCAAATCAAGTCCTTTTCTCATTCTTTCTCTCCTAATCTTCAATTCTAGGGTTTTCGAGTTGAAAGGAAGAAGAATCAGGTAAATTGCTAGGGATTTGATATGAGATCGAGATTTTCAGGGATGAGCTACATTTTTAAGGTGTTTTCACATCTTAGGGTGAGTGGGAACTTCCTTTAAATAGTATATTGCACTAAAATTGGTTAAATTATCCATAATCTTTAATTGCTTAGTATGCGACTACAAACCCTGAATTGTGTGTTTGATCTAAGTTGTTGCAAAATGATATGAAATGGATTCTTCCTCTGTTTGGATGAATTTCAGATGATAAATTCATATTAGAAATGTATACAATACATCCTAATGAGAATTTCCTAAGTATTCACAAAGGTTATAAGAGTAAACTAAAATATAGGGAATTTGTCTATGACTGAAATTGCTGCATAATTAAATAGAGAAATTTGTTTATCTTGATCCCCTTGGTTATGAATGATTGTTTATTTGAATTCATAGTACATATATGTCAGATACTATCTTGGATTTCATTTAAGGTGAATAATGTTTATTTGATATCTCAGTAAAGAGGGTGAAACCCTAGATGCGAGGAAAGTTGGATATTTACGAATAGATATCATGAAATCCATTTGAAGGGATTTTCTTGACATGATAGACTTTATTTATTCAATTTTATTCTTGATGCATGATATCTCAGTGAATGGCATGGAAACCCAAATTCAACTCAATTCCAAGGTTTCATACATATATTGATTGTATATGATTTGTTGAAAGTAATCTTTAATCAGTAAATGTTTATGTCGTATGAAATCCTTATGAGAGCTGTGTGATAAGTGAATGAGGTAAATGAAACCCTAAGGATAGGGTGTTCAATGAATCAAGTATTGTGATATTAATGTTCTCAGTATGAGATGTGGTGATGCTTAACAGTTCAATTGCATTATTCTTGTGTATAAAGTGCCTAGTTGACATGTATTCTGTTTATTTAAGAATTTTAGTCTACATGTATGTATAGTATGATGATTACTCAGAATATTACAATGTTTTGAATATACTGCTCTGCCAAGTTAAGTAAGAAAGTTCATGTCTTATTTATAAGCTTCAACGTTGAAAAGACTCAGTACCATAGATATACCAGAGTCAAGAATAAGTAAGAGAGAGATACAATATAGTAAGAGCTTTCCAAGAATAATAAAATAATAGACATATGTGCCCTAAACACCATAGATTCCCTACGGATGTCTGCACTGTAGGGAGGAAATGATCCACTCTGGCAGCGACCAGTATACGGGGATCGAATCGCACCCACAGAGCGTGCGGGGAGACGAAGTCCTTGAGGAAGTCTCCAGAGAGAAGATAGGTTACCCAACATGAATCGGAGATCCTGGTGGTAACCCAGAGGTACCCACAGAGCGTACCAAGATGAGGCCCACAGAGCGTCTCGGACCCTCCTCCTGTGTACTCAGCCTAAAAGGAGAGGTCCAGTTAAAGGCCAACTATTTAGACGCCTTAGTCAGATGTGACGATTCGAGTCAAGCAGACCCAGATTCAGTTCTAGGCTTAGCTTCCCAGATTTTAAGCTAAGTCTTGTACGGTGAGATCGTAGTTCGCTACGAGTCTTCATATGTAGAGTACACTGCATATGATCAAGGCATAAGCTAAAATATGATAATATAAGTTTAAAAGAGTTTCTTATAAGTAAGAAAGGGCATAATAAGATGAATGAGAGGTTAAACAAGTGTGTGCAATTATTCAATTATTCTTTGTGTGTTTATGAATTATTATTTCTCTTGAAATTAATAAAAAATGCTCATATATTGATTTACTCTTGTTGATATCTAGAGTATCCTACCATATTTATGATTGTCAATTACTAGACTCTTTAAAGCCTACTGCTGATATAATTGATATCAGTTGCTCAAAAGTATATCTATAATTATATCAGTGCTTTAGACTGTTTCTTTGAAGTACTCATTCACAGAGCGAGTAGGCTCACCCCTCTACTCACAATTTTTAGGGAAACCGCATGGATTGAAGATATCATTACATCAGAGTAGATATGTCACAAGAGTTAAGTCTGAGTATAGTTAAGTTCAGTCGGTCCTTGTCACTCTAGGTCCTTGTAAAGAAATAAGAGAGAGTTGTAAATGATGATGTATAACATTATTCCTCTTTTAGCAATATACGTGAATCAACAAGTCTTATGTGCTTAAAAGTATGAGAAACATAATGAATGTTCATACATGCATTTTTACTGTTGAAATTATATTAGAGAAATCAATGTTTAGATTCCCTTATAAAGTGAGTTTATGTGGTTCAATGCGAGAAAACAAAGAGTTTGAAAAAGAAGAAAAAGTTAAGGGTGATCTTTGTATTATAGTAAATCCTCAGTTTATGCCCTAATCTCATGATTAGTGGTAATTGTGAGATCGGGGTGTAACACGACTGTTTCGTGTGACAAGCCAACCGATTGGAGGACCGAGGAGGGAAGACCGTAGGAGGAGTGAACTGACCAGTTGGTGGACCCAACCAACCATATGGAGGTGTCCAGACATTGGGTGGATAGGAGGCCAACTGATCATTTTAGCCAATCAACCGACCGACCAAGAGGCAAGATGACCGATTCAAGTGTTGAATCGACCAACCCATATTGAAAAGCACATATCTTCATCAGCAACATGTTTCTACATGATATGTAGACCCTAGGTTGTGATAATTTCTTGTAGCTCCAAGGAATTACATTTGACTAGTCATAACCATCATTTTTTTATTTTATTTTGCATGTTTACATTGTGGGATATAGCATGTATATGATATGTACTATATATGTGTGGTGATTGGATAAAGTATATATATTTATATACAAACTCCTTCAAATAAAATATTAAGTCTTAGATGATTTCCATTAGCGGCACAAATGAAAAGATTGATTGACTAAGCGTGGGCACCCCAAGGGTGATGCATTGTCTATCTCATGGAAGTGTGATGATAATAGTGTGGGCCTGTCAAGCAGTGTGCATTATTTTCATGTCAACTTTTGGATCAGACTTAACTATGTGACCTTAATGAGATTAAGCACCAGAGGCATATATATGACTATGAAAAAGAGTTGTGCATATTATCTATCCAAGAATTGCATTAAGATGCAATTGACAAACATTATCTACCTTAATGATTGAGTATGGATGCTGGAATTGGCTAAGTAATAGTTGAATTATTTTGGATATTGGCTCACTAAAATATTGTACGTTACAATCTTCCAAATTGATATGTGAGGGATATCAATCTGAATAGTGAGAGCGATAGTTAATTAAATACCTAATAAACATCATCAAATTTTAATCAAATCAAATCAATAAAAATGAGTTTTTTGATAAAATTGCAAATTATTTTATAGAATCAAATGGTAACACACAACAACAAGTTTTTACTGTGATCATTCCTTGATAAGGAGAAGTTAAATGAAAATAATTTCCACAACTGGTTCAGGATGCTGAGAATCATTCTCATACAAGAGTGCAAGCTCTATGTCTTGGAGACACCAGAGCCAGACGAACTTCTTCCCACTGCACCTAAGGCTGATAGGGATGCTTACAAGAAGCATACTGGAGATGCCATTGATGCCAAGTGTCTGATTCTATGCTCCTTGAATTATGAGTTGCAAAGGCAACATGAGAACATGGATGTTATTGAGATGGTCACACATCTTAGAAACATGTTCTAAGATCAGAAAAGACAAGAGAGATATGATGTATCCATGGCGTTGTTCAAATATAACATGGAAGAAGGAGATCCAGTAGGTCCTCATGCGCTCAAGCTCATTGGGTATGTGGTGAACCTTGCAAGAATGGGATTCCCCTTGGGTCAAGAGTTGGCCACTGATGTGATTCTGTAGTCTCTGCCAAAATCATATAGTCAATTTGTCACAAACTACAATATGAATGACTTTGACAAGTCGTTGTCAAAGTTATTTGGGATGTTGAGAACAACTAAGACACAAATGAAGAAAGATAAGCCCAAGTCTATGATAATGATCAATAAGAAAAAGGGAAAGTCTAAAGGTAAAAGAAAAGCTAAGAAGGGTTCTAAATCTATCCGAAAGCCCAAGTCTTTAGATCTCAAGGCAAAGAGAGGAATAAAGAAGGAAGGAAAATGTCACCATTGTCACCAGGCTAGAAATTGAAAGAGGAATTGCCCCCTCTGGTTGGAGAAACTAAAGAAGAAGGAGGAGATAACGATCTCCACTTCAGGTATGGATGTTATAAGATAATTCTAAATTACTTCTTCACTGGTATGTGATACCGAATGTAGATCTGACATACGTTGATGTGCAAGATCTGATAAGAAGTAAAGCCTTTATGAAAGGACAAGACTGGATAATGTAGAGCAAGAGTTACTATAGCTTTATTCTACATTTACAATTTATCTTAGCCCATTGGGCATGTAATAGAGTTAGTTGAACTCTATTTCATTATGCCAAAATAGAAATATTTTACTTTATGCATCTTGTATGACAAGAATGATAAATCAATAAAGAGTTGTTAATCCTTCTATTTCAAAGATGTGATCTTTTATGGAAATGCCCCGATATCTAGTGATATCTATATGAAAGGATCTAAATATGAGTGCTAATAATGTAAATACCAAAAGGTTTATAATTGATAATTCAAACAATCTTTAGCACTACCATCTTGGGCACATATATAAGAAATGCATATCTAGCATTCATATTAATGTTTATCTAGATGATTTTGGTTATTGAACCAATAATAGACATGCAAGTCTTAATTATGAGCAATATGACAAAGTACCCTTCACTAGATGTAGTGGGAGGATAAGTACTCTATTAGAATGTAAGGCCCCTGAACTTTCTTAATGAGTTGAATAAGATTATTTACCATAATTGAATGCTTATAACCCTAATCTAACCTTGTGATATGCTTTGAAATCATAATACAAGCTTAAGTTTCAAATTTGGTCCAATTTGGACATTGTTTTAGCAAGTTATGCAATGTTATGTATATTTTGAACTTATTCTGCAATTTACCCAATAGAGGGGTTTTCTTAGCAATTTATCACATTAATTATGCTTCTTATATGTTATATTATCATTCTTGATCTTTTTTAGCCATGGGTCTCCTGGTTAAACCTTGGTTTGAAGGTGTTTTCTCCAAGGGTATTTTAGGGTTTACCCCTTCATGGATGAGCTACATTTAGTAGCTATCAACTAATGAATTATTTGATTGGATTGAAAATTCAATAAAGGAGAGATAAACAGGTCTATATGGACGGTGGGGGAGCTTCTTGTGTGTGTGCTTATATATTCTTAATAGTTTAAGGCCATGGACACGTGGAAAGATACTAGAACTTCAACTTTTTCTTTTTCTTTATCTTAAAGTTTCATATACTTACCCCTAAGAACCCAAATGAACCATTTGCTCTCCACCACTTCAATCCTTCTACAAACCTCGTTCTCTCTATGTGTTTCTGTGAATTTCCTATCCAAGGAAGAAGAAAGAGGGGATCTTCTTGGAAAAAGAATCTAGGGTTGCAATTGACTTCCTTTTAGGGTTTAAAAAGCTTCCTTCTAGTGATCTTCACCTGAAAGAGTAAGAATCCCCTTCTTTCCTTCATTTATTTATTTTTTTATCCTTCCTCTTACCTTTCTCCAGGTTGTAACCTTGCTTTTCCATGGTAGAAATTGCTCCAAAGTTTTAAAACCCTACCTTTCTTGCTCTTTATGCCTAGGGTTTGCTCATTTGATGAAGAAAGGTGCTACATGGACGAGTTCACAACTTATGCTTGAATTTTCTACCCTACCTGCTTGAGTTTTATTCTGATTGGGATTTCATCTTCTCATTAGTGGCAAGTTTTATAACTTGCTCCACATTTATTTCTTACCATAAGCTTGCTAGCTCATGTTCTTGCTTTTAAATGATGATCCATGCACTAAAAAGCTATGCTTGACTTGGATTTCAATTTTTATAATGTTACATGTTCTTATTTCAGTTCTAGATGAACCTATGATCATGTGTACGTTATTCCTAGGGTATAATATGACTTGTATCATGTTGGTTTGACAACCGATGGTGCTAAAAACCTATCAACCAACAATCAATTTTAGGGTTTAAAGCTGATTTCTTCTATAAACACATGACTCAATGGTGGTACCATTGCAACAACCGATGGTGTTGTCTTCATGACAACTGATGGTGGTGACCAAGGGTGTCAACTAACATTCACCCCTTAGGTCAGGTTTTGTCCTAATTAGAAGCTTAGTGATTAACAACTAAGTACCCTAATGATGCTATCAATAAATGGTGATATTAGTTTGATATTCGATGGTGATTAATGAATATAGTATTGATCTAACAACCTGTGGTGACTTAATGGTCATTACTGATGGTGGATCAGGTATCCACAACCTATGGTGAGTTAAGCATGTATATGTATCATCAATTAAGCCTTAAACCAATGGTTTCTTGGGTCATTTGATGCAATGGCCAGACCTATACTCCAATTGATGATTTTAATATATGAACTCGACCTAATGGTTAAGATCTAATATTTCTTCATCCAATAAGTTGGAATGATGCCTAAATATAATATGTTGGTCCTAATAAAGTGATTTAAATGGTTTCCTTTATGAGATCAACTTAAGAATCTCATTTACTGATGGCTTGTTTTAAATAAACAATCGATTGTGGGTTTTACCCTACTCTTAATGGAACTTTTTGTGTTGTTAATCAAAGAATGTCTCGGGTTAGATGGTGACTCTTTCTAGAGAACAACTCAATGACTTCATAGGTGGTTTGTTCAATATGTTTACTTATGTAAATGACCAATGGCTTTGCCTTTTCAACATTTAATGCTTAGAAGTTGATGCCTCAATATTCCCATTGTTTTGGGTGAAGCCTATAGTGTTATGTTAGGATTCTAATGATGAGAATATGATGGTTTAATGCCTTAAACTTGTAGTATTACCCTTGCCCTCATATGATTATGATTTATAATCACCATAATGAATTAATGGGTAACCCTAATGAGGTATAACTTGTTATACCTAGCTTTAATATAACTAAATGATGGTAATTGGGTATGAGTAGTCCTTGAATGACTAATACAATCATGGAGTACTCTCTTATTGTTGTTGATACCCTTGTATGCTATAACCCGATGGTTGCACCTTAATTTATGTGTGGGTTCATACTTGAGAATAGTATGAAATTTGATGGTGATGCTTCACCTTATGCATCCATGATCCAATGGGGATGCTGCGAGTTAGGGTTTGGGTATGAGTGTTGATTCATAACATTAATATAATTTATCTTATTGAACCTAACACTAATGCAAATAGATAAATAAGAGTATTCATGTTTAAACCTTCTTATATGATGGCATGATGGTGAAATAACCTCCTTAATATGATCACAAACTTAATGTGTTAATTGGTGGTTATCATATCCACATGGTTGATACTTTATTATGCTAAACATGTGAATTATGAATTTGATGAGGGTTAATCATATCTAGATTCATTGCATGTTGATGTAATAAAGGAATATTCTTAATGTTAATATAACCCTGCTATGATTGTTTATGAATATCTCCTATCTCATTAATGCAATATTGTGCTGATTTGGTGTATTATATGTAAGTGATGTTGTTGAGCCTTGTTATAAGGCATGGAAAGATAATGATGATCTTGTAGGGAATTGTATGACAGTCTTAATGACCTTTGGGCATGGTTGAGCCCTGAATGAGGCTTAATCCTCTTATGTTGATAAGGGTTGATACTTTGTGATATGATGAAAAGGATTTATATCTTGTGATAGTATGATGACTAGTGTAGTCTCATGAATGGCAAGTGAATAGTACCATGTGAGGATGAGATGAGAAATTATGTTTCACATGTTTTATATCGTTTGAAGTTGTGATATTTATATGATTGCTATAAGTGAATTAGGGTGTGTATGTACACTTGTTTGATGTAGACTTAATTCACCCAATTGGCATAACTAATCAAGTGCAACTCTAATCATGTAGTGCCCTGTGTCGTAGAGCCATCTTTAGTGTCAGAACTTGCTAGATGGTGAAACAAGTATTCCTAAGGGAAAATCAAAGTGCATAATGTTGAGTATGTAGGAGTGGAAACTTGATAATATATCCTTGTCATCCACAATGCAGGTTATGAAGCATGGCTATGGTCATGCCTCAGACATTTGATGTGATTGAGGACAACTACGGTTGTACCTAAGATTAGAGGGTTGTGTATACCCTGGTTTCTAGTGTCGTGACCTGTACCAAGGGCGGACTAGTGGTTAGCAACTTGACTATATGTCATTATAGTGGCAGCTTTGACAGATATGTTGCTGCCTTTTTACTCATACTGACCGAGGGGAAGAGATCTTAGGTTACCGACACTCGTAGATCTTATACGGAACCGAATAGCCCTTCACAGGGGTCGGTTGGACTTTGGGTGGTACGACTCAAACTCCCTTGGGCATAATAAAATATGTAATACAATCGTATAGCATATCTGTTTAGGGTTATACATGACACTTCACATTGGATGATAACCCTTGTTTGTTCTCTTTACATAAAGATGATGCTTAGTGCAATTAAGAGATAGTAGATATATTTATGTTGTGGATATGCTTAAGATTGTAAATGTGTACATACAGTATCCATGCTTATGTTGATATCTATACTGGTACTATTGATTATAATTATGATGCTAGCTATAGCATGTTGTTAGTTATGTTTAGCATGCTAGCCATGCCTCTGTAATTAGAAATGCCTATATTGCTAATCATGCTTATGCAAATACTTGTGCTTATGTTGTTAGCTCTGCTTATAATATTGATCTGTTCAAACTATTATACATGCTAATGTTGTTAGACATGCTTATGATGCTAGACTTATTCATGTCAATAGAGATAATATGCTACTAGACTTGCTTATGCTAGTTATGCATATGCTACTAAATCTCTTATACAGTTAATAAGGAAAATAATGATAGTCAGCTTGAGGATGATAATTGTTATCAGCTCCTTTATGTATTTTGTTAATCATCAGTGTTACTAAGCCTATTTGTTATATCTGATTAAACTACTTAAAACTATTTAATTATTTAAAATGTTGTAATCAATAAGCGTTGTTGGAGGTTATATCTCTTGCTGGGACATGGGTTTCACCCTTGTGGTTCGCCACATCTTTTTAGGTAATCGGCAGTGACAACAACAGAACCGTAGAAGTAAAGAGTAAGTACAGTAATGAATCTTTGAGGAAGTTGATTAGATGTCTAGTGTGTCCTAGAGTCATCCTTGTACTCTCAGGTCTGGGCAGGAAAAGTTTGTATATGGTGTTTCAAACAAATCAGAATTTTGTTAGCATGTTAATGTTTGTTGTGTGGCATATACAAATATTGTTCTCATGTGTATACATGTTGTAGCTAAGGCAATAGAACAATTTGTATCATATTCTTGGCATAGTATGGATAAAAGAAAGATGTTGGGCTCTTATGCAAATGTTTCTGAGTGGGTGATGATGTTGAAATTAGTTTTAATTTACCCATATTTTTGGGTATGTGGTTAATTGGTGATTGATTGTGTTTTATGTTTTGAGTAATCTCATTTAGTGTAATGGGTTCTTACAAGTTGGTATCAGATCTTTAGGTTCACTGAGTCTATAGGGACACTAGGACTTAGGACTAAGATGATGTCAAAATCAGGAATATGACATAAAAATATGGTGCATACTGCCTAATCTCAATACTTGGGTGCCCTGGCCATGTATTTAATTACTTAAGAAAAGGTTAGTATGGAAC
Source organism: Alisma plantago-aquatica (assembly GCA_963693085.1). Lineage (NCBI taxonomy): Eukaryota > Viridiplantae > Streptophyta > Magnoliopsida > Alismatales > Alismataceae > Alisma > Alisma plantago-aquatica. Next base: position 143,506,484 of record OY856412.1, on the reverse strand, counting down.
TTTTAGATTATTATCTTTTTTATTACTATGATCAAGTAAACATTTTGAAACAATCTAAAGAGCATAATGAATAAAAAATCATGCTGTAGATAACTCAATATTACCTTAAAGAAGATGAGAATTACATCATTATCTATCAAAACTTGAATGTTTGGTAACTATAAGAGAAAGATACAACACCATGAAATTTAAATCTGAATACAAATAAGAAAAGGAGGAGTTCTTGAAGATGTTATTCAAGAAGATAATAAAGTAAAAGACAGATAAGTATGTGCTTATAAAGTGAATCAAGGTATGAAATCCACATAAGATGGAGAGAAACCTATAATAAGTATAAAATGAGAAGATGAATGGGAACAATGACAAAGGAATAAGGTGGAACTTGAGTTAATCTCAGACCAACCTATGTGTGTAAGAAAGTGTTAATGTAAAATCAGCATGGCATGTAAAAGAAATTAAGGGAGATGATCCACGTTTAATGAAGAAAATGAAGAATATGATGATTTGCTTGTTGATAAGTGGTTGAAAAACATAATAAAATAAGAGAACATACCCTAGTGGGATAAATAGTCATCAAGGAAGGAGTAATGAGATATGTTAATCATGATGATTCCTATGCTAATGGCAAGGAACCCAAAATGAAAAAGATAAATTGACACATAAGAAGTTGTAACTTGCATAATGAAAATAGAATTGGTTACCTTTTTTCTAGTGACACTTGAACAATCTTGCTATGATGTGGGAAGTGTGTTTCCCTTTGTGTCTTTCCTTTTCAGGGTACAACTTTCAAGTGGATGAGATAAAGATGTGAGTTCCTTATAGCACATGCGGTCGATACCAAGATAATGAATCCTAGTATCCAAGATGTATCAACAGTATGGGAATGCCTACCTACGTGGATTCAATTGTCCAAGATGTATCAACAATAGGGGCCACTGAAGAAGATTTCTATCTCATTGAGTGCCTGGATGAAATTGTGGAGGAATGCCTACCTACATGGATTCAAACTGCCACTCAAGGTAGAGGTCTAGAGCCAATAGTTGAGTTCCCAGATGATGATGATGAAGTTGATGAAGAGAATGAGCTAGCCTTGGTGGCTACAAGTGAAGACTTTCCTTCTATTTCTGAACCATTAAAGAACTCCGTTGAAGAACCTCCCACTCTTGAGTTGAAGTCGCTTCTAGAAGGATTGAAGTATGCTTTTCTAGGAGCAAATGACACACTCCCGATGATTATTTCCTCCATTCTCTCACCAGAACAAGAGGAGGCATTGATGGAAGTCTTGAAGAAGAACATCCAAGCCATTGGATGGTCTATAGTTGATTTGAGGGGTATTAACCCCTCCATCTGTGTGCACAAGATCTATTTAGAAGATGATGCAAGGCCAACCTGCCAAATGCAAAGGCGGTTGAATCCAAAGCTGAAAGAAGTTGTAACTCAAGAGGTTGTGAAATTGCTAGATGTTGGAATTATCTATCCCATTTCTGATAGTACATGGGTGAGCCCCATCCAGGTTGTGCCAAAAGGGGTAGGATCACTATGGCGGAAAATGCAGATGTGAGCTTGTGCTGGTTAGAGAACAATCAAAGTGGAGAATGTGTGTTGACTATCAGAAGCTCAATGAAAAGACCAAAAAGGACCACTACCCTCTCCCATTTCTTGACTAGAGAGGCTAGCGGGGCAAATCTTCTATTACTTTCTTGATGGGTACACTGGATACTTCCAAATTGATGTGCATCCTGAGGATCAAGAGAATACAACATTCACCTGCCCGAGTGGTACATTTTCCTACTGAAGAATGTCATTTGGGTTGTGTAATGCCCCTTCTACATTTCAGAGACATGTGGCCTCAATTTTTGCGAATATGCTTGATTCATCATTGGAAGTGTTCATAGATGATTTCTCGATCTTTGGCAAAACTTTTGATGAATGCTTACTTCATTTGGATGATGTCCTTGAGAGATGCGTAAAGGTTTGTCTAGTGCTATCTTGGGAGAAGAGCCATTTCATGGTGTCCAAAGACATTGTTCTGGGCCACCGAGTTTCAAAGGATGGAATTGAAGTTGATAGGGACAAGGTGGGCCTCATTTCTACTCTTACTATTCCTTCCACTGTAAGACATGTTTGGTCTTTCTTGGGACATGTAGGCTTCTACCACCGATTCATAAAAGATTTTAGTAAGATCTCAAGATGTAAAGAAGTGAAAACACATCTCTACTAAAAATTTGAATAACAAAACATCCAGTCCAAACACACTCAGAAGGTATGATGGAGTGGGTGTAAAATTTTCAAATCTTTATATAATGGTAACAAAAGACAAAAGTATAGTAGCGGAATAAAAATATGACTATATTCAATTATAAAACAAAGGGTTACAAACTTACATCATGAGGATCCATATAGAGGAAATCTAAACCACCTCAAGATTGTCTCCAAGCTTTAACTTCACAATCTAAGTCTAGGTCAAAATGACAAGTCATCCAAGTCCTCCACCTAGGGTTGGAAGCATACCCCAGCAAAAGAGAAATAAAAGGAGACATCAACAAAGGCTGGTATGTGTATACTAAAAAGCAAATTGAGCAATTTATAAAGGATAAGGGACATCAAAATAAAAGGCTTCCCATGCAAGAGATAAGTACCACCCAACTGGGTATCAAGAGAAAGGAATCATAACAAAAAGGGATACTTGCCATAAAACAAAACAATAAAGAATGTGCAATACTAGCACATAAAGAGAGTAGGGCACACACCCCACAATCAACATCAATAACCTGCATGCATGTGAGATAAGCATATCCCTAGAACAATATAAACACAATTGGTGGCCAAGCACAAACTTGAACCTGATAGAGAAAGGAATACTGCCAATCTCCCAAATATATAAAGTTGAGTATGGATTACTGCCACACTCGAGTATAGAGAAGTGGTTTACTGCCACCCTCCAAAATAAACAATAGGGGATTACTGCCCCAAAACCAAAGTAATTTACACTACTCTAGTGCTACTGAATCACATTACATGTAAATATAGAGGCAAGTAAAAGTATAGTCAGAAGATGATACAAAGGTTGCCATCACACAATGGACAACTCAACATATAAACAAATCCACTTCAAAGTGGGCATATATCACCAAGTAAACTTCCACATCACAGTGGGCATATAATATCAAAAGTCCAAATTGCACCAAGGCAACAAGATAAGATTCCAAGAGAATATCTATGATCACAAGATCAATAAAAAAATAAGATACTTCACATGAAGTATGATTTCAAAAGAATAAGACAATGTGTAGGCTAATGTCCAAAGGACCAAAAGTAAGAAAAAAATAGGCTAATTGCTCAAGAAGAATAATCGGGGATGCAAACATACCTCAACTTCAGAGTCAAATGATCCAAAGATACTTCTAGGTCCAAGCCTAGGCTTCCAAAGCGCCTATTAGTATATATATGGGATTAGGGTTAGGTTTCCATTAATATACAAAACCCTAAAAATTACCTTTTTATTATTATGTGAATTAGGTTATGAAAACTATGCCACTTATTAGATTAGGTTACTAGGATACCAAAACATATTTTATTATATTTTTCTGACTTATAAGTAATTAGTTATGATTTTCACAAGTTAATTCATCATTAATTGGATCTATTGAAAACATCTGTTATTAATCTTTAGATTCAATTATCAAAACATATACCATTAGTTAGATATTATTTTTCTGATTCCAATGAATATTTTTCCATAATTTTCTGATCATCAAGTAATTAGTTATCGATTTTTATATGTCAGCCAATTAGAAAATTACATGTCAGTAGATTGTTTGCAAATAGAAGAGAGAGAGGGAAAGTGGGCCAACCCCACATGACTGGGCCCAATCATGAGCGGCCAAGTCATGGGTCAAAGCTTGCATGGCCCCAGTCAGAAAAAAAACAAAACCATAGAAAAGACAATAATGCCCAAGGTCGAGGAAACACAGAAGGAAGCGAGAAGAGGGGTATAACCGTCAAACGTCAAGGGCCATTGTCCTCAACCTCTCGCGCCAGCCATGGCGTAAAGTAGTAAAGCTGCTTGCTAGCAGCAGATTGGGTGAAACCAAAACATGCCACAGAACTCGAAGGCTTAAGTTGAAAAAGAAGAAGGGAGAGATATCGAACTCACCTCAGCCTCGAATTTGGCTGAAAGAGTTCAGAGAAGCAAGAAACGACCGCCGCAAACCCAAGGAGAAACATTGATCGGCGACAACTAAAAGAGGAACCTCCGAACGAATTGATGGGTGGATAAGTTCGTGCGAAGTCTGCCGAAGCCAAGGGTATAAGTTTTTATAGGGGGAAGGGCCAGGCTCGAGAAAACCCTATCATGGCCGAGAGCCTTGGATCCCAAGATTTGGGTGATTCCCAAAATCTCCACAAAAACTTACGAGTTATGGCTCATTTTGTGTGGAACTTCACCAAAAATCTAAGGAAAGAAGAATCTCGAAGAGAGATGGACAATTGAGCAAGAAATTCACAAAATACTACACACAGTTATAGGCGGCCTGTTGCCTAATACGGCTCAAGGTAGGAGACACACAGGAGTCGTCTGATCAGGAATCAACGGCCAGATCACACGTAACATTATATAAATCAAAATTATAGTCAGACAATGAAATCGACTAAAGTGATACATTAATTATCTTCCTTTTTCTCTCTCCTCTTTTGAGGGTGCAAACAAACTCCAAATTAGGTAAAATTTTGCACAGAGGTTAATTAAAGCATGTAGATTCTGATTATGCACTTAGTTTTTCCTTTTGGAAACTTTTAATGTGTTAAATAAACCAAATCATATTTTCTCTTTCCTCCTTCATTAATGACATTAGGATTATCCAAAAATTATAAAACTTGACCCACAAGTCATGTTTAACATGTTTAATACGAATTTGCCATAAATTTTAGATGTTGAATTTATTTTTATAATTATTTAATATTTTGAAGGTTCTACATACTTTCTCTCTCCTAATTTTACCTTTTAAGCAAACTTTCTCCAAATTGGATGAAAATTCACCCAAAGGCTATATTTATTATGTAGATCATGAATATAAGATTATTTTCCTCTCTTTGAGTAAATTATTATATTTATTTATTAATTACACTTTTTAGGCAATTTCTCTCTCTTAACTTACCATATTATTTCAAGGTGGTCCAAATTAAATGAAAATTGACATGTAAACTTATTTTGATGTGTAGATTACAAATTTGAAGTCTATTATTTAATTTGAGGCTTCTTACATGGGTTATATCATCTAGCCCATTAGAGGCCCATTAACCATATGATGCATGAAATTAAGTTATTTATCATTTTATTATCACCAAATGAATTATATGACATATTATATTACATTATTCATGCATTATATTATTAGGATCATCCTAACCACAACCTTGTTTGGTCAAACCCAAAAGGTCACAGTTCTAGGGTAGGGTTCTAGATCTGGTATGTTACAACACTCCACCCCTGAAAAAGGATTTCATCCTCGAAATCTATTGATCCAAACATCAACAACTAACTATTCTCCACCCCTTAAAGGGTTCAACCTAACCAGTCAAACTAAACAACTTTTTAGAGCTACCCACATCTCTTAGTAGTGAAAGGTTTAGAGATTTATGTTTCTCATGTATCCAACTATAAGTCACCATCTAGGGTTGAGTTTTAGGTCCTTGTGTCACTAACCTATCAACCCTACATGAACATCCAAAAGTCATAGGGTAGGTCAACTATACGTTTATATCAATCCTAGTCACAAACTAGGGTTAGATTCTACTCAACCAGAGTTTCTCTTCATTGTGACTTGGTTCAAGAAAACTTCAGGAAAATCCAGAGAAAATATTTTGTTTTGTACATATAGTATTATATGGAAAATAATTTGTTGTGAAAAACTTTTGCGTTTAAAACTGAAATTTAGGTCCCAAAATCAAAGCGAGAAACTAAGTCACAATATTTCCATATTTAGATCTCCTAACATATTCTCATCCTCAAAACCAACCTTATTGCATACAAAGATCATCATTGATCAATTCTAAGGTCAACATCTCACTTAGAGCTATCTAGAAAAGTCAAGGGTTCTATAGGGAGACAAAATTGAAATGGTCAGATTTCGACTACCATGGGCTCTGATACCATGTTGCAAAGAAGTGAAAACACCTCTCTACTAAAAATTTGAATAATAAAACATCCAGTCCAAACACACTCAGAAGGTATGATGGAGTGGGTGTAAAATTTTCAAATCTTTATATAATGGTAACAAAATACCAAAGTATAGCAGCGGAATAAAAATATGACTATATTCAATTATAAAACAAAGGGTTACAAACTTACATCATGAGGATCCATGTAGAGGAAATCTAAACCACCTCAAGATTGTCTCCAAGCTTTAACTTCACAATCTAAGTCCAGGTCAACATGACAAGTCATCCAAGTCCTCCACCTAGGGTTTGAAGCATACCCCAGCAAAAGAGAAACAAAAGGAGACATCAACAAAGGTTGGTATGTGCATACTAAAAAGCAAATTGAGCAATTTATAAAGGAGAAGGGACATCAAAATAAAAGGCTTCCCATGCAAGAGATAAGTACCACCCAACTGGGTATCAAGAGAAAGGAATCATAACAAAAAGGGATACTTGCCATAAAACAAAACAATAAAGAATGTGCAATACTGGCACATAAAGAGAGTAGGGCACACAGCCCACAATCAACATCAATAACCTGCATGCATGTGAGATAAGCATAGCCCTAGAATAATATAAACACAATTGGCGGCCAAGCACAAACTTGAACCTGATAGAGAAAGGAATACTACCAATCTCCCAAATATATAAAGTTAAGTATGGATTACTGCCACACTCGAGTATAGAGAAGTGGTTTAATACCACCCTCCAAAATAAATAATAGGGGATTACTGCCCCAAAATCAAAGTAATTTACACTACTCTAGTGCTACTGAATCACATTGCATGTAAATATAGAGGCAAGTAAAAGTATAGTTAGAATATGATACAAAGGTTGCCATCACACAATGGACAACTCAACATATAAACAAATCCACTTCAAAGTGGGCATATATCACCAAGTAAACTTCCACATCATAGTGGGCATATAATATCAAAAGTCCAAATTGCACCAAGGCAACAAGATAAGATTCCAAGAGAATATCTATGATCACAAGATCAATAAAAAAAATAAGATACTTCACATGAAGTATGATTTCAAAAGAACAAGACAATGTGTAGGCTAATGTCCAAAGGACCAAAAGTAAGAAAAAAATAGGCTAATTGCTCAAGAAGAATAATCGGGGATGCAAATATACCTCAAATTTAGAGTCAAACGATCCAAAGACACTTCTAGGTCCAAGCCTAGGCTTCCAAAGCACCTATTAGTATATATATGGGATTAGGGTTAGGTTTCCATTAATATACAAAACCCTAAAAATTACCTTTTTATTATTATGTGAATTAGGTTATGAAAACTATGCCACTTATTAGATTAGGTTACTAGGATACCAAAACATATTTTATTATATTTTTCTAACTTATAAGTAATTAGTTATGATTTTTACAAGTTAATTCATCATTAATTGGATCTATTGAAAACATCTATTATTAATCTTTAGATTCAGTTATCAAAACATATACCATTAGTTAGATATTATTTTTCTGATTCCAACAAATATTTTTCCATAATTTTCTGATCATCAAGTAATTAGTTATCGATTTTTATATGTCAGCCAATTAGAAAATTACATGTCAGTAGATTGTTTGCAAATAGAAGAGAGAGAGGGAAAGTGGGCCGACCCCACATGACTTGGCCCAATCATGAGCGGCTAAGTCATGGGTCAAAGCTTGCATGGCCCCGGTCAGAAAAAAAACAAAACCGTAGAAAAGACAATAATGCCCAAGGTCGAGGAAACACAGAAGGAAGCGAGAAGAGGGGTATAACTGTCAAACATCAAGGGCCGTTGTCTTCAACCTCTCGCTCCAGCCATGGCGTAAAGTAGTAAAGCTGCTTGCTAGCAGCAGATTGGGTGAAACCAAAACATGCCACAAAACTCGAAGGATTAAGTCGAAAAAGAAGAAGGGAGAGAGATCGAACTCACCTGAGCCTCGAATTTGGCCGAAAGAGTTCAAAGAAGCAAGAAATGGCCGCCGCAAACCCAAGGAGAAACACTGATCGACGACAACTAATAGAGGAACCTCTGAAAAAATTGATGGGTGGATAAGTTCGTGCAAAGTCTGCCGAAGCCAAGGGTATAGGTTTTTATAGGGGGAAGGGTCAGGCTCGAGAAAACCCTATCATGACTGAGAGCCTTGGATCCCAAGATTTGGGCAATTCCTAAACTCTCCACAAAAACTTACGAGTTATGGCTCATTTTGTGCGGAACTTCACCAGAAATCTAAGGAAAGAAGAATCTCGAAGAGAGATGGACAATTGAGCAAGAAATTCGCAAAATACTGCACACAATTATTTATCATTTTATTATCACAAAATGAATTATATGACATATTATATTACATTATTCATGCATTATATTATTAGGATCATCCTAACTACAACCTTGTTTGGTCAAACCCAAAAGGTCATAGTTGTAGGGTAGGGTTCTAGATCTGGTATGTTACACAAGACCTCTATACCACTTGCTTGAGAAGGATGTTGAATTTCATTTTGATGACAAGTGCGTTGAAGCCTTCAACCACTTGAAGGAAAAACTAGTTTCTACTCCTATCATGTAGCCCCCCCCAACTTCTGTTTTCCATTCAAGATTATGACTGATGCATCTGACATGGCAGTGGGGTCTGTGCTGGGCCAAAGAGTTGGCCAAATTCCACATGCTATCTACTACGCAAGCAAAACTCTAGATGAAGCCCAAAGAAGCTACACAACCACTGAGAAGGAGTTTCTTGTAGTTATCTTCGCTCTTGACAAGTTTAGATCTTATATTCTACAAAATAAGGTGATTGTCTATACAGACAACACTGCTCTAAAATATCTAATGGCAAAGAAAGATTCCAAGCCAAGGTTAATCAGATGGATATTGTAGCTTCAAGAGTTTGACCTTGAGATTGTAGACAAGAAGGGAGTAGAGAATTCTGATTGAAGCACCTTATGATGACATGAATAGAATCCAAGAGACATTGCCACATGAGCAGTTGTTCCTTCTTTCATCTGCTCAAAGGCCTTGGTACCAACACATAGCTAACTTCTTATCTAGTGGGAGGGTACCAAACACTTGGATGAGGGAGGAAAGCCAAAGGTTATTTGTGATGGCCAAGGATTATGTTTGGGATGATCCTCACTTATTCAAGTAATGATCCAACCAACTTATCTGAAGATGTGTTCCGGAGTTGGAGCAGTAAGAAATCCTCTCTATGTGCCATTTCGGAGTTTGTGGAGGTTACTTTGGTGGAAAACATATTTTCGCCAAGATTCTTCAAAGCGGATGCTATTGGGCTTCATTGTTCAAAAACTCTCATGAATTTTGTAAGTGTTGCTTGATATGCCAAAAAGTGGGCACTATCTCTAAGAGGGATATGATGCCTCTATTACCCACTTTTGTGGTGGAGGTATTTGATGTTTAGGGGATTGACTTCATGGGTCCTTTTCCTCCCTCTTTTGAATATGTCTACATTTTGGTTGTTGTTGACTATGTATCAAAGTGGATTGAGACTGTTGCAACATGAATAAACGATCACAAGGTGGTATGTGACTTCATGAAATCTATTATCTTTAGCCATTTTGGTATTCCAAGAGCTATCATTAGTGATGGAAAAAGTCATTTCATCCACCGTACCTTTGAAGTCTTGCTGAAGAAACACGTGGTGAACCATCGTGTGGCTACTCCTTACCACCCCCAAACAAGTGGTCAAGTGGAGTTAGCCAATCAGGAGATAAAGCTCATTCTAGAGAAGACGGTGAGACCGGATTGCAAGGTTTGGTCGCTTCATCTCAACGAAGCTTTATGGGCATATAGAACTATATACAAAGCCCCCATTGGCACTACACCATTCAAGCTTGTGTATGGGAAAAGCTACCATTTGCCGGTTTAGTTGCAACACATGGCACTATGGGCATTGAAAGCTATGGATTTTAATGGAGAGAGTGCCAGAATGAAAAGAAAATTTCAGCTGAATTAGTTGGAAGAAATGCGCCATGAAGCATATGAAATGTCTAAGAACTACAAAGAAAGGACAAAGTTTTTGCATGATAAGTTGATTAAGAAGAAGGACTTTGAGCTCAGAAAGTGGGTGTGGCTGTACAACTCAAGGATGAAGTTCTTCCCCGAAAAACTTCAATCTAGATGGGAAGGTCCTTATCTCATCAACAGAGTATATCCATCTGGGACTATAGTGATTTGTGAAAAAGAAGGAGCACGTGAGTTCACTGTGAATGGACAAAGATTGAAATATGTTGTAGAAGTGGGTCTGGATAAGGCAAACCAAAGTTTTGATATAGTGATGTTAGTGGAAGAATGTCAAGTTGATGAAGAGATGTGCTTGAATGCACATGAGAGAGACATATACTTCAAGGATGGTTTAAGAATCCCAAGGAAATGAAAGAAGTTAAGAATTAATAAACCAAGCTAAAGGCGTAAAATTTAGCGCTAGTGGGAGGCAACCCACCTAGGTTTGGGAGCTTTTTCACCCAACCTTCTCTTTTTGATACTTTTGTTTTCTTCTCCACACAAAACACACACACACACACTTGTTCTTGATAGTTTTGTTTTAGTTTTGATGAAATGACAAGTGAAACAAGTGCAAGTTGAGACATGAGGCACATTCCGTAAAAATAATTGATACAACATCAAAGGGGATCGTTCAAGATGATTGGATTACAAGTTTTGAAAAGATTTGTTAAGTTCTAAAGTATTTTGCACTAACAAGAACCCGAACGGCCGTGCTGGCACGGAACGAACGTGCTGGCTAAGTGAAATTCAACAGGTTAAATTCAAGTTTTGGCCGCGAGCAGAATAGCCATGCTGGCCTACATCCAGGATAGTCATTCTGGATAAGTGAAATTCAACAGGTTAAACTCAAGTTTTGGGTGCGGGAAACACAACCGTGCTGGGCAGAACGACCATTATGGAATCCAACTAGAACGGCCGTTCTGGCCAGAATGGTCGTGTTGGCCCTGGCCCAGCACTTAAGTTGCTCGATTTTTCCCAAGCCAGCACGACCTATTTCCCATTCTAGCATCCCAGAACGGTTGTTCCATGGTGCAAGGCGGCTAGGGCGACCCCCATTCACCCCCAAATAAATCCCTCTTGCTTCTAAACTTCGGATTTGAATTCCACTTAGCCCCCAATCATCTTCCCTCACCTCAAGTTTTGATTTCCACCCTCCATCACCACTGATTTCTCCACCCTCGAGCAAAAATCCGCCCCTACAACAAGAGAGTTTGGATGTTGTTATTCCACCTCATTTTCCACCAAAAACCCTTGCCAACATGAAGAGAACGGGCAAGGCAATAAGGAAGGGAGTGGAGAATACAATGGACATGCTCATGGGGGCAAAAGCCGGTCCAAATGGCGCTGCTCGTTTGTAGCAGTCCAACAATGCATCTTCACCGTCCAACTCGATTTACTGATCCTTCAGATGGTTGGCATCAACAAGCAGCTCCCGACACCGGTCCTCCCCTATCGGTCACACTACAGACCTGAGCTACCACAACCCTAAGGAGGAGAAGGAGGAAGAAGAATAAGAAGAACTAGAGAACATCGTAGACTCAGTGGAAGTTGATGCGCCGGTGCATAAGAGAAGGGCTAAGAGATTATCCGAGGCATCTTCATCAAATCTACCACCCCAACCAACACCAGCATGACTCTCCACCTCATCAGCACAACCAAGCACCACACATCATCCCATTAGGCGCTGGTTGGTGATTGAGGAAGAGGCTGCAGATACACCAGTCCATAGGGTGCCCTTGAACTTGGACAAGAGTTCGGGGTCACACACCTATGAAGAAGAAGGATAAAAGGATACTGAGAGTGAGGAGATGGAGGATGAACCTATGGACATTTTGTCCAGGTTGGAAGAAGACATGTTGGAATAGTTGGGAAAACAACCACAGGGAACTACCTACGGTAAGGGAACATCAAGAGGGGTTGTGGAAAAACCTCTCCACCCCTAGTGCATGACAAGGAGGTGATTCCTGCTAGATATGGATGTACGCATACAATGCAATCTCTAGGGATCAACTTCATGTTCGAGAGGCAAACAACACATTATGGACTGTACAAGATTTTGACAGAGGTTGAAGAGACATATTTAGAGCTTACTCATGAATTCTTTGCAACTGTGGAGAAGGTACAATACCAAGGAGAGGATGCCATCAGATTCAAGATTAACTTCTCAACACATGTACTTAAAGATTCTCAAATTAATGATATCTGTGCCCCCGATTCAGAAATGGCAAAGAACTTTGATGAGGGGAAGTTTGATAAGAGTGGGAGAGAAGACTACTCTAAGATGTGGAAAGCAATCACTGGTCAATCTACTTTTTCTACAGGGAAATCCAAGATAAGCAAAATCTACAATCCCTTCATGAGATACCTACAAAAGGTCCTACCAAACACCTTGTTTAGCCGTTATGACAATCAAGGATGTTGTTCATAGAAATATTTGTTTTTTATGGCCGCTACTGCAAGTAGGGGATTCATCAACATAGGGGCCATGGTGGTTTATCATTTGAAGACAATTCCCTCCAAAAGCAAAAATCCATTTATAATGGGAGGGGCTGTGACCCCAATTAGAAAGGAAGTGGGATGCACTCTAGAGGGACTTACTAAGGTAGATGGGAGCAAATATGTTGATTTGAACTATCTTGCTAGGTACCTAATGATTTCCCGCAAAGATAACAAAATCTTATATGTTCTGAACCCTGGGTACCCTAGAATTACCCTGGAGCTCCCACACCACTCCAGACCCCTTCTCATGGATGTGGGACCACCAGGGGACTTTGTAGGGTTGGTATCAAAGTATGAGAATGATCATCCTAGAGAGGGATTCAGAGCACATACAGTAGATCTATCTGAAGAAGAGGGAGAAATAGATGTGCCAAAGCAACATCGTATACTAGAGAAGACACGCCACACAAGACCTAGAGTGGAGGATTTCGATGCACAACCACCTCCAACAAATGCATATGACATGTCAGCCATTCATGCACAGTTGGAGGCAATTCAGAAGACACAAAAGTCCATGTGGTCAGATCAGCAGCAGATGCATCATCAAATTAACCACATGTACCACTACCAGCATGAGCAGACACAGAATAATCCCCAATGGGGGGAGGATTTCTGGGGATCAATTTTTGGATACCATGAGACATACTCGCCTCCATAGGCAGACTACTGGGGCCATTACTACCAGCACCCACCTCCGCAGACTGGCCCACCACAAGACCCCACACCACTAGAGCCATGACTTCTACCCTATCATCCCTAAGCTTTAGTTTCATGCTGAGGACATCATGGTTCAAAAGTTTGGGGTGGTGGGGCAGTTTGCCCTCAGTCTCATCTTATTTTGACATTTGCCTATTCTACCTGATCGTTGTTTGTTTGATTTCAATCCATCTAGTGTAGATTTTCTTTTGCTTGCATTCATGCATACATGTAGTTTAATTTCATGCATTTTTGTGTTATTTTTCAAAAAAAAAATTGCTCTTTTTGCTCTTCCATATCATGCATTACATGTCCATGTTGATTTTGGTAAATTTTGTGTGTTTTAACTAGGATTTGCTGCTTTATGCTTTAATTTCCCTAAAAGTTAGGTTTATATGTGTTTGAAGGCAAATTGGCACCATTTTGGCCAATTTTTCCCAAACTTGAATGTTCTTGCCCGAAAAGCATGCTTTGACTTAATCTCCACTGTTTGAAATGAAAATTTTAATCCTTTAACAAATGCATGTTGTTTCTTAAAGTTTATTGCTATGTGGTCTTGTTTGTTGACTTTTTACATGTGCTACACTGCTTCTCTCAAGTTTGTGAAAGTTTTGATTATTTGTGAATTGAGCAAGCTACAAACGCTTAGAGCCTATGGAATCACTTGATATAAATATGAATGCCATGTTGTTCTATCATGTGGTGTGATATCACAAGATGAAGTGTTGGATTAGCTTACATGTAGGAAATCTTATGTGGAAAACTATACTAATGACCCTTCTTTGATCCGACCCATCTTTCAACATCTTCATACCTCTTTGCCTCATGAAAGGATGCCCTAGTGCACATAATCAGCCTTGGCCACCTTCAAAAGTTTGGGGTGGCCATATCTATATCTCCCCGCTTCACTCTATCCACCATATGACATATCTACACCAAGGGCAAAAGAAGAAAAAAAAGAGAAAAGAAAAAGAAAAGCAAAAAGAAAATAAAAGGATGCTCCTGTTTAAGAGCATTCAAATAAAGAAAAGATGAGTTCTCTATGTAATATCACTCCAAATATCTTTCCAAAACCCTTTCTTCTATTTTTTATACCCATTGAGATGGAAAACATCAAATATAGCTCACCTTACCCTTTTCCATAGCCACGTGGGTCATTTAGTGTGGTTTGAGGCATAAGATTGAATGCATGAAAGTGAAACAATACTCCTAGTCATATTTGATTAACGCCAACATGAAACGGTTTACCCAGAATGATATGAAAGACCTATAGACATATTGTGTATTCTATGCTTTATATTTGAAGTTTGTATGCTCAGTTCTCATTTCATGATTGGCATGTGAAAGAGGAGAGGAGAGAGGTGAAGTACATGCACTTAGTCACTTCCAAGACCATGTAGTCAATAATTTTCTGTTGCTATGATTTTGTCATTCTTGCTTGTTGAAGGAAAATTGAAAAGAGAGATTGAGTTGGAGCACACTTGAGGACAAGTATGTTTTAAGTTTGGGGTGGTGATGTAACCCTATTTTAGGGCTCCATCTTGTGCCATTGTGGACTTTATCACATCTAAACAAGTTAGATTGCAAGTTAATTCCCCCAATATGTGTTTTATTGTCAAATGCACTTATGGACGTTCTTTGCATTATTTTCAGGTACTTGGACCATACTTTGGATGGATGAGAGAGAAGGAAGGAGTCCTAGGGTTTCTCTACCCATGGAGGGGTCCAAAGAAGGCCCCAAAGCTCCCTCAACCTACCCCAATGGATAAGATTTGACATCAAGCAAAGAAGTCCTTTGATAATGAAGTTTGAAGCCATTTTTGCCCTTGAAGACCCCAGCACGACCGTGGTGCCAAGGAACGGACGTGTTGGAAATTGCACAAAGTTACAGGTTGATTGCCAAATCTTGTAAGTTTCAGCAACTCAGCCACCACGACCGTGCCATGAAGCCCAAAAATGGCTGTGCTACCCAACACGATTGTGCTAGCTCAAGAATAGAACGGGCATGCTCAAGGGAACGACCTCCTCTCAAGCTCTACCACCACAGCTGTGCTGCCCAACACGGCTGTTCTACCTAGATCCCACCACGGCCGTGCTACCATCCTCCATTTCACCACATCAACCTGAGTTTCTTCCATTTTCTTAGAACGACCACCGCGGACATTCCCACTACTCCCCACCACAGCCGTACTGCCCAACACGACCGTGCTACCACCTAAACCCTACCACTTTCTGCACTGATTTCCAACAATACCCCTACTTACCCTAGTGCTTCCACCACCACCTATATATACATGGGTGGAGGCCACACCATGAGAGTAGCTGCCATTACTCCTCTCCACCCACTCCTTGAGCATTCATTGCATTCTACTTGCATTTATGCTCTCCATCCACCATTTCCACCTCATTTCCACCTTGGAAACCTAGATTTCTAGGTTTTCTTCCATAATACCCCATATTCTCATGCCCATCTGCACCATTAGAGGAGAGAGGACGTCCCCAAGCTTCTAGGAGGTGAAGAAGCAGGCTTCTACTTCAAGCTCCATGAATTTTTACTCCCTTCTTTCCCTTTCTTTTGCCATTTCTTTTATCATGTCTAGCTAAGCCCCTAGTGGTGGGTTGTTTGGGGTTAAAATGTGATTTTAATACCATGTTGGGGGAAAATAGCTTGTAATGAATATAATTTCTATCTATGATGATTGCTTCTTGATTCTATCTCATTTCCTATTTTATTGCATGTGGTTTGTGCTTATAACATGGAATGTTTGCTTTAAGATGTTTGATGACACTTAGCTTATAGGAGGAATTGGAGTGTATGTGTCCAATCTTAGGAATGGCTCCTAGGTGCAATTAGTGGATCCCTAAATAGCCCCCTTAGTTCCTACATACACATGCTTCGTCCTACAAGTAAGTGTGAGATCTAAGTGGCTAGTGTAAGTGTGATTAGTGCAATTGCCTAGGGCTTTCTAAAGGCTAGATGGCTAGTGGCATGAGGTGAAAAACCCTCATCTCCACTCCCATTTCTACCCTTGGCTATCAATTGCCCTAATACCACTTACCCTAGAGACGTAGACTTGACAAGTCCTACTTAGAATTACACGTAACCCTAGTTGTCCAACTAGTAGTATAGGGTACATTCTATTAGCACTTGCCTTGTTGTTTGGTTTGGTAATCTAGATAGAATTGTGATAATTGCTTGATATGGTGAGACCCCCCAACTAATATTAAACCACATCCCCAAACAACCCACCTACCTAATATCATTGCTTAAAACCCACTTTGCCTTCTTAGCTTGTTCATGCTAGTCTAGCTTAGTTGTTTTTGTTCAATTTAGTTAATTGCTTAGTCTTGCTCCTTAGTGTTAACTTTTCTTGCTCTCTCTAGTGGTTAATTTAGTTCTTAGTTGCTAATTGCTCTACTAGTGTAGTGTAGTTAACCTTTTCTCTTGTTTGGTTAGTTGCTTAATATAGTTGCTTAGACTTGCTTGCTTAGGATAATTTAGGGTTTGTGATAACTTAGATTTCATTTTGCCTTCACTTGCTTGTTCACCTAGTTTAACAACCAAACAAACCCTTTTAAACCCTTCAACTCTAGTCTCCACATTAGGAACGTAGCCAGCACTAACCTAACTCTAGTGCCCCCTTTGTCCCTGAGGATCAACCCCTACTCTTGCCAATCATCTATACTACAATAGTACCCCGTGCGCTTGCGGGTGACCTATTCGATTTTGTGATCGACTTGTGTTAGGGTTAATATAAAATTTGAAAGATCCACACATGTGTTTTTCCCTTAGGGTTGCATCTAGCCACCTTTAGTTGGCTAGTGTGTAGCCTTGATAAGAAGCACAACAAGCGATTATGAAAAGACAAGACTTTTTCGAACAAGCCTTGAGCTTGAATGAAATATCGGCCATCAAACTTCTCCCATTTTCTTCCTCTCCAAGTAAGGCATGTTTTGCTCTGGTGTAGGTGTAAAGAAGTGAAATCAATTCTCTACTAAAAATTTGAACAATAGAACCTCCAATCCAAACACACTCAAAAGGTATGATGGAGTGGGTGTAAAATTTTCAAATCTTTATTAATGGTATACAAAACAACCAAAGTGTAGCAGCGAAATAAAATAATGACTATATTCAATTATAAAACACGGGAGCAACTTAAACTTACATCATAAGGATCCATGTAGAGGAAATCTAAACCACCTCAAGATTGTCCCCAAGCTTTTAATTCACAACCTAACTCCAGGTCATTAAGCCTTGTCATCCAAGTCCTCCACCTAGGGTTGGAAGCATACCCCAGCAAAAGAGAAACAATAGGAGACATCAGAAAAAGTTGGTATGTACATACTGAAAAGCAAATTGAGCAATTTATAAAGAATAAGGGACATCAAAATAAAAGGCTTCCCATGCAAGAGATAAGGACCACCCAAACGGGTATCAAGAGAAAAGATCACAACAAAAGGGATACTTGCCATAAAACAACATAAAAAGGATTGTGCAATATAAACATCCACTACCACGGTGGGAAACAAGCACCGGTAGGGCACACACCCCACAATCAATATCCTGCATGCATGTAAGATAAACATAGCCCTAGAACAATATAAACACAATTGGTGGCCAACCCTCATAAAGTTGAAACCTGATAGAGAAAGGAATACTGCCAATTCTCCCAAATATATATAAAATGGGTCAAGACACACATCTTGCCCTGGGTACGAGGTTCCTTGCCATCCCAAAAAGAGTAGGAAATATCACATCTGCTATAAACAAAACCAATGCAATTACACTACTCTAGTGCTACTGAATCACATAGCATGTTTAATGTAGAGGCAAGTAGAAAAGTATAGTCAGAATTATTCAATGTTTCCACCACACAACGGACAACATGAAAATATAAACATCCACTTAAGAGTGGGAACATATCATTATAAGAGACCAACATGCACCAATGCACAAGATAAGGTATCAAGAAAATATCAAAGTCCATATCAAGCAAGATAGTTCACAAGAACCATGATAACAAGAGATAAGAGCAATGTGTATAGGCTATGGTCCATAGGACCAAGAGAAAGACAAAATATAGGTGAATTGCTCAACATGAAGTAATAAGGGATACAACATACCTCCACTTCAGAGTCCAAAGCCCAAAGTCACTTCTAGGTCCCAGCCTAGGCTTCCAAAGAACCTATTATACATATATGTGGAATTAGAGTTAGGTTTCCATTAATTATTCAAAACCCTAAAAACCACCTTTTTATTATTATGTGAATTAGGTTATGAAAACCATGCCACTTATTTAGATTATGTTATTAGGATTCCAAAACATATTTTATTATATTTTTCTGACTTATAAGTAATTAGGTGTGATTTTTACAAGTATCATCTATTAAATTTAAACCCTGAAAAACCACATATTATTAACATCAGATTCAAGTGACAAAACCAAAACCATTAGAAAGCTTGCATTTATCAGAATCCAACGAGTATTTTTCCATATTTTTCTGACAATCCAATAATTAGTTATTGATTTTCAATTAACAACTAATCAGAAAATTACACGTCAGCAGATCTATAGCAAAACAAAGAGAGAGAGTCCACACAAACCTGGGCCGACCAATCAGGGTCGCCCATGTCAGTGGACCTCCAAACAAAGTCAGCAAGTCCTTTGCAAAGAAATCAAAACACGACCTGAAGAAAAGACCATTATGCCCTTCGGTTGGAAAACTAAAACTAAGTGGAAGACGAGGGCAAAGTAGGCATAACATAGAGGGGATTCAACCCCACTCTCAAGCGCAACCATGGCCACGAGAACAAGATTCTGTGAAGCTCAGAAGGTGAGATCCTCAGACGAGAAACCAAGGCTGAACCACACCAAAAATCTACCCAAGCGTTCGATGAACCACAATGAACTCGAGGAGCCAGACAACGATGAAGGTAGTGGAGAAAAACAGAGATATGCGAGTACAGGTTCACGCGGTCCAAAAAGGGGGAAACAACAATGCCAACATACCCGAATGAATTGACGGCATCAGAAGCTTCCTGGAGGTGCGTGCAAGCTATCAGATCCCTCTCGTGGTATCACAGCGGTCAGAGTTGCACGCAGGAGCCCCTGAGATGTTGGGGTAGCAGCCGGAGTAGGGGAGGCATGACGAAAGCCTGATGGGGCCAAACTGAGGCAAGAAAGATGGAGCTGGGACCCTAACAGAGGTGAGGGAACCGATCCTTCGTGGTCCGATGGTCCAAGGCGACGAGGAGATGAGAAGAAGTGGGAAATAGGGGAGGAAACAGAGCACAAGGGCGACGATAATAGTTTGGGTATCTCAGGGTATAAATACCCTAGCAACTGGGATCAGTGGGTGCAGGAGAAAAAAGGGAAGGTGAGGGTGAAGAAATCGGGAAGGAAGGTGAAGAGGGAAGAGAGGAATAGGAGAAGGAACCCAGGGAGAGAAGCCCCCCATCGCTACGTGTGAAACGGAAAGGGAAAAGGAAGAAGAGAATCCAGTTGCCGTTGGATCAAAATCTAAGGGTCAGGATTGAACCCGAGAAAACTAAAATAGGAAAGCAAGCGTGACATATCAAAATAAATGAAACCTTATTAGATTAGAAATCCAATTAGGGTGATGCATAAATTTAATTTCCTTTTTCTCTTTCCTCTTTTGAAGGCTCAAACGAACCTCAAATTAGGTGAAATTTTTCCTAGAGGCTAATTAAATCATGTAGATTCTAATTATGAAATTAGATTTGCCTTTTGAAAACTATTAATGCATTTATTATCAAAAACTTAATTTCTCTTTCTTCTTGCATTAATGACATTAGGATTATCCAAATTAGGTGAAACTTCATTTGCAAGTTAACTTAAGTGTGTTGAACATGAATTTGCCTTCAATTTTAATATTGGAGTTGTTTGTATCTTTATTTAATATTTTGAAGGTTCTATACACTTTCTCTCTCCTGATTTCACATTTTAAGCAATCTTTCTCCAAATTGGATGAGAATTTACCCAAAGGCTATATTTATTATGTAGATTACGAATCTAATATTATTTTCCTCTTTTAGAATCATTTATTTTTATTTGATATTTTTGGGGAAAACTTCACATCTTCTTTTCCAATTTAACTTAAATTATTATTATTATGTGAATAATGTGAAACTTGACTCCCAAGGTAATTGGAACCCAAGGAATATGATTTTAAACTTATATTTCACTTTTGGTATTTATTTTTATGAGATATGTCATATGGCCCATTATCTTAATTACTCATTCAATTAGGTTTATTAGGGTGATTTTACATGCATTAGCTCACATTGGTCATTCTAAACCTTTATAAGCCTAACCTCAAACCATGTTTGGTCAAATCTAAAAGATCAAAGTTCTAGGGTAGGATTTGAGATCCGATATGTTACAATAGGAACCAGAGTACTCTTATGGCCGATCTGAGAAATGCATATCCATGCTATTCAATCGTAGATCTCCCACCACTATCAGGGCAAGGAATAAGAGAGTCACTCCATTTAGTTCTGGGTGAGGTTGTCTTATAGTTGGGTGAGCACAAGTGGTGTCTAGTTTTCACTTACCCAATTCAATGGAAGAGATCAAATTGTAAGGAAGATGATTTCCTAGAACTATTGAGTCAGTATCAGGTCTGGAAATTTTGGAGAAGAAAACATCAAAGGATAATCTATTCATCAGGACTAAATCCAGTTCTACTAGGTCAAGGAGAAGTTGAGAGCAAGGATATTGAGATAGTTGAAGCTTCGCCCAACTATTTCTAATACTTCTCCTCCTTGTTAGTTGGATGAAGATTATCACCTACTACATCTATGCATGTGTCTGCTACTTTTTATCCCAACTTCTTATCTCTGTGGTTCTTTCTATCTATATGTTACTCCATCTAGATGTGTATATACTGTTTTAGCGGTCATTCAAACTGCATTGATTCACTATTTTTTCACTAATAATTATTATTTATGTAGTTTTCTTCATATGGTTTTTTATTTGTACTTAATAGAATTGGTGACAGATGTTATTGTTTGATGAATACATATTCATCATGGAATTCAATTATCACTTTGGGACAAATTCAACTCTATATATACTATTTCACTCATTAAGTATCAATATGAATCATAATGTGCAAAATTACTTAATTGATCCAATTATCATAATTTTAATTGAATTTATGTTGATTTGATGCAGGTCTTGATGAAGTTGAACAATCTGCTGGGTCCCACCTTCACTCACCATTCGGTTTCAACCATTCAGTCTCACCATTCAGTTTCGTCCATATGGTCTCAAGACCGAATGGACATGCACACCTCAAGACCGTTTGAAGAGATTCGATATGCGAGACTGTTTGAAGAGATTCGGTCTGCGAGACCGTTTGAGGAGTGCCGGTCTGCGAGACCGTTTGAAGAGATTCGGTCTGCGAGACCGTTTGAAGATATTTGGTCTGCAAGACCGTTTGAAGAGATTCGGTCTGCGAGACCGTTTGAGGAGTGCCGGTCTACGAGACCGTTTAACGCAGCTACGTGCAAACCGTTTAATATTTGAAACCGTTTGAGAAGACCATTTGCTAAAGTTGGAATGCAATACGTAGACCGAATGCATGCGAAGACCGAATGAGCAAGGAGTGAAGACCGTTTGGTCTCTCGTTTGCATGCAACCACATACAAAACCATTTAATGATTAAACGGTTTGCAAACCATTTGGAGAAGTTACAATCGCAGACCGCATGGAGTTCTTTGCTGCAAGCCGAACAAGCAACCAAACCGAATGTACAAGACCAAGCAGCAAAACCGAATGGCCTAAGGCATGAAGACCGAATGGCCTAATTTACTTTGAAGACCGCTAGCCACATGTGGACCGTTTGGAATGAGCTGGCTGCATCAAAACTGAATGGCGCCAGGGATCGAATGAGTTGCTAAAGTACCAAGACCATTTGCTCCATTTGCTGGAATCATCACGTGTTGACCGTGAGCAAGAAATAGCATGCAAACCGAATGAAAAGAATGCAGCTGAGACCATTTGCTTTTCTCTAATACAAGACCGTTTGAAGAAGTGATGTCAAAACCGAATGGATTTTCTGCCATAACATGAAAACTGATTGCTAAGTAGCAAGCATGAGGACCAAATGAGCAGCGATTGAATACAAAGACCGTTTTCCAATCATTGCTATCTGCGTGACGACCAGCTGCATGCAAACCGTGAGCTGTACCCGCCATGCAGATCGAATGGATAAGGCAGCGGGATCGTTTGATAAGAGCACATGCATGAAACTATTTGCTGTACTATTCATATGAGGACCGAATGAACTAAATATGTGAAGACCGAATAAGCATGAAACCAAATGAGCGGCTGAAGTGAAGACCGAATGAAGACCGAGTTACAAGACCGTTTGGATTAACAACATGCAAGACTGAATGATGAGCAAACCAAATAAAGGAATTTTACCAAAACCATTTAGACAAGATATTTTCGGAATGAGATCACATAAAAAATGTGAGGGCCAATCTAGTGCCTATAAATAGGTCCCCAAGGGTCCTCATTTGGGGGGGGGGGGTTCCGGGACGCCGACAGGATGCCTATACATAGGTCCGATCCAAATCCAGTGCCATCCACGCCAGTTTCATTCCACCTACTGCCCGTACTGCAACTAAGGAGGCTGAGGAGAGAAGGAAGACAAAGCGAGGGAGATTGTCTGGTCTGTCTTGGTATCTCACGTTCACGTCCAAATCTGCTCCGACATGACGTAGAAGGTCGTATCTTCTTCACCAAGCTGCGACTACCTTCTACACTGAGTTCATGGCGGATTTCTCTCTCTTTCTCATCCTTCTTGTCTCTCGCATCATGAGCGAGTAGTACCTTTTTCGTTGGGGTGCGGGGTCTAGCCCCGCTGCCCATGCAAATCATATTCTTTTGTTAAACTCTCCATGGTAATGTATCTAACTTTCCATTTCATTGTTAATGGGTACGTTTGTAGTTGATTATCTACTTGCTTTCATCTTGTTCTTTCCCATATTATGAAATCTTCTATATGTGGGATGAGATGGCAGTTTACAAAGTTTGACTCCTTGACGAGAACTTCCGATAGGATTCCTTGAAGTCGTAAGTGTATGATCCATGAGGGGACGAGACATCTAGCCTACGGTGATGCTTTTGCGATCTAAACATCCCTCAGGGAGGACCACAACCTTAGTCAGATTTTGTATCGTCTTTGTTTATCGTCGATGATAGTTTGTAGATCTATCACCTGCTTGTTTATCGATTAATGCGGTTGACTCCCAAACTAGAAATAGAATGGGATTTCTTCGAGGTCATAAGTGTATGATCCGTGAGGGGACGAGCCATCTAGCCTTCGATGGTACTTCTGTGTGCCTAACGCCTGTATAGGGGGCCCACAACCTTCGTTGGATTTCTGTATCTTCAAAGCCGTAAGTAAGTGATCCGATTGGTGACGAGACATATGATGCCTAAGGTGATACTTACGTGAACCTAACGCCCGTATGGGGGGTTCTGCAGCAGCTCTATTTGGATCATTTTATCTTGCTTGGATTGTTTGCCTTGGAATGTATTTGCGTGCATAGCGGTGGTGAAACCCGATACCATCCCAGCGATTCAATATCATTGATCTAAACCCAAATTTAATTCAGCTTTTACTTTCTTGCAATTAGTTTAAGTAACCTCAAATCAACCAATCATTTTAAGTATTAGCCTTAACTCAAACTAGACTAGACTGACAAAGATTCTTAAAAATGTTGTCCTTTGGGTTTGATCCTTAACTATACTGCGATAAGACTCGTCTTCTTGCGGGTGGTGTTATTGCACTTTGGTTTTGGTAAAAGCTCGGGGATTTCAACCCGAATGAGTTTGTTAGTGCGATAAAATCCCATGTCAAATTCTGGCGTCGTTGCCGGGGACAACGAAATTAGTTAGTCAAATCTAGTTCTTTTAAGATTAATTTAGGATTTTGCTTTTTCTTTTGACACAATTGATCATCTACTTTAAATTTGATTCTACTTCGTGGTTCTCACTTTCAAAATCTTTCTATCTCAGGTACAATCCAAGGTGTAGTGCATGCACCGTTTGGACAGCCCCGGACTAACAATGAACTTTGATCCTGAGATAGAAAGAACTTTTCATCGTTAGATCTGAGAAAATCAAGCAAGGATGGCTCAAGAAGAAGAGGTAGCCCAAAGGGTGGCTCAAGCCATCAATGCACAAAGAGAAAGGCTCATGCAAGAAGCCAGGGCTACGGTTCAATAGGAAATCCTAGCAGCGCAAGCAGCAATGCAACCAGCTGAACTACAAAAGGACCTTAGAGAGTTCTCTATCCCAAAAGCTACGAATGTTCATCATCTAGTGCAACCCCCTCCCATCAACGCTCCTAATTTCGAGATATGAGCACATTGGATCACCCTGCTTCAGAACAACCCATTATACAGAAAACAAGGTGAAGACAGTCAAGAACATCTTCTAAGGTTTATTGATCTTTGTGCTATGACAAAGCAAAATGGAGTGTCTGATGATGCCGTTAGACTCCGCCTCTTCAAGTATTCCCTTACTGATAGATCCATAAGTTGGTACAATTCGCTGCAAAGTGAAATACCCATCACCACTTGGGAACAACTCTAAAATGTGTTTCTAGAGAAGTTCTATCCCCCATCCCTCACATATGAAATCAGAGGGCGAATAAAAAATTTCACTCAAGTTCCTGGAGAAACCTTTGCTGAAGCTTGGGATAGATACAAAGAGCTTCTACGCAAGTGTCCACACCACAGAATTCCCAAGAACCAACTCATTGAGATTTTCTATAGGGGTGTGGATGATGATATTAAGAGATTCCTCGATTCCTCGTCTAGAGGAAACTTCATGCGTCAAAGTTATGACAGTGCATGGAGAGTCGTCACCCTGGGAGCAGAAGATCAAGCCAATTGGGGTAGATCTGTAGGTAAAGGAGTTTTGAAAGTAGCTATGGCCGAAGCTACTCCCGAGTACAAGTCTATCACTGAAACCTTGAAACTCTTAGTTGCCAAGCAAGACCATATTGAATCATCTCTTTCTGCTATTGGAAGAGGACGTTCACCCACCAGACAACCAGAACAGGTCAAGTCCGCTTCCCTGTTCTGTGAAGCATGTAAGAGCACCGATCATTCCACTTTATCATGTAATGTTCTCTATGATGTTGTTCTGAGCAATGTATGCGGCCAAGGAGATAATGGTCAGATGGAAAATCTTAATGCTATCAACACCATTCCTGGTCAAAGTTATTACATTCCAAATCAAAATAGGAATCATCCCGGTTTTCAATATGAAAACCCCTCTGGAGAAGTAAACTCACATCAATTTGGTTCGAACAATCAACCAAGAGGCCCACTAGGATTCCAGTATAATCAACAATAGAATTTTGGGAATCAAGGAAATTTCAAGGGGAACTTTCAGAATAGGAACTACAACAATTACCAAAATAACTCCCAGTACCAGAATCTTAATCAACAACAAGGACAACAAGCAGGTCCAGTTTCTCCTGATGACAAGCTATCAACCATTGAAAAGATGTTGCAAACTCAGCAAACCATGATAGATAACCAACAAGCTCAGTAGAAGGCTATTGAATCTCAATTAGCTCAACTCACAGCTAGCATAAAGCCACCTAATGGAGTCTTTGCTGGCCAACCCGAGAACAATCCTAAGCATCCTGAACAGTTGAAGGCAGTCACCACTAGGTCAGGGAAAGACTATTCAGATCCCCCTGAAAAGACACCTGTGGTTATTACATATGAGGATGAACCTGTGATTGCCCAAGACTCAACAATACAAGAGACTCAATCAAAAGATGATAAGTCAGAAAAAGGAAATTTTGAGAAGCCTGCTCAAGAAGATGAAGAAACTGAGAATCTAGAACCTGATATCCCTGTGTACAAACCTCGTATACCTTTTCCAGCTCATCTAAGGCAAACAAAGCTTGATACCATATTCAATAAGTTTAAAGAAGCTATGAAGAAACTTCATGTTGATATACCCTTTTTAGATGCTCTGGCTGAGATACCAACATGGACAAAGTACTTAAAGTCACTCCTCACCAGGAAGTATATAACAGAAGAGTATGAGATAGTAAAACTGGCAACAACTACATTTGATATCATATTGAGCAAGATGCCCAAGAAACAAAAAGACTCGAGATCCTTTGGAATTTCATGTCACATTGGCGACTCATCATGCAAGAAAGGATTGGATGATCTTGGCACAAGCATCTCTATTATGCCACTTAGCCTGTGCAAAAGACTAGGGTTTGCAGAATTGCTTCCTACTGGCATGACTATATAGCTTGCAGACAATTCGATAAAACGTCAGTTAGGAATCCTAGAAGATGTCCCAGTCAAGGTAGGCAAGGACACATATGTTCCATGTGACTTTGTCATTATGGACATAAAAGAAGACGCCAGATATCCTCTCATCTTTGGTCGTTCGTTCCTCACCACTGCAAGAGCCCTGATTGATGTTGAAGCTGGTACCTTACTGCTTAGATTAGGCAAAGAAACTCTCGAATTCAAGGTTTTTGAAAGTATGAGAAGACCAAGTATGCAAGAAGAAGTCTATCTGATTGACTGCATTGAGCAAATGTCACTTCTGACTCAAGAGCATCATGAATCAGATGATCCTTTAGAAGTTCCTCTAACGAACCCATCAGTTGATGAACCAATTGATGAACAAGTAAGGGATTGCATTGAATCCCTTGACTCTGCTAAAGAGGATGTTGAAGCCACTAGTGAAGAAATCAAAGCTATGGAAACTACAAAAGAAACATGCGAAAAACCATCGGCTCCCGAAATGAAGCCCCTTCCCGAGGGACAGAAGTACGTGTTTTTAGACGATCTCAAAGTTTGCCCAGTTATTATAAATTCTGATCTAACAGCTGAACAAGAAGATAAACTCCTGAAGGAATTAAGGGAAAGAAAGAAAGCCATCAGTTATAAAATGAGTGACCTCACTGGGGTCAGTCAAGCACTGTGTATGCACAAGATCCCTATAATGGAGGATCACAAGCCTACTATTGAGCATCAACGGAAGTTGAATCCAAATATGAAGGAAGTGGTCCATCACGAGGTCATTAAACTGCTCACAGCTGGAATAATCTATCTGATATCAGATTCACCATGGGTGAGCCCAGTGCATGTAGTCCCAAAGAAAGGTGGAACAATTGTTATACGAAATGAGAACAATGAACTCATCCCCACTCGAACAGTCACAGGGTGGAGGATGTGTATTGATTATAGAAAATTAAATAAGGCAACTCGAAAAGATCATTTTCCAATGCCTTTCCTTAATCAAGTCCTAGAAAGGTTGGCTCACCAATAATATTTCTGTTATCTTGACGGTTACTCTGGATTCTATCAAATACCCATACATCCAGATGACCCAGAGAAAATAACTTTTACCTGCCCATTCGGAACATACACATTTAAAAGAATGCCGTTTGGTCTCTGTAATGCACCCGCAACTTTCCAACGTTGCATGGCTGCCATATTCGTTGGTCTTACTGAAACAATTATGGAGGTTTTCATGGATGATTTTTCTGTATACGGAGATTCATTCGATTCATGTCTAAAGCACCTCTCCCTGGTCCTCAAACGTTGTGAAGAAGCACATCTTGTGCTAAATTGGGAAAAGTGCCATTTTATGGTAAAGGAAGGCATTGTCCTCAGTCATAGGGTCAGCAATAGAGGAATTGAAGTAGATAAAGCTAAGATAGAAGTGATGTCTAAACTGGCTGTTCCAACAAATGTAAAAGAAGTCCGTGCTTTCCTAGGTCATGTAGGATTTTACAGAAGATTCATAAAGGACTTCTCAAAGATAACCAAGCCAATGACAAATTTGTTACTAAAAGATGTTGAATTCAATTTTGACGAAGAATGTGTCAAAAGCTTCAACACACTAAAGCAGGCTCTCACAACAACACCCATCATTAGAGCTCCCGACTGGGACCACCCTTTTGAAATTATGTGTGATGCCAATGACTATGCTGTGGGCGCTGTTTTAGGGCAATATATAGAAAAGAAACACTATGTGATCTATTATGCATCGAAAACTCTCGATGAAGCCCAGAGGAATTATGCAACTACTGAGAAAGAACTTCTAGCAGTCATGTATGCCTTTGACAAGTTCAGATCCTACCTAATCGGTTCAAATGTCATTATCTGCACAGACCAGGCTGCCATTCGTTACCTTCTGGAAAAGAAAGATGCAAAACCCAAGTTGATTAGATGGATTCTCCTATTGCAAGAATTTGATTTAGAGATAAGAGATAAAAAGGGTGTAGAAAATGTGGTAGCAGATCACCTCAGTCGCATCCACACTCTGGATACTGAGAAGATTCTGATTAATGATTCCCTTCCGGATGATCAACTAATGAAGTTCTCAGAAGTTATACCGTGGTACTCAGATTTTGTGAACTACCTCACTGCTGGGGTTATTCATCCTCAATGCACTGGAAATACACTGAAGAAATTTATGCATGATGTGAAACGGTACTACTGGGATGAGCCGTACCTTTTCAAACTATGTGCTGTTGGTCTGTATAGACGATGTATCGCCGAAGAAGAAGCTCAAATTATTTTAGAACAATGTCACCCATGACCAGTGGGAGGACATATGAGCTCTAAAAAGACTGCCTTGAAGGTTTTGCAGTGTGGATTCTTCTGGCCAACCATATCCAAAGATTCCTACGACTTTGTCCTATCATGTGAAAAATGTCAAAGATCAGGCAATATAACAAAGAGAGATGAGATGTCGTTGAATCTATGGCAAGAAGTAGAGATATTCGATGTTTGGGGGGTGAACTACATGGGTCCATTCCCATCTTCTCATGGATTTTCATACATCCTAGTGGCGGTGGACTACGTCTCAAAATGGGTTGAAGCCATACCAACCGTCACTAATGATTCCAAACCAGTCATCAAATTATTCAAGGATATTATTTTTCCCCGTTTTGGTGTCCCACGCACGGTGATATCCGACGGAGGTTCCTATTTTCTTGAAAGAAGCTTTGAAGCATTGCTAAGAAAGTATGGTGTTACTCACAAGGTAGCCTCACCTTACCATCCACATACAAGTAGACATGTGGAGGTTTCTAATCATCAACTCAAGAGTATCTTAGAAAAGACAGTAGGCCACAATCGGAAAGATTGGTCAATGAAAATCAACGACACATTATGGGCCTATCGAACTGCTTATAAAACTCCCCTCGGGACTACACCTTTTCGATATATATATGGAAAGGCTTGCCACCGGCCAGTCGAACTGGAACACAAGGCATGGTGGGCAATTAAACAACTAAACTTTGATATGAAAGAAGTAGGCCAAGCCAGGATTCTTCAACTCCAAGAGCTGGATGAACTCAGGATGACAACTTATGAGAATGCACAAATCTACAAAGAACGCACAAAACTTTGGCATGATGGACATCTGAAAAAAAATACATACAAGTGGGAGACCAAGTCCTGCTATTCAACTCAAGGTTGAAGTTATTCCCAAGAAAACTCCGCTCACACTGGTCTGGACCATACATCGTCAAGAGCATCTCCCCACATGGTGCCTTCTCATTGTGGAGTGAAAAGTCAGGTGAATTTGTAACAAATGGTCACTTCTTAAAGAGATATTTTACCTCAATTGGCATAGGCATTGAAGTAACACTGGAACTCACCAATCCAAAGGATCCACTGTGAAGCTGAAGGATTCAGTCGAGCCATCGACATAAAACAAAAGCGCTTGACGGGAGGCAACCCGATCAATAAATTTGTTTTACTTTTCTTTTCAAATTAGAATGTTTCTTCAATTTTGTTTTTACCTTCTAGTTAGTTTTTCATTAAATAAAATTCGCATCGCAAGATGCTATTTTAAGATCTAATTGCTCTTTACCTTTGAGATTTTCAGATAAGAGGATGCGCGCTGATTGGAACGCAACCACATCTGGAGGTCATTCTGGCACGCATCTTCCCTCCATCTTGGATTTAGGGTTTGCTCGGGACGAGCAAATCTCTAAGTTCGGGATGGAGGGTGGGTGGTACGTACCCCACTTTCCACCGACACCCATCCTTTTCATACTTAAGTTTTCACTATCACATTCTTGATAAAAATTTTCAAAATTTTCAAAATTCTTTAATGTTTTTTTCAAAGAAATTGAACAGATACTTGATGAATTTTTGACACTTCCTGGTTTCATTAAAAGTCACTAACTAACTTGCTATGTATTTTGAATCATTTTATCCTCCTTATTCGAAGTAAATCCTCAAAAGGACCACTTTTTTTTAAACAAGCCTTTTGATTGAAATCATCTTGTGAAGCTTATGATTCCTAACATCGTGATACTTTTGTGAAAATGATAAGTGTCTGTCAAACTGATAGGGATCAAAAACATCATGCTTCCTAACTGATTTGTGGAACAATAGCATGTAATCCCCACTGGATCCTCATCAAGTCATTATTTGAGCAGAGTTTGATAAAGAGAACAACCCGATGCACTGAATTATAAATCAAGTTGCATTCTGATTTGAACTCTCTTCTACACTTCTTCTATCATCTTTGTACCCCTCCATCCATAAAAAAGAAACAAAAATAGCTAAAATAGTGTCAAACCCTAAGTTTGGGGTGGCACACATCTTCCCTCCATATTTGCTTCTTCCATACCCCTCGTAAATAAATAGGGGTGTACCACCAAAAATGCAATATCGAGTTGAATAGAGGAGATATTTGCAAACAAAAGATGCCAAAGCGCACACAAAAAGAAATGCAATCTCGAGTCAAATAGAGGAGAGATTCACACACAAAAAATATAATAAATGAATTTGCAAAGCAAATAAAAAGAAAATCTCGAGTCAAATAGAGGAGAGATTTACCTCTTCCTTCCATACCACCATTCACTCCATTTTCTACCTAATGGCACAACGAATGCCCACCCTATCCTGAAAAACACTAGTGTCAGATCAAATGCACACTTGTTGTTATGCGGGTGTCTCTGGATTCTTACAAAACTCTTTGACATGCTCGTTGTCAGAAAAGTGGGGAGGAAGTGATATTGGAAAGCAAACTCAGGAACAAAGATATGGTAAGATGTGTTTAGTGGTCTCAGGAGGTTGAGATACTGAGTCATATTGAGCAGAAAGAAAACTTTCGTGATGTGAAGATGAAGTAATCACACAAATTGAAAGTATTCATTTGGCGACCGTTTCAGATTTTGTGTTACTCGAGGACGAGCAACGTTTAAGTTCGGGGTATTTTAATGAATGCATATTCATCATGGAATTCAATTATCACTTTGGGACAAATTCAACTCTATATATACTATTTCACTCATTAAATATCAATATGAATCATAATGTGTAAAATTACTTAATAGATCCAATTATCATAATTTTAATTGAATTTATGTTGATTTGATGCAGGTCTTGATGAAGTTGAACAATCTACTGGGTCCCACCTTCACTCACCATTCAGTCTCACCATTTGGTTTCGTCCATACAGTCTCAAGACCGAATGGACGTGCACACCTCAAGACCGTTTGAAGAGATTCGGTCTGCGAGACCATTTGAAGAGATTCAGTCTGTGAGACCGTTTGAGGAGTGTCGGTCTGCGAGACCGTTTGAAGAGATTCAGTCTGCGAGACCTTTTGAAGAGATTCAGTCTACGAGGCCGTTTGAAGAGATTCGGTCTGCAAGACCGTTTGAAGAGATTCAGTCTGCGAGACCGTTTGAGGAGTGCCGATCTGCGAGACCGTTTAACGCAGCTACGTGCAAACCGTTTAATATTTGAAACCGTCTGAGAAGACCGTTTGCTAAAGTTGGAACGCAATACGTAGACCGAATGCATGCGAAGACCGAATGAGCAAGGAGTGAAGACCGTTTGGTCTCTCATTTTCATGCAACCACGTACAAATCTGTTTAATGATTAAACAGTTTGCAAACTGTTTGGAGAAGTTACAATCGTAGACCGCATGGAGTTCTTTGCTGCAAACCGAACAAGCAACCAAATCTAATGTACGAGACCAAGCAGCAAAACTGAATGGCCTAAGGCATGAAGACCGAATGGTCTAATTTACTTTGAAGACCGCTAGCCACATGTGGACCGTTTGGAATGAGCCGGCTGCGTCAAAACCGAATGGCGCCAGGGATCGAATGAGTTGCTAAAGCACTAAGATCGTTTGCTCCATTTGCTGGAATCATCACGTGCTGATCGTGAGCAAGAAATAGCATGCAAACCGAATGAAAAGCATGCAACCGAGACTGTTTGCTTTGCTCCAATACAAGACTGTTTGAAGAAGTGATGTAAAAACCGAATGGATTTGCTACCATAACATGAAAACCGATTGCTAAGTAGAAAGCTTGCAGACCAAATGAGCAGCGATTGAATACAAAGACCGTTTGCTAATCATTGCTATCCGCGTGATGACCAGCTGCATGCAAACCGTGAGCTGTACCAGCCATGCAAATCGAATGGATAAGGCAACGTGATCGTTTCATAAGAGCACGTGCATGAAACCGTTTGCTGTACTATTCACGTGAGGACCGAATGAACTAAATACGTGAAGACTGAATAAGCACGAAACCGAATGAGCAGCTGAAGCGAAGACCGAATGAAGACCGAGTTAGATTAACAACATGCAAGACCGAATGATGAGCAAACCCAATAAAGGCATTTTACCAAAATTGTTTAGACAAGATATTTTCGGACTGAGATCACACCAAAAATGTGAGGGCCAATCCAGTACCTATAAATAGGTCCCCAAGGGTCCTCATTTGGGGGGGGGGGGATTTCGGGACGCCGACAGGCTGCATGTACACAGGTCCGATCCAAATCTAGTGCCATCCACACCAGTTTCATTCCACCTACTGCCCGTGCTGCAACCAAGGAGGCTGAGGAGAGAAGGAAGACAAAGCGAGGGAGATTGTCTGGTCTGTCTTGGTATCTCACGTTCACGTCCAAATCTGCTCCGACATGACGTAGAAGGCCATATCTTCTTCACCAAGCTGCGACTACCTTCTGCACTGAGTTCATGGCGGATTTCTCTCTCTTTCTCATCCTTCTTGTCTCTCGCATCATGAGCGAGTAGTACCTTTTTCACTGGGGTGCGGGGACTAGCCCCGCTGCCCATGCAAATCATGTTCTTTTATTAAACTCTCCATGGCAATGTATCTACTTTCCATTTCGTTGTTAGTGGGTACATTTGTAGTTGATTATCTACTTGCTTTCATCTTGTTCTTTCCTGTATTATGAAATCTTCTATACGTGGGATGAGATGGCGGTTTATAAAGTTCGACGCCTTGACGAGAACTTCCAATAGGATTCCTTGAGGTCGTAAGTGTACGATCCGTGAGGGGACGAGACATTTAGCCTACGGTGACGCTTCTGTGATCTAAACATCCCTCAGGGAGGACCACAACCTTAGTCCGATTTTGTATCGTCTTTGTTCATCGTCGATGATAGTTTGTAGATCTATCACCTACTTGCTTATCGATTAATGCAGTTGACTCCCAAACTAGAAATATAATGAGATTTCTTCGAGGTCGTAAGTGTATGATCCGCGAGGGGATGAGCCATCTAGCCTTCGGTGACACTTCTGTGTGCCTAACACTTGTATAGGGGGCCCACAACCTTCGTTGGATTTCTGTATCTTCAGAGCCGTAAGTAAGTGATCCGGTTGGTGACGAGACATCTAATGCCTAAGGTGATGCTTACGCGAACCTAACGCCCGTATGGGGGGTTATGCAGCAGCTCTATTTGGATCGTTTTATCTTGTCTAGATTGTTTGCCTTGGAATGTGTTTGCGTGCGTAGCGGTGGTGAAACCCAATACCATCCCATCGATTCTATATCATTGATCTAAACCCAACTTTAATTCAGCTTTTACTTTCTTACAATTAGTTTAAGTAACCTCAAATCAACCAATCATTTTAAGTATTAGCCTTAACTCAAACTAGACTAGACTGACAAAGATTCTTAAAAATGTTGTCCTTTGGGTTCGATCCTTAACTATACTGCGATAAGATTCGTCCGCTTACGGGTGGTATTATTGCACTTTGGTTTTAGTAAAAGCTCGGAGATTTCAACCCCGAGTGAGTTTGTTAGTGTGATAAAATCCCACGTCATTGTTGCACTATTTGATCATCCATATTTAATTGGTGTGTAAATGTCTTTACTAGGTGGCTGCAAATGTAACTATAAGTATAGAAAAAATCTAAATTAGCAACATATTTTGTCATTTTTTTAAATTTAGAGAATGACATATTAGCTCCATCAAAGAGAGTAATTATGAAATAAGACATGTAGTAGCAAATCACCATGTGTTAATGGATGCAACTACTATTCAAGAAACTTGCTTCTTATATTTTTTTCTTCTATAAAAGTGGTGATACCTGCTATTTGAGCATGTGAATTAAAAAAAAAATCACAAAAGAAATGACAAAGTGATGTGCACAATTTATATAGTATCTTGGCCCACTTTTGCATGGAATTTCAACCCACTTTCTACCTCAAGTTGCCTCTAATCATACTAGATTTTCCACTTTATTGTTGTCTTTACTCATTTGGTGTTTGTAATTGTAGGTAAAATATTTTGATGAAAAAATGGGTTAATTCGATCAGAATCAAAACTTATTTGGATTCCCTAAGAGTTTGCATAATATTCATGACATTTCTAAAGTTTTTGATAGAAACACATCGTGCGGTTTATCCAACACAGCGTGTAGCATTGCAGACATGAATATCCTTTCTCTGATGTGTAGTAACATGACATGTTGATCAAATGATACATTGTGTCCCTTCATTCCAATAATTCACCAAACTCCCTTCCTAGAAACAACATGACGTGTCTTTAAACACACACTTCATGTCCTCACATTTTAGGAGTCATTGTAACACAACAGAATGACATGCCTTAAATGTACACCTCGTGTTTACAGAACCAGACTTGCCCAGATCATCTCGACTAGCAGCAACACAAAATGTTCGCCAACCGACACGCCATCCAGCCTTTGCGTAGGGTAGTTTTACCTTTACTTACTGAGAGCAACACGTCATGTCTCTTCAACAACACGCCATGTCACTGACAATTTCTACATAGTTTTAAGA
The DNA here is from genome assembly GCA_963693085.1 of Alisma plantago-aquatica. NCBI lineage: Eukaryota > Viridiplantae > Streptophyta > Magnoliopsida > Alismatales > Alismataceae > Alisma > Alisma plantago-aquatica. Next base: position 143,470,962 of record OY856412.1, on the reverse strand, counting down.
GAAATTGACCATCATTTTAAAATATGAATAGGCTCTTTTGAGACGGTTATCACTCATCATTTGAAGAGTTTTTTGACCAGAGAACATAAATGAGAAGAATGAGGGTGATTTTGAAGAAGACAAAGGCAATTACTCAATAGAGAACCTTTTCTCTAGTCCATTTCTCTTCAACGACTACAACAAAGGCATCCATTCTTGTTCCAACTCCTTAGAAGAGAAGGTTGTTGGAGTAGGAGCAGTTGCGAGGAGGAAACTTCGTCTTCTATCTGGAGTTCTTACCTTGTTTCTTTTCTTCCATAGATTTCTTTATTCTTTCTCTTCTCTAGTCATGCTTAGTTTCATGGTTCTTCACTAGTAGTTGTGTTCTACCACCATGTGTGAGTAGAACCACATTCTTGGACATGGGAGAGTAACTCCCATGTCATACTTATGTGAACTTGAATTTTATTCCTAATACTAGTTGTCTACTATTTTAAGATTAGACCAGTGCTTACATGCTTGCTTGATTGGCCATCTTATTTGCTTGTATTATGCTTCTAATATAATATGTGAAGATCTATCTAGGAATATGGAAATGTGATTTTGGAAACACTTTCTTAACCACAAGAGTGACTGGGAATGTGTTGAGGAATCACAATTTGTAGTTTGAAACAAAGCATATGCAAGAGAGTGCTATGTGGAGTTAGAAATGTCTCATATCATTGAGAGGTGTATCAGACACAAACCTCCTTTGTATGCCCAATTAGTATGTTAGATTTTTGTTGTTATACTAAGTTGTGGTATGAAAGTAAAATATCATTCCCAAGATTTAATAAATCTTATTTTAATCATCATTCAAAATACTTGTGTTTACTTACTTTGTTCTTTTCCTTTGAACTAGCATAATCTAATCAATCAAACTTGAGTAAACAATCTAGATTGTTGAACTTTAACATTCTTGCACCTAACTAGTCCACCTACTTGTAGATACAATCTTGACTACAATAGATCATGTATACTTACATGGGAGAAATGAGCTGAGACAATTAAATATTAAAACTCATTTATTAATACAACCAACAAGTTTTTGGTGTTATTGTCGGGGAGCTATTATACTTTTAGTTAGAGAAGTGTTGATTAGTATATGAGACTAGATCATCACCACTCATTGTATCCATAATCACTTCAATAATTTGTATATTCCATTTTTGTTGTGTAACTTACTCATCTTATTTGTCTACAAAACTGTATGCGGTGTTTTAAAAGGGGTCTCTAACCATCCATATTTCTAGACCCGAAAATTGAATGCATATTTCGCTTCTATAGGAGATCAAGGAGTGAAAACTCTTCAAACATGGAGAATTTACAACCATCATCACCCCATTCAACACCTTCATCCTCACCACAATCTTTAGCTGATCACCAAGAGCCAATCATGGAAGAAGTCCGACCATTAAAGGACTTTGTTGTACTTGTTGCCATAAACATATGTGGAGCTATTAATTATCAGATTGTTGAATCTAATAACTTCTCTATCTTCCCCACTATTATACAAATGATCCAACAGAACAGGGTTGGAGGAACTCCTATGGAAGATATGAATCTTCACATAGCGGAGTTTCTATAGTACATGAACACCTTCAAGATAAATGGAGTTCCTGCTAATGGTATATGCCTACTATTGTTTCTATTCACCTTGAGGGCTAGAGCCAAGGCATGGCTTTCTTCCTTACCCAAGGGGTGTATCAAAATCCAGAATGAGTTGATGAATGATTTTCTTACTATATATTTCCCACCTAGCAAGACCACACAATTAAGGAGTCAACTCACCAACTTCAAACAACTAGAAGATGAAACATTGTATGACACGTGGGAGAGATTCTAAGACCTTCAACATCTTTGCCCTCACCATGGTTTGACTAACTAGCTATTATTGCAAACTTTTTACAATGGGTTATTCTACAACACCCGTATGACTGTGGATGTTGTTGCGAATGGAGTGTTGATGAACAAATATTATAGGGAGGCATATGATATTACTGAAGACATGGCTCTCAACCATTTCCTATGGAGTTCAGATAGGACCAACCAACTTTCTTCATCAAATTCCCCACTAAAAAGTCAGGCGAAAAGCACATTGTTGATGTGGTTGATCTCATTGTAGCCAAACTGGATGTGTAATGACCACATTTGTGCTTAATTGGTAAACTAGGGTTTATCTGAATGATTACATGCTTGATTAGATTGAACATCATTTAGAATTGATTAATGATAGTAGATCAATTGTGATGTTTCAAACCTAAGAAGAAACTCTAACTATGATTTTAGTTTGTAGAATTAGGGTTTGAGAAATGTAAACCCTAATTGGAAAAAATTAGGGTTTTGATAGTACATGAATATGGAATTTGATCAGGATAACAATGTGGTAAATTATTTTTCATATTTTCTACAAATTTTTTATTTAATTGAATTTTGGATATGATATGGATAACTCAATCATGCATGTTGAAGAAAAATTTCAGAATATTTGAGTGTTCTTTGAATGTGGTTCTCAGTCGAAATATACTTCGACCAAAATGCTGACAGAGTGCTTTTCAGCAGTGTAGTGTTTTATTTTTATTTATTTATTGGTAAATCTAAATGATATGAAATTTTAACTGGAGATCTGAAACTCAATCATAAACAACATGTAAGTTTTGCAGTATGAGGAATGATGAAATCATGTAAGTTTAGCTTCTTTGGATATAGTTTCATGGTGAATCTTTTCTTAGATGTTAAGATTCCATCCCTCCCCTATTTGGATTTGAAATCATATCAAATCAAGTCATTTTATCATTCTTTCTCTCCTAATCTTCAATTCTAGGGTTTCTGAGTTGAAAGGAAGAAGAATCGGGTAAATGGCTAGGGATTTGATATGAAATCAAAATTTTCAGGGATGGGCTGCATTTTTAAGGTGTTTTCACACCTTAGGGTGAGTAGGAACTTCCTTTAAATAGTATATTGCACGAAAAATTGTTAAATCATACATAATTTTTAATTGCTTAGTATGCGACTACAAACCCTGAATTATGTGTTTGATTAAAGTTGTTGCAAAATGATATGAAATGGATTCTTCCTCTGTTTGGATGAATTTCAGATGATACATTCATATTAGAAATGTATACAATACATCCTAATGAGAATTTCATAAGTATTCAAAAATGTTATAAGAGTAAACTGAAATATAGGGAATTTGTCTATGACTGAAATTGATGTATAATTAAATAGTGAAATTTGTTTATTTGCATCCCCTTGGTTATGAATGATTGCTTATCTGAATTCATAGTACATATATGTCAGATACTATCTTGGATTTCATTTAAGGTGAATAGTGTTTGTTTGATATCTCAGTAAAGAGGGTGAAATCCTAGATGCGAGGAAAGTTGGATATTTACGAATAGATATCGTGAAATCCATTTGAAGGGATTTTCTTGACATGATAGACTTTATTTATTAAATTTTATTCTTGATGCATGATATCTCAGTGAATGGCATGGAAACCCTAATTCAGCTCAGTTCCAAGGTTTCATACATATATTGATTGTATATGATTTGTTGAAAGCAGTCTTTATTCGATAAATGTTTATGTCGTATGAAATCCTTATGAGAGCCATGTGATAAGTGAATGAGGTAAATGAAACCCTAGGGATAGGGTGTTCAATGAATCAAGTATTGTGATATCAATGTTCTCAGTATGAGATGTGGTGATGCTTACCAGTTCAATTACATGATTCTAGTGTATAAAGTGTCAAGTTGACATGTATTTATGTTTTGAATATACTGCTCTGCCAAGTTAAGTAAGAAAGTTCATGTCGTATTTATAAGCTTCAGCGTTGAATAGACTTGGTACCATAGAGATACCAGAGTCAAGAATAAGTAAGAGAGAGATACAATATAGTAAGAGCTTTCCAAGAATAATAAAATAATAGACATAGGTGCCCTGAACACCGTAGATTCCCTACGGATGTCTGCACTGTAGGGAGGAAATGATCCACCCTGGCAACGACCAGTATACGGGGATCAGAACGCACCCACAAAGTGTGCGGGGAGATGAATCCCTTGAGGAAGTCTCCTAAGAGAAGATATGTTACCTAACATGAACCAGAGATCCCGGTGGTAACCCAGAGGTACCCACAGAGCGTACCAAGATGATGCCGATAGAGCGTCTCAGACCCTCTGCCTGTGTACTCAGCCTAGAAGGAGAGGTCCAGTTAAAGGCCAGTTGTTTAGCCTCCTTAGTCAGACATGACGGTTCGAGTCAAGCAAACCCGAATTCAGTTCTAGGCTTAGCTTCCCGAGTTTTAAGCTAAGTCTTGTACGGTGAGATCGTAGTTCGCTATGATTCTTCATATGTAGAGTACACTGCATATGATCATGGCATAATAAGATGAATGAGAGGTTAAACAAGTGTGTGTAGTTATTCAATTACTCTTTGTATGTTTCTGAATTATTAGTTCTCTTTATGATCAATCAAGCATTTCATATATTGATTCACTCTTGTTGATATCTAGAGTATCCTGCCATATTTATGATTGTCAATGATTAGTCTCTTTAAATCTTACTGCTGTTATAATTGATATCAGTTGCTCAAAAGTATATTTGTAATTATATCAGTGCTTTAGACTATTTATTTGAAGTACTCATTCACTGAGCGAGTAGGCTCACCCCTCTACTCACAATTTTTAGGGAAATCACATGGACATTGAAGAAGGTCAAGCATCGGAGTAGAGCTACCACAGGAGTTAAGTATGAGATTAGTTGAGTTCAGTCGGTCCCTGTCACTCTAGCTCCTTGTAAAGAAATAAGAGAGAATTGTAAATGATGATGTATAACATTATTCCTCTTTTAGCAATATATGCGAATCAACAAGTCTTATGTGCCTAAAAGTATGAGAAACATAATGAATGTTCATACATGCATTTTTACTATTGATATCATATTAGAGAAATAAATGTTTAGATTCCCTTGTAAAATTAGTTTATGTGGTTCAATGCGAGAAAACAAAGAGTTTGAAAAAGAAGAAAAAGTTAAGGGTGATCTTTGTATTACGTTAAATCCTCAATTTATGCCCTAATCTCATGATTAATGGTAATTGTGAGATCGGGGTGTGACAAGATGCCCTCTCAAAAAAATTTGAAAAGTTGAGTACTCATCCCATCTAAGAAGCAGAACAAGTTTTTGATACATGTGGAGTTGCATGGCATAATTTTTCATCTTGCTTTGCCATGTAAATGAATGTTGGGGAGATCACCAAAAAAGCAACTACGGTAGGTAGTTTTAGGAACAAGTAGTCCAACAACCCCTATGCTAACACTTACAACCCAAGATGGAGGAATCATCCTAATTTCTCCTATAGAAACATAAGCAATTCTCAAAATCCACATCAGCAACAAGGCCAAAATCAACAACAACAAATGGGTAATCGACAACCCATGAACATTAACCTGCCAGGATTCAACTATGATAACATGAGTTACAATCAACAACAACAATCCCACCTGAAGTCAAGTCTAGAGAGCTAGCTTGAGACCTCTGACTTAACTCGAATCCATCCAAATGATGAATTTGGCAACCATGAGCAACTTCTCAAAGATGAAATGTCTCAGCTCTCTTCCAAAGTAGACGTCATTGTTATCCACACAAAGATGATAGAGAATCAAATTGCACAACAAGCTCTATCCAATCAAAGGGCCCTTCCAGGTCACTTCCAAGTCTACTAGAGATGAACCCAAGAGACTACAAGTCCATTACTTTAAAGAGGGAGGTTGTAACTAAAAAAACCCCACCACTAAATGAGAAGAAAGTTAATGATGTTGCTAGAAAAGAAGATGATATCAATGAGAAGCAATGAAAGAAGAATGTGGCAGAAGCACCACCTTATTACAAACCTACTATTTCTTTTCCTCATAGGCTTGCACAGAGGAAGGATGATGTCAAATTCAACAAATTCATGGACATCCTCAATAAGATTTGTGTCAAACTTCCTTTATCTGAAGTTATTGTTGAGATTCCATTCTATGTAAAATTTCTCTAAGACATCTTGACTAAGAAGAGGAGGCTAGACCAAGTGGAGAATGCTATGCTATCAGAGAGGATGAGTTCTATCATCCAAAATAGACTACTGGAGAAACTTGATGACCTTGGAGCCTTCACTCATCTGTGCAAAATAGGAGACAATGCTTTTTATAAAGGTCTAGTTGACCTTGGAGCTAGTATTAGTCTTATTACATTTTCATTGTGGCAACAACTTGATCTTGGATATTTCAAGCTGACAAAGATGTCCATTCAATTGTCATACCATTCCATCAAGTCTCACATAGGTATTGTAGAATATGTACCTATGCACGTTGACAAATTTTACATTCTTTTGACTTTGTTGTGCTAGAGATGAATGAAGTTCCATCCAACCCTATTCTCTTTGGAAGACCCTTTCTCTAAATAGCTAATTATATAATTTATGTGTGAGAAGGTAAACTCACTCTTAGGGTAGGAGAGGATACTATGCATTTTTCTATTTTTGATGTCATGAAAGCTCCAAACAAAAGAGAAGATATGTGTCTCATTGATTGTGTTGATAATATTCTAGAAGAAAATGAATATTTTTCTGATTTCATATTTAACTGTTGTGAAGAAGATGAACTGCACATTTCCATGACAATAGAAGTTTCATATTCTACTCTTACTTCTGATTCACATACAACCAATGATGATATTCCATCTTTGGAAAACAACTCTAGCAAGTCTACAAAGAAGAAAAAGGTAGAACTCAAACCCCTTCCAATGGGGCTACGATATACTTTTATTGACCCTGATTCTACTTCTCCCAACATTATAATCATTGATTTAACCAATGATTAAGAACTCAAATTGCTTAATGAACTCTGTATCCACAAAGAATTTATTGGTTACTCATTGATGGTTTGAATGGCATTAATCCTTCCATTTGCATGCACTGGATTAAGTTAGAAGATGATGTCAAACCATGTTTGGAACCTCCTAGGCGTTTAAATCAAAATATGCTTCAGGTTGTAAAAAAGGAAATTTATCTAAAGTTTTACAGCATCACAAAAAGATTAACCTAGTACTCAATTGGACGAAGTGCCATTTATGGTACAATCCAAAATTGTACTAGGCCATGTGGTATCTAACAAGGGTATTGAATTTGACAGGGCTAAATTGGAGGTATTTGAAAAGATGTCCACTCCAACATACATGAAAGATGTTCACAACTTTCTTGACCATGCTGGATTTTAGAGGCACTTTATCAAAGATTTCTCTGAGATAGTGAAACCATTGTACTCACTTCTTGCTAAAGATGTTGATTTTGTTTTTTATGATGACTGTCAATACACTTTTAGAAATATGAAGGGTGCTCTTATTTCTATCCCCATTATTCAACCACATGATTGGAATGCACCTTTCGAGACTATGTGTGATGCAAGTGAGACTACATTGTTGGTGCAGTATTAAAATAGAGAAAAGACAACAAACTCCATGTCATACATTATGCCACCAAAACCCTGGATGAAGAATAAATAAACTATGCCACCATGGAGGAGATGCTAATAATAGTATATGTCTTAGAAAAATTAGGTAAGGATATGAAGTTGCGGTCTACACCGACCATGGTGCAATAAAGTATTTGCTGTAAAAAAAGACATTGAGGCACGCCTAATTTGCTGGATACCATTGCTTCGAGAGTTTGACCTTGATATAAGAGACATAAAAGGTACATAGAACAATGTTTTTGGTCACCTCTCACGGCTGAAAATAGATGCCAAAAAATCTCTCCCCATTGATGACTATCTACATATCGAAATATTATATTCTATTGGTTCTTTTCTAGTCCCTTGGTTCACTTGTATTACCAATTTTCTTGGTATTAAACACCTTCCTCCTGATATCATTATCAAAAAAAAGAAGAAGATTCTTCACGATGTTAAATTCTACTATTGGGATGATCTATAGTTATTCAAGAAAGGAATATATGGGCTCATCTAGAGATGTGTAGCTAATGAAGAGATCCCAACTATCATTTAGATTGCCATTCTTCTTCCTACAAAGGACGGCTTGGAGGAGAGAAGACGACTATAAATATTTCACAAGTATGTTTCTATTGGCCAACATTATTCTGAGACGTTCATACTTATGCTAAAGCTTGTGACAAGTGTCAAAGGATGGGAGGTATATCACAAACAAATGAAATGCCTCTCAAATCCATTCTAGAGATAGAGGTATTCGATGTATGGGGAGTGGACTATACATGTCCCCTTTCCTTCCTCTTTATGCTACAAATACATCTAAGTTGTCTTTGATTATGTATCTAAGTGGGTTGAAGCTATTCCTACTCAAACCTCAGATGCACAATTTGTGATAAAGATATTTCAAAAGATAATTTTTCCATGTTTTGGAGTTCTAAGAGTTGTGATATCCGATGGAGGCACACACTTCAATGAAAAGTAAATCAATAATCTGATCAACAAATATGGAGTTAAGCATAAGATATCTACTCCACATCATCCTCAAGTGGTGGGATAAGTTGAAGTATCAACTAGACAACTAAAGAGTATTATGGAGAAAACCATTTCTAGTTCAAGAAAGGACTAGACACTCAGGCAAGATGACACTCTATGCACATTCCAAATAGATTTCAAAACATCTATTGGGGCAACACCATTCAAGTTGATCTATGGCAAGTCATGCCACCTTCCTCTGGAGTTAGATCTCAAATCTCTACGGGTGATTAAATTTCTGAATTTTGACTTAAAGAAAGCAAGAGAAAAGAGATAGTTGAAACTCTAGGAGCTTGAAGATGTTCATATAGATGTCCATGAAAATGTAAAAATCTACAAAGAAATAACTAAGGCACAGGGTGATAGGAATATTAGAAGGAAAGACTTTGCTGAAGGAGATCAAGTGCTACTTTTCAACTCTGAGTTCAAGCTTTTTTTGGGAAAGCTACATTCTAAGTAGTCCAGACCATTCCTTGTGCTGAAAGATCTTTCCATATGGGACCATTAATCTCCAAGGGAAGCAATTAACATTCAAAGTCAATGGCCTAAGGTGCAAGCTATACTTATATGGAGAGAAGATCGAGAAGGGATTTTCACGCTCCCTCACCACCATTTGTTGAAGAAGACTCAAGTCTCACTCTGCACATTAAATAGAGGACCTTTGTGGGAGTTGACCCCACACTTAGGATATATTTGATTTAAGATTTCTACTAAAAAAATTTCACCTTTCCAAATAAATTTGTCATGGATGAATGTAATAAATTTATACCCTCATATATTATATGCCAACATAATTGTAGATGTAGTAGAAAAATCAAACTTCTGCAACAAATTGGTTTGAACACGATGTGTTTGCCAAATGACACCCCTTGTCAGTTTCAGCTAGACAGATTTCACCCACTAACCTTCAGAACACATGACATCACAACTACAGAAATGGCTTATAATGTCATGTTTAGGGGCGTCAGTTTAATCCCAAAAATCGTCGCCTAAACCCTAAAACGTCGGCTGAAAGCACAAACTGACATCTATATGTGAAGACCGGCTAGACACGGGTATTGCATTTTATTTAGCGTCAGTTGCTTAATAAGCAACCGATGCCTAAAATCACCCGCTAAATAAAAAAATTTCAGTGCAAAAAAATTACCTCCAAAATTTCACATACGGCGTCAGTTGTTTACCAAATAATCGACGACTAAATATTTTTCGCGAGACAGAAATCGGGCCCACTTTTGTCGTCGATTTTTATGCAAGAACCGATGCCGATGTGTTTTCGCGCGCTTTCCCCATGAAAATTTTTAGTGTTTTGGTTGCCCAATTGGCATCGGGTTTTTGTGGTGACCGACGCTTTTGGTTCTTAGGTGTCGGTTTTTGAAACAACCGACGACAATTGTTAACTTAATAGGCCCCACGAAACAGACTCTTCCCCATTCTCTGTTTCATCGCAAAACACGGCTCAGTCTTTGGTAATTCTACTCGACCTGCCACTCATCTGCCACCGTATGCCACCGCCGCCTACTCGTGTGCTCAACGTCGCTGCCTACTCGTGTTCTCAAGGCCGCCACCTGCCCCTGTGCTCAACGCCGCCGTCGACGCCTGCTCAATGCCGCCGCCGCATGCTCGTGTGCTCAATGCTGCCGCTTGCCCGTGTCCTCAACACCGCCGCTGCCTTCTGAATGCTGCCTGAGGAGCTACTGCACCGTTGGAGTTTGAGCCTGAGGTCGCCAGAGCTAGCCTCTGCTTCCCCTACTTCTAGGTAGGTTACTGATTTGTATTTACTTATCTATTGATTTGTATTTACTTATGTTCTTATTTATATTTACTTATCTACGAATTTGTATTTACTAATCTATTGATTTGTTCATCTAATGATTTTTGATTCATCACATTATTTAAATTTAGGCATTTGTATTTGTTCATCTACTTTTTCAAATTATTTAATCATCTACTAAATTTTCAAGTTACTTATCTACTGATTAGTATTTACTTATCTACTAATCTGTATTTATTATCTATCAATTTTAATTATTTATCTAATGATTAGTATTAATGTACTATTTTAACTTGTCTAATCCTCATGCTTGACCTAATTCAGTAAATTTTGACGCATGTTGAAATAATATTCAAACTTGTCCATTCTAGCATTCTAATTTTATCCGATTATGTGCTTTGAACCTTGAAACATGCGTGTTAAAGATACATCGATGTTGAATCTCAAACTTAACTCACATGTGGGTCTTCCATTTCTAAAATGATTATGTGAACTCCTAAATCAGTAACATATATTATTCTTTGTGCACCCAAATACCTTGTGACGACGACGACGACGACGATGATGATGATGATGACGCTTCAGTCACCGCCACTGGCCACCGCCTGCACCTCCTCTGCTTCACCTCCAGTGCCAGCCACCTTCACCTCCAACCCGACCACCTCCACCTCCAGCCGCTGCCACCACAGCCTGCTCGATCCACCAGTGCGGTGAGTGGTCAATTAATTAGATTTGTACTTAGTTTCTCTAAGATTGTGTAGTTGATTAATATTGATTAATCAGGGTTAATGATGCGTGAATGAATTTAATTAATTGATAGTGCTTTCTTTATTTCTTTCTGATGATGATGACAATGATGACAACGATGATGACGACGACGACGACGATGATGATGATGATGCTCCAGTCGCCTCCACTAGCCACTGCCTGCACCTCCTCTGCTTCACCTCCAACGCCGACCACCTTCACCTCCAACCCGACTACCTCCACCTCCAACCCGACTACCTCCACCTCCGGCCACCGCCACCACAGCCTGCTCGATCCACCAGTGTGGTGAGTGGTTAATTAATTAGATTTGTACTTAGTTTGTCTAAGATTGTGTAGTTGATTAATATTGATTAATCAAGGTTAATGATGCATGAATGAATTTAATTAATTGATAGTGCTTTCTTTATTTATTTCTTTCTTTCTTTCTGATGATGATGATGACGACGACGATGACAAAGACGATGATGATGATGCTCCAGTCGTCGCCACTGGCCACCGCCTGCACCTCCTCTTCTTCACCTCCAACACCAACCACCTTAACCTCCAGCCCGACCACCTCCACCTCCGGCCGCCGCCACCACATCATGCTCGATCCACCAATGCGGTGAGTGGTTAATTAATTAGATTTGTATTTAGTTTCTCTAAGATTGTGTAGTTAATTAATATTGATTAATCAGGGTTAATGATGCATGAATGAATTTAATTAATTGAGAGTGCTTTATTTATTTATTTATTTCTAATTATGATGATGATGATGACGATGACGATGATGACGACAATGATGATGTTGATGATGCTCCAGTCGCCGCCACTAGACACCGCCTGCACCTCCTCTGCTTCACCTCCAGCGCCGGCCACCTTCACCTCCAGCCCGACCACCTCCACCTCCGGCCGCCGCCACCACAGCCTGCTCGATCCACCAGTGTGGTGAGTGGTTAATTAATTATATTTGTACTTAGTTTCTCTAAGATTGTGTAGTTGATTAATATTGATTAATCAAGGTTAATGATGCATGAATGAATTTAATTAATTCATAGTGCTTTCTTTATTTATTTATTTATTTATTTATTTATTTATTTCTTTCTTTCTTTCTTTCTTTCTTTCTTTCTTTCTTTCTTTCTTTCTTTCTTTCTTTCTTTCTTTCTTTCTTTCTTTCTTTCTTTCTTTCTTTCTGATGATGATGATGACGATGACGACGACGATGATGATGATGCTCCAGTCGCTGCCACTGGCCACCGCCTGGACCTCCTTTGCTTCACCTCCAACACCGGCCACCTTCACCTCCAGCCCGACCACCTCCACCTCCGACCACCACCACCACAGCCTGCTCGATCCACCAGTGCGGTGAGTGGTTAATTAATTAGATTTGTACTTAGTTTCTCTAAGATTATGTAGTTGATAAATATTGATTAATTAGGGTTAATGATGCATGAATGAATTTAATTGATAGTGCTTTATTTATTTATTTATTTATTTCTTTCTGATGATGACGATGATGATGATGACGATGACGATGACGACGATGATGACGACGACGACGATGATGATGATGCTCCAGTCACCCCCACTGGACACCGCCTACAGCTCCTCTGCTTCACCTTTAGTGCCGGCCACCTTCACCTCCAGCCCGACCACCTCCGCCTCCGGCTGCCGCCACCACAGCCTGCTCGATCCACCAGTGCGGTGAGTGGTTAATTAATTATATTTGTACTTAGTTTCTCTAATGATTTGTGTAGTTGATTTATATTGATTAATCAGGGTTAATGATGCATGAATGAATTTAATTAATTGATAGTGCTTTCTTTATTTCTTTCTTTCTTGCTGATGATGATTGATGATGGTGACCCCATATACACCCATAAGATCTATTTTCGACATTCAAAACTGAAAGACGGAGTACTACAAAGCAGTGTGGTAATAGGAAAGAGCATACAGAACAAATTGTTATCATCTTATGAAACTAGACAACTCAGAGGAGAGGGGAGAGGGGTGTGGTAGGGTGGGAGGAGGGTAGGGGTGGGGTAGGGTGGAGGGCCAGGGGAGGGGGAGGGTGAGGGTGGAGGGTGGTGTGAGGAGGGTAGGGGTGGGATAGGTGGGAGGAGTGAGGGCCAGGGGAGGGCGAGGGGTGTGGTAGTGTGACACCCCGCCATCACACAGACAACAAGGTGACACGCGAAAATGTGCGAAACCACAAATTACTGAAAACATGGGTTAATTAAAACCGATTGCAGAAAACATACATAAGAGAACTTTTGTATCCAGATCCTGTAGAGAAACATGTTATATAAACATTACAAGCCTTGATATATGTCCACAGCTTAGGGAAACCAGCTGTCCTGCCAGCACGTGAGTTCATCACATTTTTATACATACATAACGGGCCATGTAAGGCCAGCAACAAGATATACAAAAGTTCAACAACTATACATCGTGAAACATTGTCAAAACACCTCTGAGGACATGAGAGTACATGGATGACTCTAGGACTCTACTACAAAACAACCAAAATAGCAGCATGTCCATATCTTGCCTTCTACTTCTCTTCCTCTTGCTTCTCGACATCAACCCCATGACCACCACCACGTCTAGTGCGATCACCTAAAAAGGGTGAAAACCAGCGGGGTGAGACACACAGTCCCAACGAGAAACATAATTCCCCGCCAAAACTATAAAACCTCAGAAGTTTTAAAGCAGATAGCTGGTAAGGACATATAATAAGAGCAACATACTGAGCAAGCCTATTATTACCATCAATCTTACCAAGATATCCCGAAGGCATATAACCAAGTATTTCTTTATGGAACATGATTGACGAGATAAGCTTTATAAGAACTTATCACAAAATATAAGGATCGTACACATAACTGTAAGGTATAACTAGATCAGCTATATAAGCAAGGTCTCAAACAATGTTTTGTGTTTTGCCTTAAGCAATATATATACTATTCGGCCGGATTACATTTTGTTATGCCCTGAGGAAGTGAGTTGTCCCTACTCAAATCCAACCTTTGGCTGCGAAGCCCAAAAACTGGTGCCATACAAGGTCAATGGGAGAGCCAGACTCCATGACCTCACCTTCTCGTGGTCAGTGCACAAAAACCAAAGTAGGACCGCAGTCTCATGCTTATATGGCCTCAGCCTTAGGGTCGCTCCGCAAGCACCCATATCTCTAGCTCACCTTGATACAGGTCCTAGTATACTTTTTCAGCCACGGGCCTGATCACCGTGCTCTTGAGCCATGAACGCATTCATGCTCTCACTCATTAAGTCATGGGCCTATTCACCATGCTCTTTACCATACAGAGTCTACAACCACAGTTGTACTCTAATCCTCCTATTTTCGGCTAGGAGAAAACCTCGCATATTCAACAATATGCGCTCCAGGTAATCCTATCGGATAAACCTGTTTCACCATCACAAAATTCTGACGATGATGGATCTATGGCCAGGGAAAACTACATGATACGTTCCACTGTAATTATTTAGTATATTTTAAGTGAGTTGTTGAGGCAACCAACTTATACAACATCGAGTTACATTATCACTGTCACTATCATGGGATCTCAATCCTTCCTCACATATTGCTACTGCCTCTCAAGGCATCAACATCCTGCAACAACATTTTGGGATAGCAATCCCTTATCTCATCATCAGAGGATAACACCTCAACTAGGCACTCAACCTTTATCAGGTCCTTAGACCTATCTCATCACACTGGTGATGCATGTTATCTCATCAACAAGGATTATAATCATTTAATGTTATTCAAAGCACATAAACCTCATAGCTCTTACCTAGCTATGAATCCATCTGATACACCTGCATGGTTAGTATGCATATCCAGAGAGACATAACTTCAAATCACCAAACATAGCTCTTACTAATTATCATGTCATTAGGGTTTGCAGTTACACATGTCATGATCAAGAATATGTGTGGCATACTGTATCAATTACATTATTGCTATCAAATCATGGGCATCCATTTGAGCTTATAAACTATCATCTTATCTTCTTAATTGGCATTATCTTTAAACATCCAACATAGCATAGGTTTGCAAACTAACATCCATATTTCATTATCAACAAAGATGTGATTACATGATAAAGGATCACTAGGTAGGTCTTCTGGGTTGGTCATAACCTTCACCAAAAGTGCCCATTACCCTCACTAGAAATGTGACGAGTAGGGAAACCCTCACTACAAGTGGTATCAGACAGGGTAACAACCCTCACTAGAGGCCTATTGGCCAAGCACTTAGCCACATATCGGCCAACCCAAAGGCAAGGTATATCGGGCAACCACTTCATGGTGTGTCGTGCACCTAGAGAGCAAAGGTGCTATCGTGCAGCTCATATGCAAGGACTACGTCGTGCAACAAAGACCAACAAGTGTAACGTGTAGCTGGGTCCATGGGGCATATCGTGCAACCAAGGTCAAGGTGTGACAGGCATCTTGGCTAGGGTTAGGGTTTGGGTTGTGTCAGACAACCATCACCACCCTATCGGCTAAGATTGTGGTGCCCAAAGCCAACACCATATCGCCCATCAAGGTAAACATCAACAACCGATACAAGGGCACCACAGGGAAGCCTATCACCCAACAAGAGCAAGCACAACCTATCGGTCACCACAAGGTACTCACAAGGGCCACCACTCAACCCATGTTGGGCAAGAACCCGACCCAACATGTATCGCCCAAGACTCCAAATAGAGATATCAACTAGGCACTCTATCGGCCAAGGGGGCAACAACTACTAGGTCAAAGGATCATCTAGATCAAGGCATATCACCCAAGCTCGTCATCAAGGTCAAGAGAGCCATATCGGGCATAAAGCCAACCAAACACATCATATCGGCTAAGATCAAAACCCTAGACCAAGGGAGGTGTGTCAGGTAGCACTACTATAAGGTGTAACATGCAAGGCACCAAGCTCATCCTGACAAGGTCATCATCAACCTCAAGATCACCATCATCAAAACCCTAAAAGATCAAGAGAATTGGCTCACCTCTCAACAACCAAGAGAGAGGGGTTTGGTACAACCTCCATCACCAATCGGGCAACATGATGGATCATCTCCATATCAGCCAAGATCTCAACCACTACAAGGTCAACACTCAACCAAGGCTCACCTCTCAAATCCAAGGTGAGATAAGAGTGTTGCTCAAGCAACTAGAGTATAGACTCACCTCTCAACAACCAAGTGAGAGGGGTATTTCCTATATCACTAGAGCCGAACTCACTTCTCAAGACCAAAGGAGAGAAAGGGGTTTTGCCCAAGAAACTCTACACATAGGGTTCGGCCACTAAGATCAAAGCACATCTATATCCATAAGATTAAAGGTACATGCTAAAGAAAGAAACATATCTAACAACATGCATGGCCGATCATGATCATATATGAACATGCAACATAAAAGAAGGTAATATAGTTAGGGTTTAGAAGTTATGTAACCAGCCTTAAGCAAGCTCCAAAGCTCCAAGCTTTAAGCTCCTAGCTCCAAGGCACACCACCTATGGTTCGACCACCAAGCTAGAGGAAGAAGAAGAGAAATCCAAAGAGAAGGATCGACCACCAAGCTAGCTCCTCCAAGGGTATCATCCACCAAGGTTGCAAAGGAGAGGTGTCGTTCTCCAAGGAAGAGGGGAAACTAAGGAACTAAAGGGATCTTTAGCAAGAGTAAGGAGATACATATATAGAAGAGGGTGGAGGAGAAAACAAGGCAATGTGATGCCCACCTAGGGACACTTGTCCATGGGCAATGCCACCTTCTCATCCCACCTCATACACATGTCCAAGGCAATTTCCACATGTAAGCATCATGCACCAAGTGTCCACTAGAGCGGTGACACAAACAAAGCTAAGAGTCAAAGATGGTCATAGGTCGATACACCTCACTCCCTTTCCTGACAAAACCCCATGGGTGACACACCCATGGCCGACACCAAGCTCTCTTGCCTGATACAAGGTCCAATAAGGCAAAGCAAGGCCCAAACAAGGTAGAACGAAGCCCAACAAAGCTCAACAAAGCCCAAGGCAACTTAAGCAACGAGCCCAACCCATCCTCTCCAATCTAGAGGATGCAAGGAGAGAGAGAAACATCTCTCAAGGTGACAAACTTGCTCATCAACCCTAGATTTGGGTTATTTGCAAGTAGCACCTCCAACTCTCAACAAAGCTCAAGAAAACCCTAATCACCACTAAAGGTGATTAGTAAGCAACTAAACACAAGGTTTAGGCAAAGGAAACATGATAAGCCCAAAACAAAGGTCAGGGTCCCTACAAGCCATAAACCTCTACAAAGGGATTTTCCCCCCGAAATCTGAAGAGAAAAGTGAGGGATACTTCCTCCTCATCTCTTCCTCAAGCTCCCACGTGGCTTCCTCAATGCCACGATGATGCCAAAGAACCTTCACAAGAACCAAGTCCTTCCTCTTCAACCTTTTTATTCTCCTATCAAGGATCATCACTGGACCTTCCTCGTATGTCACATCTTCATCGAGCTCAACCTCAACTGGCTGTATCACTGACCCTGTATCTGGATGACTTTTCTTCAGCATGCTGACATGGAACACTGGATGTAACTTGTGCAACTCAGGTGACAACTCTAACTTATAAGCTAGTTTGCCAACACATGCTATTACTGGGTATGGCCCCATAAAATTGGGTGCCAGTTTGCTTTTCTGTCCAAACCTTAGCATGCCTTTCCAAGGTGAGACCTTGAGATACACTTTGTCTCCCACCTGGAACTCTAAAGGTCATCGACGATGGTCTGCGTATGACTTCTATCTATCCTGTGCCACTTTCAACTTTTACTGTATCACTCTGATCTTCTCTATTGTCTGCTGTAATAACTCAGGACCCAAAATATGATACTCACGAGACTCATACCAACATAGAGGAGATTTCTACTTCCTACCATATAGAGCCTCATAAGGAGCCATGTCGATGCTCTACTGGTAACTATTTTTGTAGGCGAATTCTATCAAACTGAGATGCACATCTCAACTGCCTAGAAACTACAAAATACATGCTCGGAGAAGATCCTCCAAAGTCTGAATAGTCCTTTCAGACTGTCCATCTGTCTGTGGGTGGAAAGCAGTACTGAACCTCAACTGCGTTCCCAACGCTTTGTGTAACTGAGGACCTCTGTCGGAAACTATCGTTGCTGGTACACCATGCAAATACACTATCTCATCTACATACACCTGAGCAAGCTTCTCTGCTGTATACGTTGTCTTTATTGGTATGAAATGAGCAGATTTTGTCAATCTTTACACTATCACCCAAATGGAATCATGATTCTTAGTTGTCCTTGGCAGACCAACTATGAAATCCATGGTTATATGATCCCATTTCCACTGCGGTATTGGCATGGGTTGCAACATACCTGCTGACTTCTAATGCTCAGCCTTAACTTGCTTGCATACCACACACCTAGTCACAAACTCAGCTACATCTCTCTTCAAGCCAGACCACCAATATAGGTCCTTCATATTATGATACATCTTGGTGACACCTAGATGCACTGCATACATCAATGTGTGTGCTTCCTCGAGTACTAGCTTTCTCATATTATCAACATCAGGGACCACCATCCTATTATGATAACAAACTAGTCCATCCTTGGACTCATGGAACCCATCACGCTTTTCACTGCCGAACTCTGACCTGATCAACTACACTGTATCATCTGCATGCTGTGCATCTTTGATCTCCTGTCTCAGCGTAGGCTTGACTTGCATCTGTGCCAACAATCCTACCAACAAGGAAACTTCCAACTGTACATTCATCTGGCACAAAGAAACAAACATATCCTGCCTATGGCATACCAAAGAACTCAACTGTGCTTTCTTTATTAAGCGAGAAGAAGAAGACTTTCTGCTAAGCGCATCAGCTACCACATTCGCCTTACCAGGATGACACTCAATGGTGCAATCATAATCCTTGATTAGCTCCATCCGAAGACGTTGTCACATGTTCAGCTCACTCTGTGAAAAGATATACTTCAAGTTTTTATGATCTGTAAAGATATAACACACTTCCCCTTAAAGATAGTATCTCCAAATCTTCAACGCATTAACCACCGCTGCCAGCTCCAAATCATGTGTCGGATAATTCTCCTCATGTTTCTTAAGCTGTCGCGAAGCAAAATAAATCACATGATCTTCCTGCATCAGCACACATCCTAAGCCTTTCTTAGAAGCATCACAGAAAACAACATAGCCTTTCCCAGGCTCTGGCAGCACCAACACTGGAGCACTAGTCAGCTTCTCCTTCAAACTTTGGAAAGCTTGCTGACAATGATCATCCCAAACAAAGGGTACATCCTTCCTAGTCAACTTTGTCATCGACAATATGATCACACTGAAGTCCTTTATAAACCTTCAATAATATCCTACTAAACCCAGAAAACTACGAACTTCTGTCGGCGTCTTTGGTTGCTCCCAATCTGTAACTGACTCCACCTTCTTAGGGTCCACTATGACTCCTTCAACAGATATCATGTGACCCAAGAAAGTTACTTCTTTCAAACAGAACTCACACTTACTAAACTTGGCATACAACTGATGTTGGCGAAGAAGAGTCAAAGCTTGTCGAATATGTTGTTCATTCTCTTGACTGTCCTGACTATAGATCAAGATGTCATCTATAAAAACTACATCAAACTGATCAAGAAACGGACAGAACACCCTATTCATCAGATCCATGAAAGCAGTAGGTGCATTGGTTAGCCCAAACAGCATAACCACAAACTCAAAGTAACCATACCTCATCCTAAAAGCTGACTTTGGTATGTCATCCACCTTAATCCTCAACTGATGATATCCACACCGTAGATCAATCTTTGAGAATACTGTAGCACCACACAACTGATCGAACAGATCGTCTATCCTCGGTAGTGGGTACTTGTTCTTGATCGTAACTTTGTTCAACTGTCGATAATCTATGCACAACTGCATCGATCCATCCTTCTTTACGAATAGGACCAGAGCACCCCACGACGATGTGCTCGGTCTGATGAAATCTTTGTCTAACAACTCCTGTAACTACTTCTTCAGTTCTACCATCTCAGCTGGAGCCATCCGGTACGATGTCTGAGCAACTGGTTGTGTTCTTGGCACCAGATTGATCTCAAAATCAATCTCTCGAGGTGGGGGGACACCAGGGAACTCATCGGGAAACACATCCACAAACTCTCAAACAACAGGCACCTCCTCAAGGCTAGGACCTTTTGCCTTGGTATCCACAACATGAGCTAGGAATGCCTTACATACTTGCCGCAACAACTTCTCTGCCACCATCGCTGACACTAAACACGTCGGAAGAATCTTCCTATCACCTTGGAAGATCCATCTTTCACCATCATCATCAAACACTGTCTGCTTGGAACCACAATCCAACACAACCTTATACTTCTCTAAGTATCCATCCCAAGGATCACATCAAATCTATGCATATCAAGTGGTATAAGATCTACTTGTATACTGTGTCCCAAAAAAGATAGAACACAGGATGGACACACTTCTCGAAGCATCTAGGAACCATCAAGAGGGGTTTCTAACAATAGGCTATCTTTCTTATAGATAACAGGTAAAAGATAGTTTTCAAGCATAGTTCATGCGATAAAAGAGTGCGTAGCACCAAAGTCAACCAAAATAGATATAAAGCAAGAAGAAGAGAAATCAGAATGAAATAACTCCATCTGACCTGCCGCCACTCGCGGGTTGACTATCGCCTCTGACTGACTCATAGCATAGAATCGAGCCATTGCTTGCTATCCACGTCCTCTGCTTCCTTGAGCAAACGATCCTGCTTGTGATGCTTGACTGCATCCTCGCCCTCTGCTACTATTGGGATACTATATATCTGACCCTTGCTGATTCTGCCTCGGCTGTTGTGTCACTTCAACATCTCTCTTTGGGCAATTTGACTTCAAGTGCCCATTCTTTCCACAGTGGTAACATGATCTGCCTTCTATCTGCGGCCTAGATGGCCCTATCACTATTACCGAAGCTATACTATGAGCTTTGGGTTGTGAAAATCCATGCCCTCTTCCCTTACTCGGAGACCACTGAGATGGTACACGAGAACTATACATCCCCGAAGGTACCGAATACCTTAGCTTCTTGAAGCCATCAAGCCTCTGTCTCTGGAACTGAGCAGGCCTTTTCCTGGTCATGGACTCCCTTTTCTCCCTGACAGAACATTCAATCCTGTGGACGGACTCCACGAACGTGGCAAACCACTCCCTATTTTCCAAAGCAGCAGCAGGTGTCGACATCTCAGCACTCAAACCTTTCTCAAACTGCCTGATTCTCTCATTATATGTTGCCACCATGGGAGGACAAAACCTTTGTAGGTCCATGAACTTGGCTTCATACTCGGTGATGCTCATCGATCCTTGGCGCATATGCTCAAACTGGTTGATCTTCTCATCCAGATATGTCTTCGGGAAGTATCTGCTGATGAACTCTCGCCGAAAAACCTCCCAACCGATCACCTCACCGGATTGGTTCTCCTCTTCAATGGCCCACCAGTGGCCAGCACTACCTTTCAGAAGGTAGACAGTGTGCTTGACTTTATCTGCTTCGGGGATGTTGAGGATCCGGAAGGCCTTCTCGAGACCTATCAGCCACAGATCTACATCCGCTGGATCATCCGTTCCATCATAATCTGAAGCTCCGACTCGGCGAAACCGCTCAAAGGTCTTCCCAATGCCTGATGATTCACCATGGGGAGCCTGTGCTCTTGGCGGAGGAACTGACACTCTTTCTACCATGTGATTCATCGTAGCCATCAACTTCCCCATAAGCTGCTGGTAGGCAGAGTTTTCAAGAATGGTTGGGTCAAGTTGGGGGACCTCAGGCACCCAATCTTCATGTGTCTGCACTCTAGCTCCATCAACTGATGCAACCTCGCTTCTCTCGGCAACATGTTCTTCATGGTTTATAGACATCTTTAATCTTTTTCTTCCACTGAGGGTAGAAGATTATTGTAAGAAAATCTGGAAAACTCACAAGAACAGACACAAACCTAGTCCTAGATTCCTGTAGACTCAGCGAACCTAGAGCTCTGATACCAAACCAACTGTGACACCCTGCCATCACACAGACAACAAGGTGACACGCGAAAATGTGTGGAACCACATATTACTAAAAACACGGGTTAATTAAAACTGATTGCGGAAAACATACATAAGAGAACTTATGTATCCAGATCCCGCAGAGAAACATGTTATATAAACATTACAAGCCTTGATATATGTCCACAGCTTAGGGAAACCAGCTGTCCTGCCAGCACGTGAGTTCATCACCTGTTTATACATACATAACGGGCCACGTAAGGCCAACAATAGGATATACAAAAGTTCAATAGCTATACATCGTGAAACATCATCAAAACACCTCCGAGGACCTGAGAGTACATGGATGACTCTAGGATTCTACTACAAAACCAAAAACATCAACATGTACATCTCTTGCCTTCTACCGCTCTTCCTCTTGCTGCTCGGCCTCAACCCCGCGACCACCACCACGTCTAGCGCGATCACCTAAAAAGGGTGAAAACCAGCAGGGTGAGACACACAGTCCCAACTAGAAACATAATTCCCCACCAAAACTATAAAACCTCAGAAGGTTTAAAGCAAATAAAGCAGATAGCTGGTAAGGACATATAATAAGAGCAACATACTGAGCAAGACTATTATTATCATCAATCTTACCAAGATATCCCGGAGGCATATAACCAAGTATTTCTTTATGGAACATGATTGACAAGATAAGCTTTATAAGAACTTATCACAAAAGATAAGGATCGTACACATAACTGCAAGGTATAACTAGATCAACTATATAAGCAAGGCCTCAAACAATGTTCCGTGTTTTGCCTTAAGAAATATATATACTATTCGGCTGGATTACATTTTGTTATGACATGAGGAAGTGAGTTGTCCCTGCTCAAATCCAACCTTTGGCTGTGAAGCCCAAAAACAGGTACCATACAAGGTTAATGGGAGAGTCAGACTCCATGACCTCACCTTCTCGTGGTTAGTGCATGAAAACCAATGCAAGACTGCAGTCTCATGCTTATATGGCCTCATCCTTAGGGTTATCTCCGCAAGCTCCCCATATCTCTAGCTCACCTTGACACAGGTGCTAGTATACTTTTTGAGCCACGGGCCTGATCACCGTGCTCTTGAGCCATGAACGCATTCATGCTCTCACTCATTGAGTCATGGGCCTATTCACCATGCTCTTTACCATACAGAGTCTACAACCACAGTTGTACTCTAATCCTCCTATTTTCGGCTAGGAGAAAACCTCGCATATTCAACAATATGCGCTCCAGGTAATCCTATAGGATAAACCTATTTCACCATCACAAAATTCTGACGATGATGGATCTATGGCCAGGGAAAACTACATGATACGTTCCACTATAATTATTTAGTATATTTTAAGTGAGTTGTTGAGGCAACCAAGTTATACAACATCGAGTTACATTATCACTGTCACTATCATGGGATCTCAATCCTTCCTCACATATTGCTACTGCCTCTCAAGGCATCAACATCCTGCAACAACATTTTGGGATAGCAATCCCTTATCTCATCATCAGAGGATAACACCTCAACTAGGCACTCAACCTTTATCAGGTCCTTAGACCTATCTCATCACACTGGTGATGCATGTTATCTCATCAACACGGATTATAATCATTTAATGTTATTCAAAGCACATAAACCTCATAGCTCTTACCTAGCTATGAATCCATCTGATACACCTGCATGGTTAGTATGCATATCTAGAGAGACATAACTTCAAATCACCAGACATATCTCTTACTAATTATCATGTCATTAGGGTTTGCAGTTACACATGTCATGATCAAGACTATGTGTGGCATACTGTATCAATTACATTACTGCTATCAAATCATGGGCATCCTTTTGAGCTTATAAAGTAGCATCTTATCTTCTTAATTGGCATTATCTTTAAACATCCAACATAGCATATGTTTGCAAACTAACATCCATATTTCATTATCAACAAATATGTGATTACATGATAAAGGACCACTAGGTAGGTCTTCTGGGTTGGTCATAACCTTCACCAAAAGTGTCCGCTACCCTCACTAGAAATGTGAAGAGTAGGGCAACCCTCACTACAGGTGGTATCAGACAGGGTAACGACCCTCACTAGAGGCCTATCATCCAAGCACTTAGCCACATATCGGCCAACCCAAAGGCAAGGTATATCGGGCAACCACTTCATGGTGTGTCGAGCACCTAGAGAGCAAAGGTGCTATCATGTAGCTCAAATGCAAGGACTACATCGTGCAACCAAGACCAAGAAGTGTAACATGTAGCTGGGTCCCTGGGGCATATCATGCACCCAAGGTCAGGGTGTGACGGGAAGCTTGGCTAGGGTTAGGGTTTGGGTTGTGTCAGACAACCATCACCACTCTATCGGCTAAGATTGTGGCGCCCAAAGACAACACCATATCGCCCATCCAGGTACACATCAATAATCGATACAAGGGCACCACATGAAAGCCTATCACCCAACAAGAGCAAGCACAACCTATCGGTCACCACAAGGTACTCACAAGGGCCACCACTCAACCCATGTTGGGCAAGAACCCAATCCAACATGTATAACCCATGACTCCAAATAGAGATATCAACTAGACACTCTATCGTCCAAGGGGGAAACAAATACTAGGTCAAAGGATCATCTAGATCAAGGCATATTGCCCAAGCTCATCATCAAGGTCAAGAGAGCCATATTGGGCACAAAGCCAACCAAACACATCATATCGGCCAAGATCAAAACCTTAGACCAAGGGAGGTGTGTCGGGCAACACTACTACAAGGTGTAACATGCAAGGCACCAAGCTCATCCTGACAAGGTCATCATCAACCTCAAGATCACCATCATCAAAACCCTAAAAGATCAAGAGAATTGGCTCACCTCTCAACAACCAAGAGAGAGGGGTTTTGCACAACCTCCATCACCAATCGGGCAACATGATGGATCATCTCCATATCGGCCAAGATCTTAACCACTACAAGGTCAATACTCAACCAAGGCTCACCTCTCAAATCCAAGGTGAGAGAAGAGTGTTGCTCAAGAAACTAGAGTATAGACTCACCTCTCAACAACTAAGTGAGAGGGGTGTTGCCTATATCACTAGAGCCAAACTCACTTCTCAAGACCAAAGGAGAGAAAGGGGTTTTTCCCAAGAAACTCTACACATAGGGTTCGTCCACTAAGATCAAGGCACATCTATATCCATAAGATTAAAGGTACATGACAGAGCAAGAAACATATCTAACAACATGCATGGCCGATCATGATCATATTTGAACATGCAACATAAAAGAAGGTAATATAGCTAGGGTTTAGAAGTTATGTAACCTGCCTTAAGCAAGCTCCTCAAGCTCCAAAGCTCCAAACTTTAATCTCATAGCTCCAAGGCACACCACCTATGGTTCGGCCACCAAGCTAGAGGAAGAAGAAGAGAACTCCAAAGAGAAGGATCGACCACCAAGCTAGCTCCACCAAGGGTATCGGCTACCAAGGTTGCAAAGGAGAGGTGTTGTTCACCAAGGAAGAGGGGAAACTAAGGAACTAAAGGGATCCTTAGTAAGAGAAAGGAGATACATATATAGAAGAGGGTGGAGGAGAAAACAAGGCAATGTGTCACCCACCTAGGGACACTTGTCCATGGGAAATGCCACCTTCTCATCCTACCTCATGCACATGTCCAAGGAAATTGCCACATGCAAGCATCATGCACCAAGTGTCCACTAGAGTGGTGACACAAATGAAGCTAAGAGTCAAATATGGTCATAGGCCGATACACCTCACTCCCTTTCCCGACACAACCCCATGGGCAACACACCCATGGCCGACACCAAGCTCTCTTGCCCAATACAGGGTCCAACAAGGTAAAGCAAGGCCCAAACAAGGCAGAACGAAGCCCAACAAAGCTCAACAAAGCCCAAGGCAACTCAAGCAACGAGCCCAACACATCCTCTCCACTCTATAGGATGCAAGGAGAGAGAGAAACATCTCTCAAGGTGACAAACTTGCTCATCAACCCTAGACTTGGATTATTTGCAAGTAGCACCTCCAACTCTCAACAAAGCTCAAGAAAACCCTAATCACCACTAAAGGTGATTAGCAAGCAACTAAATACAAGGTTTAGGTAAAGCAAATAGGATAAGCCCAAAACAAAGGTCAGGGTCCTTACAAGTAGGGTGGGAGGAGGGTGGGGTGGGGTAGGGTGGAGGGCCAGGGGAGGGGGGAGGGTGAGGATGGAGGGTGGTGTGAGGAGGGTAGGGGTGGGATAGGTGGGAGGAGTGAGGGCCAGGGGAGGAGGGTAGGGGTGGGATAGGTGAGATGAGGATCAAGAAAAACACAAAAGTAGAGGGAAGAAGGGGCTTTTATCAGTATCTCTTACATGGTGCCCTAGTTTGACATATATGGCTAATGTAAGGATAAGTGTAGATAGTTTAACAGATACAATGAACTTAGTGCAATGAATAACTTAGTTATCATTCTCATCATCCTCATCATCATCAATTATTTCTCTGGCATGAATATGAAATAACCCATCGTTGTTGTGTGCTGTTAGTACTTACATTTATATTACTTGTTCTCAACATTTTACATTGTTGTAGGCATAATGGCTTGGGTCTCTACCCCAATGTTACTATTCCCTATCGAAGTACAGTTGGACATCATTCTAGAAGATCATTCATTAGCACAACTCACTATACCTAAACATTGGCGTTATCTAAACGGAAGACGCTACACAGATGGTGAAGTGACCCTAAATTTTGGAACTTCAACTTCTATTATCGAGGTTAAGTACGATGTTGATGGGAATTTTATATCCACATCCAGTTGGTGTGAGTGGGTTTGAAAGATGCTATTGGGCCGTAGTGACAAGATTTTTCTTCATCCAGTTGGCCATAATAGCATAAATGTTTGGATAACCAACATCAACAATGAGACGCCCGGTCATCTGGTCTGATTTGAGTACTCCATAGAGGATAGCGATGATGATGATGATGATGATTGCAGATTCTAGACCATGTTGCTATTTTTTAAGTTGTGTATCTAGTCTAGTGTCTCTCTCTTCTTAGTTATTTTACTTATGCACATTTTTAGGGGTACAACAACCCCCTTGTTTAGTTACTATTTTGTATAACAACACCACTGCATGTTCATAACTATATATTTATGATGATGATGATGATGGAACTATAGGTTTCTACATGTGTGTGATGAATCATGTGATTAAATGTGCTTATACATGTGTGTGATGAATCATATGATTAAATGTGCTTATACATGTGTGTGAATCACATGATCCATATATAATATTGTCCATCTTGTTAATTTTGCAGGTTTGTGGCATGCTGTTGGCTGATATCAATGGATGATGTAAACCTGCAGTTCAGAACTGAACTGCATGTTCTGCATCCTGCTGACCAGCCATACAACATGCCTGCAAACTGATAAGAAAAAAAAACCAGAACATAGGTGTCGGTGATTAGTATAAAATCGACAACAAAGACATACATCGTCGGTTATTAGCAAAAAATAGACGCCGATGGTGCCCTTGCTGACACATTTTATTGGTGGCGGAAAGGGTTACATAGTGTTGGTTTTTGTGAAATACCGACGTCTTTGACCTGGATATAGTGTCAGTTTTATTAAATAACCGAAGCCTATAGTGCCCTTACTAGCACATTTTTGTTAGCGGGAAGGGTTATGGCGTTAGTGTTAAAACCGATGCTAAAGGGTTCAACTTTTAGTGGCGCCCACTTGGGTTTTGCTTTGAAACCGATGCAAAAAGCCTTAAATAACTGACACTAAAGGCCGGTTCTAAACTAGTGCATGTGATAAAATCAACACAACGTGTTCAAAGAAAACTTATAAGCATAATGTTCTATGAAGTCACAACACGTCGTGTTCAACTTTACACGATATGTGTGTATCATGCACTCTTTATAGATGTCTCCTTGACCGCCTGACACGTCATGTGTTCTATTGCACACGGCGTGACTCAAGGAAGCTTCATTTCTACATCTTCACCTAGGGATACATATGGTGTATTAGAACACATACACACCATGTCTTCCATTTGTTAGATTTTATATAGTGTTGCTTAGAAGAGGAACACATAGTGTCTTTTCTCCAACACTCCCAGTTAGTTCTAAACAAAGAAAAATAAAAAAGAAAACATGATGAATATACGTCGTGTGAATTTTCCAACACGGCGTGTTGGGTGGGGATGAAATAGGGTTTTTCAACCCCCAATTTTAAGTATATTCTCACACCTTGCCCTAACCCACACCATGTCTTAGAACTCTATGTTCAGCCCTCATCCTTTGCTGCTGTTGTGTCTTGATCTCCAACACAACACCATCATGTCCTGACACCACCGCTCTTAGCCGGTGATGTTCACACCACAGAAGACCTTTCCCACTGCTAAAAGCTCTGCCATTCGCAAGCTCTGCCGACCATTCTCTCCCATGTAGCAGCAAAGCAACAATCAACAGCCAACAAGGTATGTTCGGTGAAGCTCAATGCATTGTTTGCCACCATTCAGAAGCCATCTGCCCCCATCTCTACTCAAATACCTCGACCGTGCAGAGACAACCTCTGATCCATAAAAGCTTCAAGTTGTTATCTCCTTCACCAAGCGTGATACTAAGCAAGAGATCAACCTTGATTCGATAAGGCCATTGTTCAAGCTTGTCAAAAGTAAAGGAACACATCATGAGCCATACCACACATGTTGTATTTCAGCATCTTCTTCTTCACCTGCGGTTCACATGAAATCGACACATACATGTTGTGTCTACACTCCACAAACACCATGCCTGACTTCTCAACAGTAGTTCTTTTTGTGCTAATGGACCCTATCAAGCAAGCATCTAAATGCCACAGAGGCGAGATCTCCTGCATCGAACCAAAACTTAGAATCTTACCTTATTTCATGGTTAGAAAGCTAGTGAGGTTAATTTCTTATTTTTGACCAAAAAGGATAAAATTAAAACACATTTACATAATAAAGTAATTATGTGCCAACATGTAAATAAAATCATGAAATATGTTACACATATTTTCTTTACTAACATAATGGCTAAACAAAAATTAATAACATGCCTTAGAGTAAAAATTGATAATTCATTGTCCATAAATAATAATAATAATAATAATAATAATAATAATAATAATAATAATAATAATAATATCCTATAATTTGAATAAATATGCAATTAATTCACTAAATATACGAAATAAGTAAAATGTAGAATTCCATGCATAATAATATATAACTCTTATTTGTAATAATGTGAAACTAATTGGACTCAATTAAGTGAGTGTTGATAATAACTATATATTATTTTGATAAATATAATGGTAATGAGCCAAAAGTCCTAATGGTACTATAACTCGTAAAAATAAATCTCAAAATCAAAATTTTATATGAAAATTGTGTCCCTTGGGTCCCAATTAGCTTGGGTTACAAGTTTCACATTACTTGAACAATAATAATTATCCTAATCTTATTTAAAGAAGAAAATGAGAGAAAAATCTAAATGTGTTAAATAAATTACTAAATGATAACACCCAAATTTACACATTTATGCTAAGCATTTATCTATGGTTTTGTGTCACTGTAGCCTTAATATGCCCAAAATAACTCATGTTTCTTATATTTTAGTAATTTATGTCTTTTCTTAGATAAAGTTGCTCAACTAGCCAATTTTGGGACTTATAGGCACCGAACCTAAAAAGACATCTATTCTCCATGATTTCTCCCCAACACATGGTTTTTGCAGCACCTAGACTCCCATCCGTCATGATCGTGGTGGACTAAGCATCACACTATGTGCACTAGCTTAGGAGACGGTGGTCCCGCCAAGAAACTTTTGATATCTTGGACCCTATTTTCGATGACCAGTCTTTTATCAGGATACATCCTCGCCAATCAAAAGGGCTCATCGATGCGGGCCCCTCGACCACCAGTAATAGCCCCCCTGGGGGGTGGGTTCATTCCATGATGCCGCGACCGCGACCAAGAAGAAGTACCCTCGACCGCGACCAAGGTACATCCTCCTAGACCGCGACCAAGGTACAACCTCCTAGACTGTGACTGCGGTATCCACATCCACCTCGACCGCGACCGCGGTATCTACCTCCATCAAGACCACAATTGGGGCATCCACCTCGAACGCGATCCAAACTGTGACCGAGGCCTACATCTCGACCGCGGATTGACCGCGACTACGGGTGCACCGTGACCAAGCAAGACCACGATCTGGATCAGTACCTTGACCATTTCTCCTATAAATACACACCCCCGCAACCTGGAGGTTCTTTTGGATCTGGGGAGTTTTTCCACCTTATGGTTCCAACCTGGTGAAGTTCCCAGAGCCATGTGGGAGAGTCTGGAGGTCTGAGAAGGCCAAAGTGCTCATTTTATGCCCGTCTCTTCAGTGTGCTTCCATTCCCCACCATCTTCCACCTCCAGTCTTAGATCTCCAAAGGTGGAAGCTGAGGAGAGAGAAGACTGAGGATCCATCTTCTTCGAGAGAAGGAGAATGTCCACACCATCATCTTCCACCCCCATCCACCAACCAAGCTGTTGTTCGGGGTAGATCTAGAGAGAAAGGAGGCCAAGGAGTCCAGAAGATCGAGTAGGATGATCCAAAAGACGAGATCCGGCCTATACAAAGGCCAGGGAGCGAGATCCACCTCTCTCCTACGGGCTAAATCTCTTCTTCTTCTTCTCCTTTCTTCTATTATTTTCTTTTGTTTCTGTACAAATGATGTTCTTCCATCTTTGTTTGGTGCCAACTATGCTTGTCCATGGCTAGTTGAGCTCCTGTTTTACTATGTAGCCCATTTTGGGTATGTTTATGTACTTTTACCTTAAGCAAGTAGTTTTATTTCAGATCCAGTATGTTTACTGTTCTATCTTCTCTTTCTGGTTATGATTGCTAGTTTGGTTGATCACTTTCTTGCCTGAACTTCTATTTCTACCTATATCGAGAGATTCGTCGTAGAAATAGATAAGAGAAGGTAATTTAGATCGGAATCTGAAAGGAGGATGGTTCAAGGTCATCTATTCCTAACATCCTAGAATATTCTAGACCTGAGAGGGTATCTAGAATATTCTAGGATGTTGACTTGTCATCCTCGAGAGAGGTTTCATATCATCGATGGGTTTTAGTCACACTACGCGAGAGCGAGTGGGATGACCCCATAGGAATAGATACCACAGTGCGTACTATGTTTGGATGTAGGTTGCTTGTCGAGGTGTTCGAGGGTTGTCTATGCCTGAGAACGGGTGCATAGATTGCCCAACTTGTGGTTACAAAGCCAGGAACTCCTCTCCGATTGAGTAGAATCTCGCAGACTCTATTTTTTTTTCTTTTCTTTATTTTGTTTTAATTTGTGACAACCCGCAAGACTAGTTCTAGCTCCATACTTTTATCGACTATTGTCTTGGCTTATCTGACTTAAGAATGAAATCTCAAGCATCCTAAATGTCACCACATCCCTGTGTTCGACCCCGTAATAAAGTTGCCGAGGTCCTTGAAGGTTTTGGGTTATAAATTTAAAAGTTTGATTCCTTCTAAGTCTGCCTCCCTTCCAGATGTGCGATTCATGCCGACCACTAAATGTCTTCAAAAGTGGAAATAAACTCTAAGTTAAAATTCTACATATCAAAATTAGCCTATGTGTCAACATTCACATTATTTAGACAAACTTATCCATCCTAGTGTAGTTCAGGAGAGAGAACATGACTTAAAGTCCAAATATTAAATAAAGTAGTTAACTTTCCAAACATGGAAAATTAATGAAAAAATTAGACTCCTCACATTTTAGTTTGTTTGTAGGCCAAGTTCTACATCTTTTGATTGTTCCTATATGCCTCATATTCATGAAAAGAAGAAACTGAAAGATAAGACCAAAAATACATTAAATGAATAATGTAAACCAACTTGTATGGATTATGCATGTATATTTTATGTGAAGTTGTAATGAATAAAATTGTAGTGTAACATAAAGGAAAATAATGTTGTACATGTATGTTAAATCTATGGAAAATTTATCATGGTGGAAAAGCTAAAATGTATGTACTTTCTAAATATAATGTGACTGAGGGAATTGCAATAATATGATATATTTGAGATATTTTAATAAATTAGAATAAAATTTAAAGAATAAAAGTCTCTCCACTTAATTTTTTAAAGCAAAAAATAAATGAAAACAATCATGTTAACATATCATAAAGGAAACAATATTTTAACTCAATTATATATTTTTTGGCAACAAATAAACATTGTCAAATTTATATAATCAATTAGTTAACTCAAACAAGAAATGATAATAATCTTGACAAAATAATTTCCTTAGTAAACCTCACTGTTACCTCCTACGATCGTTAGTAATAAGGAAATAAAAGGAAAATGGTTCAATGGATAGTGTTTACAGTCTTTTGATTTAAAATTCATGTGTATGCATACCTATCTACTCCTTATATAATTAATGTAAAATATTTAGCAATATATATGGTTGACTCAAATTTACAAATTTGTATATAACTTAATATTAGTTAAATAGATGCCTTTTATTGATATAAAATTATTATACACATTTTCAATGACTCTATAAAGTGAGAAGAGAAATATTTTGAGAAATTTATTTTGTTATGGGATTAATAAGTATATATAAGAGGTTGATAAATGGATTTATAGAAAAAAGGAATTTAAATATGAATATCCTACAAAATTATTCATTAAATTATTATACATATTTACATTGAGTAAATAATTACATAACAAGAAATTTATAAGTCTCTTAATTGTAGATTTAGTAGTCAAAATATATGTGACCAACTTCTTGGGGGGGAAGGGAAATGTATTGAAAACATAGACATAAAAAATGGAATGGGAATGATGTTTTTTTAATATTTATTCTTAGGTGTTGGTGAATGCCTAACGTTTCTCATTTTACGATATATGTTACATATTTTCTTAGTAAGCAATTGCTATCCAAGACGAATAGTTCTATATATAGACCCCTACCCATAGCCTTTAGACACATAGAACAAACTTGACCAATAGGACATGACTCCTAACCTCCTCCCTTATCCTCCGATTCAAGCCCCTTGGATGATCCATCAAAGACTTGTAATCTCATGGTGATCTTTTCTCAACCATTGTGTTACAAACATTGGAACTGTTTCCAAGACATTGATGTAAGATTCATATTTTGATAATTGACAAACATCTTGAGGTATGATTCCATTCCCTATTATTCTATATTGAGCAATAAACCTAGTTTTTATGTCTCTCTTAGTCCTTTGGCCATATGTCCTACACACTGTTCTCTCTCTCTTGAGAGTTTAACTCATTTGAGTACTTACATTCCATTAAAAATCTTATTTACCTAATATGATGGATATTATTATTGGACTTTCATTTATACCTTATTCATTTTATTTCATCTAGAAAATCTAACTTGAGTTTTGATGCTCTAACCTTCATATGGTAGAATTTATTATCTTATTTTGCATCTCCTTTTTGGACATGATTGGATATTTGGTTATGGATCTTCTGACCCACATGATAGTTGTTGGATGTTCTTATCTTATTGTTTCATATGACTGATATTTCACTTGTCTTGACATTTATGCATGCTTTGTGATTTAGTAGCCCTAGATAATGTAATACTTTAGTTTTTTGGGTTTTATTTCCCTGAGATTTTATTCACCTATGTGATATTATTAGGCACTGAGGTTTTAGTCCTCCTACTATGTACTAAGGTTTTAGTCCTCCTATACTTTTATATACTAGGATCGAGGATCATATGCCCTACCTCAACTTGTATGCCAAGGGAGTTTGGTTGTGTGTCATTCTCTATCAGGTTTTAAGATTGTGAGCCTTAGCCAACACTGACTTTATATTATGCTAATGCTATGCTTGTCTCACATACATGTAAATTGATATTATTATGGTGAATTTTGTACCCTAATGATACGTTTGGTTCACAAGATAAGTTTTTGTTGGGATATCCAGAAGGATAACATGGGAAGGCAATCAGGCATACATGAAGGATAAGATGCTAGATTTTCTATCCTATGTTTGTTTGTGGCACATGATATGATTAGTATTATGAGTGTTGGTTCTTCTCTTGTATTTAGTTATATTTGTCAAAGAGAAATGTGGATATTATTAACAAAGTAATATGGAATCATCAATTTGTCAAATCGTGAGAAGTATAAAAAACTAAAGTTCCATTTTCAGAAATTTTACTTTATTTACTGATCAACGCTCTGTGCAAGGGCTTGAATTAGAATTGTGGATGGGTAAATAAATATAATATTAGCAACACTAAGACAATGGAATTGCTGCCGGACAAGCAGAAACTATCAACTCTGGTGTCCGACTACAACTTTATCTTCATATGCGACCAATTGGACAACTATCAGCCATGATGAAGTCTGTAGTTTTTCCAGAGAAGTCACAGGAAAACTATTGTTCTGGTGGGGGTCGGCCAGAACGCAAACGTGTTAGCTGAGCTGCGATCACACCCATGGATTGGAGGGGGAAGGAGGACAACATGTGTTGCATCGGTGATGGGCGAAAGGCACAAGCCTAGTCTGTCAGTTGAGGAAAGTGATGGCGGCGAAAGATTAGATGTTGGATCGTAGGTCAGAAAGATAATAGAATGTCTATTACCGTCGTCGTGATTTGGGTCGGGTGCTATGTCGAGCTAGTGCTGGGTGGGAGCGTAGAACTCACTTGTCACGGTGGGAGTTCCAAGTTCCGATGGACGATTTGGAGAAGACGGGTAAGGTATACCGAAGAAGCTCACTTGTCTTAATGAAGGAATCAGAATTTGTCGCTGCACTCACGCGGCTTGTGAAGAGTTGGCGGAGCAGCTCAAACATGACCAGAGAGACTGGATGGGAAATGTTAACTTGGGTGGTTGTGCAAAAGAGGGGAATGAGAAGCCGTAGTAGAAACAAGAGGTTTGTGGCTGCAATAGGCGAAGAATAGTCGCTAAGGTCTCTCTACTTATGAAAAGTTGTAATAAATAAAATAGTAATTTAACATAACGAGAAATAATGTTGCACATGCATGTTAAATCTATGGAAAATTTATTGTGGTTGAAAATCTAAAAATATATTTACTTTCCAAATACAATGTGAACGATGAATTGCAACAGTGGAATATATGAGATATTTTAAAAAATTAGAAAAAAATTTAAAGAACTAAAGTCTCTCTACTTAATATTTTAAAACAATAAATAAATGAAAACAATTTCTTTGACATATCATAAAGGAAACACATTTTTTAACTCATTTATATATTTTTTGGAAACAAATAAACATTACCAGATTTATATAAATAATTAGTTAACTCAAATAAGAAATAATAATAATGAAATAATCACCTTAGTAAAACTCACTATTACCTCCTAAAATCGTTAACAACAAGGAAATAAAAGAAAAATGGATTGATGGATAATGTTTACAACCTTTTGATTTGGAATTTATGTGTCTATAATAATTAGTTTTGACACCTATATGTTCCATAAATAATTATTATAAAATATATTTGCAATATATATAGTTGCCTCAAATTTAGAAATTTAGATCTAACTTAATATTAATTAAATAGATGTCTTTTATTGAAATAAATTTGTTATACATGTTTTTAGTGACTCTTTAAAGTGAGAAGAGAAGCATTTTGAGAAAGTTATTTTGTAATGACATTAATAAGTATATATAAGAAGTTGGTAAATCGAATTATAAAAAAAAGGAATTCAAATATGAATATCTTACAAAATTATACATTAAATTGTTATATATGGTTACATTGAGTAAGTAATTACACAATAAAAAATTTATAAGTCTCTTAATAGTAGATTTAGTAGTCAATATTTATGTGACCAAATTGTTGGAAAAAATAGAAATATATTGGAAAACATAAACATAAATAAATGGAAGGGGAATGATGTTTTTTCTATATTTACTCTTATGTGTTAGTGAATGCTTAACTTTTCTCCTTTTACAATATATGTTACATATTTTTCCTAAAAAACAAAAATAGATAAGTTTCTTGCATCAAAGATGAATAGTTTTATATATCAACCCCTCCAAATGGCCTTCACATACATAGAAATCACTTGACCGGTAGGACATGACTCCTAACCTTCACCCTTATCCTCATATTCAAGTCCATTGGATGAGCCATCAAAGACATGTAATCTCATGGTGACCTCTTTTCTCAACCATCAGTGTTACAAACCTTAGAACTGTTCTAATCCTGACTTGGATCTATGATTTGTATTTTTACAAGTTGACAAACGTTTTGAGGTATGATTTCGTTCCCTATTCTTCTCTATTGAGCAATAAACCTAGTTTTTATCTCTCTCTTGGTCCTTTGGACATATGCCCTACACATTGTTCTCTCTCTCTCTCTTGAGAGGTTAACTCATTTGAGTACTCACACTTCTATAATGACCTTGTTTACTTAATATTATGGAAATTCTTATTGGACTCTCATTTATGCCTTATTCATTTTATTCCATCTAAAAACTCTAACTTGAGTATTTGATGCTCTAACCTTCCTGTGTTAGACTTTTACATCTCCTCTTTAGACATGATTGGATATTGGTTGTGGGTCCTCTGACCCCACATGATAATTTTTGGGTATTCTTATCTTATTATTTTATATGACTGGACTTTCACTTGCCTCTATATTTATACATGTTTTTTGGTTCAATAGCCCTAGAGTAATACAATATTGTATTTATTTGGATTTCATTCCCCTGGGTTTTATTCCCCTATGTGATATTATTAGGCACTGAGGTTTTAGTCCTCTTGTTATGCACTAAGGTTTTAGTCCTCCTGTACTTTTATATATTGGGATGAAGGATCATATGCATACCTCAGCTTGTATGCCAAGGGAGTTTGGTTGTGAGCCATCATCTGTCGAGCTTTAAGGTTGTGAGCCTTAGCCACCAATGACTTATATTATGCTAGTGCTATACTTATCTCACATGCATGTAGGTCTATACTATTATGATGGATTTGTTCCCAAATTTCTTTATGAGTGTGTTTGTGGCACAACTCTTATATTTTATTAATGGCAAGTAATCTTCTTGATTATCCTATAATTACAATTCATATTCTTTTGATATCCCCTTCTATTGGAATTCTTGTTTATTTGACATCCTTATTTCCTTATATTGCTAAATCCATATTTAATATGCATGTGCCAATCTTTATGTTGATATCTTCTACTTTTTCTCCTTTTACCAGGGTATGCTTCCAACCCCCAGTGTAGGACTTGGATGACTGGACTTGGTGACATGGACCTGCTTACTGGAGCTCTTGGGAGGCAGACTTGAGATAGCTAGATATTCCTCTACTTAGATCCTTATTTTGTAAATTTCATGTAAGCCCTTAACGGGAGAATGTTGTGTAATCATGATTAAATTCAATATAGTCATGAAATTATATTTTGTTGCTATACTTTGGTCACTTTTTGCATATCATCATTTGAGAATAGAAAAATTTACACATATTCTAGCATATATTTTGTGTGTGTATGAAATAGATGGATTTATTTTTCAAATTAAGTGAGAAGTGGATCCCCTCTTAGGTCCCACTACTTATAGCTCCTTTTCATCACCAACCTATATCTCGTCCACACAATTCAACATCACATGTGAAGAAGATGCTACATACAAAAATGTGATCACACTTAGGGTCCTTCCTACACATTTTGCTTACAATGAGATAGTGGAAGCATTGGGCTTCAAGGATGAGGTGTTGGGATTTCTTGAGGAGCTAGGACTCAAACACACCTGATGTAATGTAAGCCCCACTTATCCCAGATTGACCTATGAATTTCTTACTACTCTGCATGCGGTGGAAGATCCAAGAAAGACATATGAACCTTTTGGTATAATCACTTTCTGACTTCTTAGGCACGACTATAAATTTACTTCTAAGAAATTCTATGATGCATATCAATGTACCTATGGAGGGAGTATAGTAATTCCTCCGCAATTTAAATATGATGATTTCTGGAGGTATATTACTAAAGATGACATTCATGATGCTAAAGCTACCAGGGTATCACACATTTACAACCTCATCTTCTGCTACATGCACATGCTTCTTAGCACTTGTTTTTTACCAAGAAAGAAACAAAAGGTGTTTGTGGGAAGTAAAACTTATTTTTTTTGGGGGGGGGTCGTGTTACACAATTATTAGATCAATGCAAGTTATTTTATTCTTTATCATTTATTTGATGTTAGGAAGAAGAATTCAGGCGACGTTATGATACAATGATTAATAAACCATATTGACTAAAAGTTGAACATTGACTGGATATGGTTAAAAGCTTCAACTAGGAGGAATACGGTTGTCCTTCAATTTCTCATATCATCATATTTAATTATTAGGGACCCCTCTGATAACATCAACTTTAGAAAGTACTTCCATGGACATGAAGAATTCATTGAACTACATGATCTAGAGGGGGTCACTTTAACAAATAAAGAAAATTGGAAATTCATTTTTGATTATGAGAGTGATTCTGGACACAGACCTAAGACTTCCATTGTGGAAGAAGCACAACCTCCTCCTCCTTCCATTGGCACATAGATAGACTATAGTTGGGCTATGCCAGACGTGTGACATCTTTACGGGTATATCCAACATCACTTTTATTAGTAGTACACCAACTTGAACCAATTGAGCCAACATTATATAATATGCATTCCATGATTCATGGGATGGATATGTGCCACATCTCTCAGGGGCCACCATGTCATGCCTACACTGCCAACATAGGATCCGATATTCACAGGCATCCCTGATGATGATACTTTGAGGCAGCATTTCTTGACTACTGATGAAGGCATTGGTCCCTCTCTCTCTCTCTGATTTACCCCACGACAGGTTCCTGGTTGCAAACCACTTGAGTTTGATTTATGTAGTGAGGACACTGTAAATTTCAAGCTAAGTGGAGGAGAGAAACTAGATGGTATTTAGTTTTAGTTTCCTTTACTTGTTTCCTTTCCATTTCTTTTTCTTATTTTCTATTTTAGATAGTGGAAAATCTAGTGTTGTTTGAGGCTTTTTCTCTTTTGGATTGATTTTCCCTTTATGCTAAACCAATCATCCTATTCTATTTTGAGAAATATCAGTTGAAGAAGAATTGTACAAGCCATGCATCAATTAAATGAAATTTATTTCCAACCACATTGACTTCATTTTGGGTTTTTTTTTGCATGCATGTTCATCTTCCACACTCTTGATTGTCTAATACATGTAACAGGTGAATCTTATTGTATTAACCAACCCTACAACATTATTTAGTGTTCTAGATGTCCTTGTCAAATTTTTAGCATGTTTTAAACCACCCTCTCAATGAAATTAAAAAAAAGAAATCCAACTGATTATGCAATCCAGATAACTCTTCTATGCTCAGGGAAAAGTCTTAGGTTTCAGGTCAGGTGGTTCTCAAACGGAAGTTGATCACTTTTGGTTATTTGGGCTTGTTCTTAACTTTTAACATTTATTCCCCATGAAAGAGTGGCTAAAACGTCCATGTATCATGCTAGCCTTGTGTAAGTCTAATCTGACTATGATGGTTAGGTGTTAAGTCTTAATAGAAGATAAATGCCCCCAAATAGAATTCCACATGTGTGTAAATCTATTTTAGCTATCGAGTGTGGAAACCCATACTTCATTTCTTAATCTTGTTCTAAAAAAGCAAAGAGAGCATTGTTGGACTGTATATGTTAACTCATATTTCATCTTATCATTAATAATTGAGAGAGTCAGTTTGCATAGTCATTAATTATTTAGCTTGGTCATCTAAATTCTACTTAATATTTTTATGTTGGTTCTTCCATTTAAATTTTTTCCACTCTTGTTGAACGAAGCTTCAATCTTGGGTGTTTAAGTTGAACTCATGGCTAATAGAAATAACCCTTTGAATGGTTGGATTGGCTTGATACACTTTTTCCATTCCATTTGATTGATACACGTGCTTGATTGTTTTCTTCAATTGTATTTACATGTTCTTTTTGATTGAGGACAATAAATAGTTTAAGCTTAGGGGATTTGATGTGTACGATTTATATATCCTTTTTGCCCACTCTTTCATGCAATTTCAATCCAGTTCCACCTCAAGTTGCCTCTAATCATACTCAATTTCCTATTGTATTATTGTCTTTACTCGTTCTGTGTTTGTAATCACATGTAAAATATTTTGATGAAAAAAAGGGTTAAGTTCGATTACAATCCAACCTTACTTGAATTTTCAAAGAGATTGCACAATCCTCAAGACATTTCTTAAGTTTTTGACAGAAACACACCGTGTCATTTATCCAACATAGTGTCTTTATTACATACAAGAACATCCTCGCTCTGATGTGTAACAACACGACGTCCATCCAACTAGCATACTGTGTCCCTTCATTCCAAGAATTTCCAAACTCCCTATCTAGAAACAACACAGTGTGTCTTTAAATACATACAATGTGTCTTCACAATCTAGGAGTCGTTGTAACACAACAAAATAGTGTGTCTCAAATTCACATGCCATGCTCACTGAATCTAGACTTGCCCAAATATTCTTGACTAGCAGCAACACAATGTTTCAGCCAACCGAAACATTGTGCAACCGTTGTGTGGGGTAGTTTTACCTTCAATTACTAAGAGAGACGTGACGTGTCTCTTCAACAATACGTCGTATTGTCAACAATTTATTTACAATTTTAAGAGAAACCGTCCCTTATTTTTAAATATGAGTGGGCTCTTTAGGGACAGTTCCCACTCATCATTTGAAGAGATTTTTTATTAGAGAACAGAGTAAAGAAGGATGGCAATTTTTAAGAAGATGGGGCAGTTACTCGAGAGAATTTCTTCTCTACTCCATTTCTAGGGGAGGAGGAAACTTCGTCTTCTAGTGAGAGTTATTTCCCTTATATTTTTTTCCATCACAAATTTCTTTGTTCTTTCTCTTTGGTAGTCATGTTTAACTTCATGATTTTTCACTTGTACATGTGTTTTACCACCATATGCAAGTAGGACCCTATTCTTGGAAATGGAAGAATAACTCCCATGTCATAGATTATGTGAGCTCAGATTTCATTCTTAATACTAGTTGTCTACTATTCAAAGATTACATTGGTGCTTCAGTTACATGCTTGCTTGCCTGGCCATCTTGTTTGCTTGTAATGTGCTTATAATATAATCTTGTGAAGATGTATCTAGGAGTATGGAGATGTGATCTTGGGAACACTTCTTTGACCACATGAGTGGTTGGGAATGTGTTGAGGAATCAAGATTTGTAGTTTGAGACAAAGCATATGCATGAGAGTGTTATATGAAGTTGGAACTATCTCACTTCACTGGGAGGTTTATGAGGCACACTCCTCCTTTGTAATCCCAATTAGTATGTTAGATATTTGTTATTCTACTTAGTTTTGATATAAAAGTAAAATCTCATTCCCAAGGTTTATTGAATATGGTTTTAATCATCATTCAAAGACTCGTGTTTACTTACTTTGTTATTTTCCTCTATACTAACTTAACCCAATCGATCAAACTTTGAGTAAACAATCTATATTGCTGAACTTTAACATTCTTGCACCTAACTAGCCTATCTCCTTGTAGATATAACCTTGACTACAATCGATCATGTATACTTGTGGGGGAGAAATGAGTTGAGACGATTAAATATTAAAACTCATTTGTTAATATGACCAACACAAAGGTTGTTCAGTTATTTACAATTCAAAATCAACTATTTAGAAATAGTAATTTGTAAACCTTAATATCAATTCAAATATAATTCACATGCTTAGTATGTGTTCTCTAATAGTGTTTCTAAAAAGACTTCTGTTACTGATAAATTAAGCTTTTCCTGAAAGCTTACTAATAAAAAAGATTGTATGCCTTTTGCCATTCAGTTTCCGTATTTATAGATGGTACTAGGAAGAAGAGAAATATGCGTATTCATATTGGATTTTACTTTCTTGGATAAAGGTCCATAGTTCATTGCACTAGTTACAAGTTGGCATGAATCATTCATTAGCTCCTTCTGAGTCTACTATGGTAGTGCCCCCGCGTCTTAAATATGGTGCTAGAACAACTCAAAAATTTTAAAGTAGAAGATTAAAATAAGAGAAGGAAAGCTTATAATTTTCCAATAGTATTATAGTTTTTTTTAATTAAAAGGATATCAAACAATTTTTAGCTTAAACCTACAAGGGCACATAGATTAACAAGGCAATACAATACCTAACTTGTAGATAATTATTTTGAGCATAAAACACGGCAAGACTATGGTGAAGCCTCTCAAAGGAACAGTGAGGCATGTGCCTCATATAAAATTTTACTTAAAATAGAAAATTAGGTTAGATTCGTTGTAGGATTTGAAAAAAATGAAATTGTGCCTGATATCTTTTTATTATAGTTGTAATCAATGGATTTCATACCACTATCAGAAAAGATTGACCATATCCAGATTAGACACAAATCAGATTTCGGTCATTCTATCTAAATTAGACTTGAGCTAAGTTGTTAAGTTCAGAACCCAAAGTCAACCTACACCCAAATTTTAATCAACCTAGAACCGGCCTAAATTTGACAAAATTATAACATATAAGCTTGGTTAGGGATGTCAAAATCATGGGAAAAGCATGCTAATAAGATCTCCTGGTAGTCGAACCTGTGCCTGACCTTGTAACATACCAGACTTAGGTGGATATTCATTTTACCTCTTTACCATATGATCTATTATTTTGGTACCCATATTCTTAACTTAGATTGTAGGATGTTAATTACAATGTTTGAGACTTTAATACAAGAAATTGGTTTAAAGTCCTAATTTGAGTCAAATTATGCAATTTTCCCACACTGATAGTTTAAGTTTAAAATTATTCTTCTGTATTTGTCTTATAGTTAGTTACATGGAAGGAAGATTTATAAATGAGATTTAAGCATTAAATGATAAAGGAATCAATAAATATATTAGAAATCACTTTTTCCTCAAGTCATGGGTTTTGTATATTAAAAGTTTTACAAAAGGTGAAATTGTCTTTAGATTTGGATTCATTGGGTCTCGATTGGTTTATTAGCCAATTTACATTTTATTTGAACATTATTTTCTCTTCCAATTTCATTGGTAAAGAAAATAAATAAATATGCAACTCCACTTTACTCCAAATTAGGATTAGCTATTTATCTCACATACAATATGTTGTCACTTGGAATTTAACCTTTCCTGGTGCGAGACCATGCAATGGACGGACGAGATTGGGGCCTTGGTCGGGTCCACACGATCCCATGCCCAGGGGACTTTTTTCTTCCTCGAGTTCTTCTCTAAGTCATAACCTACTAGCAGTCAGATATCTTAGGGGAGATTTCTCCATCTCTATCCACAAAATCACATATTTTATGCCATTGGTTTCCTTGTGAAATTATGCATCCAATTATAGCTTTCTCGTGACCTAGTTTCCATTATCCAAGATTCACCCAATTCACTCCTACAACTTCTTAAACCCCACACATAGAAACTGTA
Source organism: Alisma plantago-aquatica (assembly GCA_963693085.1). Classification (NCBI taxonomy): domain Eukaryota; kingdom Viridiplantae; phylum Streptophyta; class Magnoliopsida; order Alismatales; family Alismataceae; genus Alisma; species Alisma plantago-aquatica. Next base: position 143,427,231 of record OY856412.1, on the reverse strand, counting down.
ACACCCCATCTTATAAATAGATTTCCCTATCATGGGTTCCAACACACCTCAAACAATCAAAACCCTCAGTTGATTTCTTCATATGTTCCCTCCTTGCCACCATGGATTCTACCTTCTGTTTGTATTTTTGAACCTGCCACTGTCGCTCTTAATTGTTTGGAGCCCAATTGCTCTTTTTGTGAGATATCTTGATCTCTCTCCTTCGTCCTCGTCTCATGAAAATTGCAAATTCCCGCCTGAAGTGGATTTCCCAAATGATGTTGCAGACCTAAAGCAAGCATGGCAACAACCATGGAGCATGTTAGGGACAAAGATACCCCCCCTCAAAGGTTTACATCTTTGCCCCCTCGATTCTTTCTGAGGATGTTTTCTTGCATGCGTATTCCTGACATTTGCGGTGTTTTATTTTAATTTGTCACATGGTTGATCAAGTATGATTGTGAAAATATAGCCCTATAATGACCTAAGTTTTAGAATCATAACACAAGGATACTTAGGTCATTTGAATGCCAATTTCACCATTTAAATCAGCAAATGATATGAATCTTGTAAAATTCACAATTTTTTTACTGGAAGCTCCAAAAATTATAAAAAATATGTTCTGGAATTGTGAGATCTTTCTCTATTTGTTTTTTTGGTTTCTATCACCTAATTCCAATGTAATAAATGCATGAATTTTAGGGTTTTAGTCTCTTTCACTCTATTATCGATTTAGGAAAAACATAATGTACAAAAAAATGAATTTACAAATTAACAATGAATCGGTCCTTGAATCAATAACATATGACCCACTTAAGTAGACTAATATCATGAATTAATCTAGGGTTTCTCCAAGGTTAGATTTCTACAATTTCATGATATGAGACATAATTGACCCTAATAGGTCTAAATACAAATAATGTATGTTTGAGGGAACTCTAAGCTTGAGAGGGTAGAATGAGGTCTCTAATCCAAACACCCAAGTCAATATGTATGCATCTTGTCAATTTGTGTCAGCATTACTATCATGACTGATACACTATTTCATATATGAGGCATCTCTTGAATATTCTATGTGTAATATTCAATCTTTTTGAGGACCATATAACTTTGGGATAATTGACCTAATTTGATACTGAATCTGTGAGATTGTATTAATGATGACCCTTTAATCTACTTACTTTAAATATTTGGATGATCTCATCCTCTCAGCTTGAACTAAATTAATGTTGACTAAACATGTTTCTTGCCTCTACATTATGTGCATGTACAGTAGATTAAACTCATTTACAATCTTCGTACCTCTATACCACCATAATATTTTGATGTACGTATTCCATCTCGAGTGCATGTATTCCACTTGTATGCTTATAAAGGGAGCTTATTGTGCCCAAGGTGTGCATTTTCCACCCATATATATTTGGCTTGGTATTTTATGGATATCAACCCTACTCAAATAATGTTAGTCTGAATTGATTTACAATGCAATGGTTAATTTTTGTGATATTATTGATTTGGAATTATATGGAAAGAATTATTTCTGATATTGGTATCCTTTTTATTAAGTATCTCATCTACTTAAAATGTCAAATCTCATGAAACTTTTCTATTTTAGACTTCTCTTATTGAAATCTCCTAAATTGGTCTCTCATTACTTTAAGCAGTGCCTAGTTGTTATAAAACTATGCATACTCAGTTTTATGCTAACGACCTTTCCTTTATTTGTTTCCTTTCTAGGTGTTACTTTTAGGCCAGCTAGAGGTTGAACATCTCAAGGACTAGGAAGTAGGTGGGACTAGCTTCAAGAAGACATTTAAGATGGACATGTTGTCCATTGCAACTGATCCCTGTACATTAGCTTTATTATCTTGTTAGATGCCCCTGGTGGCCCCATTGTCAAACTTGGACAAAATTTTTCTATAGTTAGGTTTACTTTTCCACTACCACAATATTATGTTCTTAGTAGTATGTTTGAGAAAATATTATGCACCCCTCTATTTTAGTACTAAATATTCTAAGAATTTGAATGAATGGGGTTATATACTCAATTTTCTTAAATTAAGAAAGGAGTTGATCCCCTCTTGGGTCCCACTTCTTACAGATCTAAGCTCCAATTTAGTCACTTTGTTTAACCTGGGAATGGTCCAGGATTGCTAAATTTAGAACTCAGAACAGACTGGGCTTGTATAACTTAGAACTTGGAATCAACATGGACCCAAATCTTTATCAAGCCTCTAGTCTAGGTATCTCAAATTCCATTTTTACATAAGAAGGATTTTTACTAGAATAAACCAAAACAAACACAAGCCTAGATTTATCAAAATTTGGAACAAATTCATACTATGAAAATCTAAACATGGAATAGACCCAGACCTAAAATTTAGTCTATCTTTTTGAACCCAGAATCAACCAAGATTGTCAAAATTAGAACCCAAAATAGATTTTTGTTAGTCAAACAAAATTAATTTCATGAGTTTCCTCATATCAATCACAACCATAAGATAGGTGTCTCAAAATTATAGATATTCACAATCTAGATATTTTATTAGTTTAACCTTGAACAAATTCGAACTTAGATTTATCCAAACTTAGAATAGACACATATTGTAAGAACTAGAACCAAAAACTCATATGGACTCAATTTTTGATCAATTTATATGAATCCAAAATTGACTCAAATTGTTTCTTGGTATGTATGCCCTAAGAGCCAGTCATGTGATGATTATATTGGGACATCATGTAATTAATTTGATTAATAATAAAGCCAATATTTTTTATTATGTTTTTTCAAATTTGAGATGATGATATAACATAATAGATGTATAAAAAATAATGTAACTCGATGACATATGGTTTGGGTTGAGGACCTGAACATGAGATCATATGTATAATTAAAGTATATATATTCTTGTCATGTCCCTGATTAGATATTATTATGGAAATTTATAGATAAAAATAATATGTAAGACTAGAATGTGCGTTGACTGATGAATAATCTCATTAGTCATGATATTGGATATCAAGTCATACACATATGTACTTGTTACAGAACAAGTGTACTAGATAGACCCACTTTGAGAGTTATACATGGAAACCATTTAATGGTAGTCAAAATTATGTCTCAATGTGGTAGTGGTGACTGTGGTTCTTAGACTAAAGTTGCTAAATAATGACATAGTGTTCAATGGACTTTAACACCATTCAACATGATCTAGAATAAGGTTTGTTATACATGTGGTGCTTGGGTACATTGTGACACATGGGGATTGTTATGAGTGATGTAGATGGATTCTTCCCTCCTATTAGAGTGATATCATGGCCACTTGATAAGTGAGACTATGAAACACATAGACATGCTTGTGTGAATCAATATGTGATATTGAGATCACATGCATCTCAACAGTCTACTCTAGCTCAAGAAACATAGATGTATATTAAGAGGATGATGATTCCACACCTCATGTTCAATCTATATATCTGTGACAAAGGAACTATTCAATCATTGTAACATTGATCACAAGTTTAGGTTGAAGTTGACCTCCAACTTATACAATTACTTGGGTATCAATGATGTGTTGCTAGATACCGCTCATTGCATGTGAGGTCTTAATATGATTATAGACATCACAACAAACATAATATAGAGTCTATAGGATCACACGTATAGGATGCATTAGGAAAAGGAGTTTAATCATAGACATGATTGAATTTGGTTATTGAAGTGTTTAGGTAACCAAAGTAAATACTACTGACAATGCCAGTCGACCGGCTAAAATGGCCAGTGGACCGACTGGAGAGTCCAGTCAATTGACTGGATAATATCATCTATATCTAATAGGACCTGTCAGTCAACTGAATAAAGAGTTCAGTCAACTGACTGGATAGTGTCACCTAATGGATGTGGTCAGTCCACTGTTTGGAGAATCCAGTCAACCGACTGGATTGAATCCGCCAGTTCGAGTGGTTCAAATGATTAATGATAGTTGTGATTACACCCATTAATTGTTGCATTTAAATTTAGTGTTATTGCACCACTGACCACATGCCAATTGAGCGACTAAACAATCCACTCGACTGATTGATTGTGCCCAGCCAATAGGGCTGCAAGTCAGTCGACCGACTGGCTATATACGTCTATTATCCAGCCAAAAGACTTGACCCTTTGTCTCTTAGGGGTTTTGGAAACCCTAGACCTACCACTCCTATATAGGGGTGACGTACAAGGTTATCAACAACACTTCTCATATCATGTTGCGGTAACATGAGAGTCGAGCCATCTTACTCTTGAAAGGGAGAGATAGTAGGGAGAAGAAAGTTGATGCTAGCATGTCAATGAACAAAGGGGCTACTCCTTTTCACTGGCTCATGAAGTGTGATATGGAGTTCCTGGTGGTCTGTGTAGACTATATAGAAGCATGGAAGCTCTGCTATTTTGCTGAGAGGAGTAAGCCGCCTATCATCCATGTACTTCTCAAGAAGGAAGCACATCTATGTGGAAGGATAGTCATTTAGACTTCCTCCAGGACAAGGTATATCTTTCATCCTTCTTTCCTATACATCGTTGTTGGCATGATATGCTCGTTAGTAAATATGGACAATTTTTTTATTTCCGCTGCCTTTCTCTTATTTCATATTTCCCACAAGTGGTATCAAAGACACATCAATTTATGGTGAATTAGGACTTAATCGATATGATCAGATTTTGTTTTATCTTTTATTTTTTCACATATGATGCGAAAATTTAAATGGTTAACATACATATCCAATTGAATGGCACATACACTAGGGAATGTCTCGTAGAATATATATATATATATATATATATATATATATATATATATATGCAAATTGTACATGTCATACTAATTTTTTTGGAGGTGGATATATGCATGATTATGGAAAAAAAAACCTTTGATGCTTGTGTGTATGATTGGTTTAATTCAAGTCTATTAAAATTCAATTTTCCAATCGAACCTCCTCCTTTTATCTCCAAATGTAATATAACGCTTTACCCCCTATCTCACCTTGAATGTAACTTGAGGTATTCACTTTAGATCATGTAATAGTAGATAGGAGAAGCATTAATATAGAGATCTTAGGAAAAGGAGGTATCATTCTGCACATGTGAGTTGACCGGTTGGAAGCCAACCGACCGAATGAGAAGAGTCCACCCGAATGATTGAAAGATCAACTGATCGAATGGGTAAGAACCCATGCAACAAACTAGATGTCCAACAGATTGACTAAAAGGTTCGGTCAACCAACCGAGCAGGATTCCAGCTGACTAACTTAAGGAACCAATCGAACGACTGAAGGGTTCACTAAACCATAGAGCAGGAGGCCCAAACGATAAATTTGAGTAGTCTAGTTGACTGACAGAGTTGTTTCTAGTGCACAAGTTTTCCTGTGAATGTTGATACATATGATGGTTGACCTTAAGTGGACATCAATTCTATATGACTCTAAGTAATTGCATTAGTATGGCCATAACCATTGCTTATATGTTTGTAGTTGCATCTTTGGTTTTTGGATATAGTATGTAAGTGATGCATATTATATGTATATGGCAATTGGATATGTATATATTATATATAAGTAAAACCCCTCAATCAAATATTAAGTCTTATATACCTTCCGAAAGCAACATACATAAAAAGCCTCCATGTGTGGGCACGTCAAAGTGCGGTGTGCTATTTTTCTCGTGGAAGTTTGAGGATAGATATGTAGGCCTACCGAAATAGGGTACATATTCTATGTGTTGGCTTTTGGATCAGGCTTAACTAGGTGACCTTAATAGGATTACACGCTTCTAGAGATAGAATATGAAAGCGAGTTGTGCATACCATATATCAAGAGTTGCATCAATTGTTGCCTACCTAAATAATCAAGTTGTTGTTGATCAACAAAGCTGACTCACAATTTCATGAAACATGGATCTTGATCCACTAGAAGATTGTACACTCCAATATTTCTAAATTAATAGTGATGGCTATTAATTTGAATAAAATAGTGCAAGCAACAATTAATAAAAGGCCTAATTAATATCATCAATATTTTTTAAATCAAATCAAATAAAAAATGTTGTGTCTTACGCAAATTCTCTTTTCTAGAAATAAATGGCAAACAATAACATTTTTTTATTATTATCTATCATTGAGAAGGACAAATTGAACGGGAACAATTTCCATGGCCGATACAAGACTTTGAGAATTGGTCTCACTTATGAGTGTAAGATCTATGTCTTGGATATACCAAATATAGAGGAAACTACTCCCAATGCAGCTAGGGATGAAAGGGAGGCTTATCATAAGCATTCTGATGATGCCATAGACATCAAATGTCTCATGGTTTGCTCCATGAACTATGAGCTTTAGAAGCAACATGAGAACATGGTTGTTCTTAAGATGGTGACACGTCTTAAGAACATTTACCTAGAATAAGCAAGACAGGAGAGCATGATGTCTCCAAGGCACTCTTTAAGTGCAATATGGCAGAGGGAAATCCAGTAGGGCCCCATGTGCTCAAGTTATTTGGGTATGTGGAAAACCTAGAGAAACTGGAATTTCCTTTAGGCTAAGCATTGTCCACTGATGTGATTCAGCAATCGTTGCCTAAATCATATAGACAATTTGCCATGAATTATAACATGTACAACTTTGCTAAATTATTGTCTCAATTGCTTGGCATGAAAAGAATACCAAAGCACAAATGAAGAAGGACAAACCCAAATCTGTGTTGATGATTAGCAAGGGAAAGGGAAAGTCCAAGGGCAATGGCAAAGCCAAGAAAAGTTCTAAGGCTAGCCAAAATCCCAAGTCTTCTGCACTTAAGACAAAGGGAGGGGTGAGTAAGGAAGACCACTGTCACTAGGCTAGACACTAGAAAAGGAATTGCCCTCTTTACTTAGAGGAACTTAGGAAGAAAAACTAGGGGATAGAGATTTCCACTTCAAGTATATACATTATTGAGATAAATTTGTCTACTTCTTCATTATGGGTACTAGATAATGGATGTGGATCTCACATATGATGTAATGTGCAGGATCTGAAAAGAAGTAAACTCTTGAAGAAGGGTGAGGTGGAACTACATGATGCAAATGGGGCAGGAGTTGTTGCCACTGTAGTAGGCATCTATCATTTATCTCTGTCCATTGGGCTTGTCATTGAGTTATAGGATTGCTATTATGTACCAACCATTAATAGTATCATCATTTCTATTTCTTGTTTGAACAAGAGTGGATTCAAATTTTATATAAAGAATGGTCAATATTCTATTTCCAAAGATGAGATTTTTCATGTCAATGCCCCTATGTCTTATGGTATGTACTTATTAGATCTTAAGACAAGTGCATGTTACATGAATATGAAAAGGCTAAAAATGGATGACTCAAACCAAACATACCTTTGGCATTTTCATCTAGGGCATATAAATGAGAAAAACATTTCTAGACTTCATAAAGATGGTTTTCTAAACTCTTTTGACTTTGAATCAATATAGACATGTGATTCTTGTTTATTGGGAAAGATGACAAAATCACCTTTTTCTAGAAATAGTGAGAGAGCAAGTGACCTATTGGGACTCAAACATATTGATGTATGTGGACCTTTTAGAACAAATTCTTGAGGTGTTCCCAATACTTCATCACATTTATTAATGACCTTATTAGATATGGATATGTATATTTAATGAAACAAAAACCATAATCCACTTAAAGGTTCACAAACTTTATGAATAAAGTATAGAACCAACTTTAGAAAAGTGTTAATGCACTATGATCTAATTGGGGAGGATAATACTTAAGCCAAGAGTTTGAGGACCTTCTATGAGACTGTGGTGTTGTATCACAATGGACTCCACCTAGAAAACCACAATATAATGGTGCATTAGAAAGAAGGAATCACACCTTGTTGGATATGGTACAATTAATGATGAGTTTTGATGATCTTCCAACTTCCTTCTGGGGATATGCTTTTGAAACTAAAATATTTACACTTTACCTTATAAATCCATTAAAAATATGCCATATCAGATATGGACTGGGAAACATCCCAACGTGTCTCTTGTGATATTTGGGGATGTGAAGCTTATGCTAGGAAACAGTTTCCTAAAAAGCTTAGACCAAAATCACATTAATGTTATTTTTTTGGATACTCTAAGGAAATCAAGGGATATCACTATATCACTTCTACATTCCATCTGACAACAAAGAGTTTGTTGTCAGGACTATTGTATCCCTTAAAAAGGAAATTATATCTAAAGGAACCGATGGGGGGAAAGTAGAACTCATAGAAGTTCAAGACCAACAAGAGAACGTTGAACCTATAAAGGTAGAAAAGGAACAAGGAGAATCACAAGTAGTTGTGGAATCTCAAGTTCCTCTTGTAATAAATGAACCTCAAGGATCTAGTAGGATATGCTTTGAGCTAGAGAGATTTGAATATCTTGTGGCTCAACAAGGCAATGAGTTGGTCATAGATGACAATGAGCCAATGACCTACTTAGAAGCCATTGAGGTACCAGATTTTGAGAAATGTCTTGAATCCATGAGATGTATCTAAGATGGACTCCATTTACACCAACAAGGTATGGATCTTGGTGGATCTACTGAAGGGTTAAAACCCATAGGGTGCAAATGGGTCTTCAAGAAGAAGATCGACATGGATGATAATGTACAAATATATAAAGGTCGATTGGTTGCAAAAGGTTTTAAACAAGTTCAAGGTGTTGATATGATGAAACCTTTTCACCTGTTACCATGGTTAAATTCATCATGATCATGCTTGCCATTGCAGCTTATTATTACTATGAGATTTGGCAAATGTATGTTAAAAACATTTTCCTTATTGGGAATGTTCTTGAGTATGATACATGACACAAACTGAAGGTTTTATACTTTCAAATGAAGTCAATAATGTATGTAACCAAAAAAGGTCAATCTATGGATTGAAGAAAACATCTCAAAGATGGAATCTTTAATTTGATGAGACAGTCAAAGGCTTTAGCTTTAGTCAAAATGAACCATGTGTTTACAAGAAGGTTAGTGGGAGTGTAATTGTATTCATCATATTGTATGTAGATGACATATTGTTGATGGGAAATAACATCCCTACCCTACAAATGATAAAAAATTGGTTGGGAGGTACCTTCTCTATGAAGGATCTAGGCAAAACACCCTTTATCTTAGCAATGAAGATCTATAGATATAGATATACAAGGATTCTTGGCCTAAGTTAGAGTACATACATTCACAAAGTGTTGAAAAGGTTCAGCATGTAGGATTCAAAGAGAAGAAACTTGCCCATGTCTCATGGTGTTAGTCTCTCTAGAGCCCAATGTCCCTGTTCTCTAAATAAAGGGGACGCATGAGTAAGATTACATATGCATATGCAATTGGATCTATCAAGTATGAAATGTTATGAACTTATTCCAATGACTAGTGTGCTTTGAGCATGACGAGTAGGTATTAGTCAAACCCCGATGAAGGTCATCGAACTTTCGTAAAGAACATCTGTAAGTACTTGGGAAGAACTAAGGATCAGTTCCTTGTTTATGATGGTGAGGAAGAGTGGTTGTAAATGTTTACACCAATGCAAGCTTCTAAATGAACAAAGATGATTATTGACCACAATCTAGATTTGTGTTTTGCCTCAACAATATAGATGTGAACCAAAAAAGTTCCAATAAAGAGAAAGTTGCTAATTCTACAATAGAATACAAGTACATTTATGCTTCCAACGCAGCAAAGGAAGTTGTACAGATCTAGTTCATTAATGAATTTGGGGTGGGTCCAACCATTGACAACGTAGTATAGTTATACTGTGACAACAATGGAGATATTTCTTAAGTCAAGGAACCCGTATCACAACTACATTCTAGGAACATACTTAGGATTTTCCATCTCATACGAGAGATCATACAATGGGGAGATGTGAAAAATTTTAGAGTACCAGATGAGAGCAATGGTGTTGACCCATTAACAAAAAAACTTTCTCAGTAGAAGCATGATGGTCATGTTAGACCACTTTGGACTAGATTCATGAGTGGTTTTCTCTAAGTGCAAGTGGGAGTTTGTTTCTATATATTCTGTAAGAGCCATTCATGTGATGATTGTATTGGGACATTATGTAATTGATTTGACTAATAATAAATGCAATTTCTATTCATTTTATTTGTTCATATATGAGATGATGATATAACACAATAGATTTCTAAATAATAATGTTACTCAATGACATATGGTTTGGGTTGAGGACCTAAACATGAGATCGTACATATAATTAGAGTATATATGTTTGACATTTCCCTAGTTGGATATTATCGTGGAAACTATATAGACAACAATAATATTTAAGACTAGAATGTGTGTTGAATGATGACTAAATCTCATTAGCCATGATATATGATATCAAGTTATAGAGAACAAGTGTACCGGAGAAATGCAAATAAGAGTGATACATGGAAATCATTAAATGGTAGTCAGTATCATGTCTCAATGTGATAATGGTGATTGTGGTTCTTATATCAAAAGTCACTATAATAATGACATAGTTTTGAATGGACTTCAACACCATTCAATGTGACCTTGAATAAGGGTTGCTATGCAAGTGATGCTTAGGTACATTGTGACACATGGGGATTGTTGTGAGTGATGTAGATTGAATTTGTTCCTCCTTTTGGAGTGATATCATAGCCACTTGATAAGTGAGATTATGAAATGCATGGCCATTCTTGTGTGAGTCAATATGTTATATTGAGCTCACATGCATCTCAATGATCTACTCTAGTTCAAGAAACATAGTTTGAATACTAATAATATCATGATTCCATGCCTCATGTTCAATCTAGATATCTATGACAAAGGAACTATACAATCACTATAACATTGATCACAAGTTTATCTTGAAATTTCACTCCAACTTATCCAATTGAGTAGCAATGATGTGTTTCTAGATACCGCTCATTTCATGTGAAGTCATAATATGATTATAGATGTCACTGCCTATGTAATATGGAGCATATATGGTTACACACATAGGTTACATTAGTAAAAGGAGTTTAATCATGGATACAATTTAATTTGGTTACTGAAGTGTTTAGGTCATCATCATAATCTAAGCCTCAGTCACAACCATGTTGGGGTTGGCTACATGGATTCTTTTTCTCCATTCTATTCTATCATGGGTCATATTCTAATTGAGATGTAAAGATTCAAAATATCTCTTTATAAGCTCTTCCCATATTAGTTTAGGCCTTCCTATTCTTCTACTAATTGTGATAGACTCAATAACATTTCTTCTTTTAGGCACATTAGTTGGTCTATGTTTCTCATGTCCATACCATCTGAGTCGGCCCTCGTGCAACTTGTCCTCAATGATCACCATCCCCACTTTCTTCCTAATGTAATCATTTCTAAAGCAGTGTTTTTGTGTCTTCTCACACATACATCTTAGCATACACATTTTAGTTGCATTCATCTTATTGAGACCTTATTTCTTTTACTGCCCAACATTCACTCCTATTGAGCATGGTTGGTCGTATAATTGTTCTATAAAACTTTCTTTTTAATCTGAGATAGATTTTCCAATCACATAATACTCCAGTTGAACTCCTCCATTTTGACCATCCTATAGTGATCTTGTGACAAATGTCATTTTGGGCATCCTTGTCTCTTTGAATAATAGTACCCAAGAACCAAAATTTATCACATTTTGGTATATCTACTCTGTCCAACTTGGCTCCTTCATCCGCACTTTGAGATTGGATGAAATTGTAATGCATATACTCAGTTTTTCTCCTACTGATCATCAGTCCACTAAAGTGTTTAGGTAATCAAAGTAAATAATAAGGACAATGCCAGACTGACTGAAATGACCATTCTATTGAATGGAGAGTCTAGTAGAATGACTAGACAATATCATATATATTTGATAGGACCTTCCATTTGAATGACTGAAGAGTTCACTCGACTGACTGGATACTGTCACCCAACATATGACTGGAAATGGCTAGTTTACAGACTAGGTCCAACCAAGTAGTTGGACTGGGTCAAATGATTAATGATAGATGTGATTTTTCCCATTAATCATTGCATTAAAATCTAGTGTTATTTAACCATTAACCATAGGCTAATTGACCTACTAGACAAATTAGTCGATCGACTAGTTGTGTGTAGCCAGCAAGCCAGTCGACACATGCTTTATGTAGCCTCCATCTAGCCAAGAGGCTTGACCCTTCGTCTCTAAGGGTTTTATAAACCCTATCCCTATCACTCCTATATATGGGTGATGGACAAGGCTCTAAGCACACACTTCTTATATCACGCTGTGGTAACGTGAAAGCCTAGTTATCTTACCCATGAAAGAGAGAGACAATTAGGGAGAATAAAGTTGACACTAGCACACTGATGAACAAGGGGGATACTCCTAACCACCATCTCAAGAAGCACAATGTAGAGTTCTTGGTTCTCCGCGTGAACTATGTAGAGGCGTAGAAACTCTACTATTGTGCTAGGAGGACAACATCACCCACTGTCAGTGTGTTGCTCAAGAAGGAAGGATATCTATGTGAAAGGGTAGTCACTAGACTTGCTCTAGGACAAGGTATCATATACATCATTGTTGGCACACTCTTCTTGTTAAGAATATGGACAAAGCTTTTATTTTTTCTGCCTTATCTCGCTCCATATTTCCCAACATTGTAAAAACTAAAAGATAAAATCAGATTTATTTTAGATTGGACGACATCGAGTTCATGAGTTCATATGTATAATTGATAATCTTTCTTGTTTTAAAGCAATATGATTAACATAAATTCTTTGACTAGTACCTTATCCACTTTGAAATTTGCTACTATAGCAGATATTAACATTTATGTCAAATCTTTGCTTAGAAACCATGGATCTATTAAAGATATTTTGAGGCCCCAAGAAGTATGATGAGCAATCATTTAGAGGCAGATCCAAAAGCAAAGAATGTTCAACAGATGCCACAAAAAGTATCTATCAGCCAAATTAATCATCATCAACAGACCAAAACATAGGTCACTAGGTTCATACAATTTACAAACATCCACAAAATAAAATAAAAAAGAGAACATATATGGATGTACTCCCGTCCTACAACCTCCAAGGAACCTTAAATAAGAAGAAATGATACAAATATTATGCATAGTAGGTGAAATGCAAATATATGAAAGAGTAAGGGGAGATCTTAATAGTAGAGGAAGCGACTAGAGGGATAACACTAGAATGTCAATCCCCAAGAAAAAGTGAAACGACATGTAACACCCCAATTTTGTTTCAATATATAGATAAGAATAAGAATTGTTACATTCACATCATATTGGGAGTGTCACAAAACTTGGACTAAGTGAAATTTTTCCTTAACATTATTCTTAAAACTCAACTTCAAGATACACATGATTTGAAACAAATAATAAATATGAATACTTAAACTTAAATAAACATGATCTAACTGTGTAGCAACACCCACTAGAGAAAGAACCCTAAAACCTTGGTTGAAGTCACGATCTTAGTGTCAAGACCTCTCTTTTGATTAGCACGCTAATGATTAGAAAGAAACGCTAAACCTATGACCAGATTAAGAAAACACCAAATTCTTGACAAACCCAATCAACACAATATACAAAAAAACACAGGTACAATTTTCCTTTTATTCATCAGACTTCATAAACCAATGTCACATCAAGGACAACATATTCAGTTCTAACAAATCTTATTCCACTCCATAAAACTCATAATCAAAATTGTTTGATCATATGCACATCAATATACATCAGTTACATGCACATGAAAGAACAAACACAGTATGCTACCCTCCCAGGAAAGAGAGAGAGTACATGGACATCCTAATCTAGATTATTCTATTTATATCTTCCTTGTTACATCCTCTACGGTGGATGTCTTTATACATAAAAGTATTTGAAACAACCTCATGAGACTCATATAGATCCCCAATGAGTGGATACCTCCCACTCAAGATAAGAACAAGCATCAACATTAGATTGAGTACATTGAACTTAAAGGAAACTTATAGATATTAAAAATTCTAACAAATATTCTAATATTTTGGTGAATTCAATTAATGACAGTATTCTAATTAATTGTAAAGGAATTCATTTTGTCATTTCTCAACCCTTTTAATCATCAATAATAACGAATTTATGAATAGATTAGCAAATACTAATCATTTCAATGTTTCAATCTTATTGTAGAGACAATAAGTCAAGATTTTAATATTTAGAATCAAAACTTAAAAGTAACACAGTCTTTGTGACATCCCACCAACTTGATCAGGAACATATCCTACAGGCATGAAGCTAAACTCCACATAATACATGTCTATCAAATAGGACTATTCAAATGATAAGTAAATCCAAGTGATAATAAGAGTGGATGTTCAATCCTAGCATAAACCGATTGTTATATTCAAGATCAGATTACATTCTAGATAGATATAAATAAGGAAGCATATTATCTTTATACAAGAATGACAATTTTTCACAACAAGAACATATTAAAAAAACAATACATTTATCAAGCAACATTAAAAGGAATGTAACAAAAATCCAACTCGTATTACACATAGCTTGTCATCTTTTATTCATTTGCCATGAAGCTTCTTGGCTCATACCTCACAAAGTAGAAGTCTCCAGGTCTGATTCTTGTGTCAACAAATCACCATCAATATCTTAGGGTTTAGCCCACCACCCTAAGATATCAACAACAGACCATGGTCCATTGTAAGGTTGCCTAAAGAGTCTCAAGTCCTCATCTCAAGTACATGAGATAGTAAAAAACATAAAAAATATCACATATCATCATATTTCTCATGTTTCACAGTTTCCATATCATAGACTCTATTCCTCATGGGCATAAAATTTCATAATAGAGGATGTAGGGCCAAAATCACACTAGACGACTCACTCCTAAATCTTAATGATCTTACCCTTAAGGTCTCGATCCACACTCTAGAAATCCTTCTCATAATTCTCTAATTACTATAAGGAGATCCATTTTATTTCCCCGATGTGGAATTCAGTGGAAACTCATGGTAATCAGGACGCCTAAGAGGTTTTTGATCATTTTGCTTGTTATTTAATCCACTTACTCATCTTAAAGAGAATTAAAACCATCATTTATTAAGAATGTGTATTCCTGTGCAACTAGAATCACATGAATTAGATTAGGATTAATAATAAAGATAATGATTAAAACAAGAAGCACAACGGTATGTAATTTGCAACATATATGTTTTGTCCCATTTCCATATCATTCATATAAGTGGTCATCAGTGGGCTATGAGATTGAGACCATCTTGTTTTCTAGCATTTACCCTTGTGAAGAGAAATTCTTATAATGAGAATCAGGGTTATAAAGAGTGATGTGCATATTTTATATCATCTTGTGGAAAAAAATTGGTTGTATTTCTAAATCAATTTTACCCAATAATCACTCTTAATCATGCTAGATTTTCCACTTTGTTGTTGTATTTAGTTTGTAACATCCCAGGATTTGAGGCCTCGAATAAAACACTCTTAAAAGGAATGATTGGACTACCCATATCACCAAGGTGCACCTCCTTTTACGGGAGCCCATCACTAAAGAACTCCATAGTTAAGCATGCTCAGCTTGGAGTAGTACTAGGATGGGTGACTAGTCGGGAAGTTGATCCTGGCTTGCGCGTCAGTGTGGACAAAGTGCGCAGTTAAGACTAGTGGTGGTCTGTGGGGCCAGTCGTCATTCCTAAAACTCTACTAGAGCCTTGGGCAGTGGGCCCGGGCATTACAAATGGTATCAGAGCCACTAGCAGTTGGTTATCAATCTATTTCAGACTCGTCTCCCTTAGGATGTTTACCTTTATCTTAGGTTGCTTATACCTCATGTCCTTGCCTTGTGCAGGAAAAACCCTAATGGCTGGAGATAACTCAACAGTTGACAACTAGTATGGTTATGAGACGCCTCAAAATGCTAGGTTTGGTCAGGGAACCTCTGATACTGTTGGTTCGGGAGGAGATATGACTCCAGAGCAGGAGTTGGCCATGTTTCGACAACTCTTTGCGTCTTCCATGGTGGGGAAGATGAAAGACACGTCTGTACCTGAGAAGCCTAAGGAGTTCTCAATCATGGAGTTCATGAAGATGCAACCACCTTCCTTCAAGGGTGAAGGTGAGATAGAGATGGTCGACAAAGCAGATGATTGGGTGTTAGCCATGGAGAGGACTTTTGATGGTATGGCATGCCCTCCACATCAAAAGGTTAGGTTTGCTTCCTATGTCTTGGATGGACAAGCTAGAGTTTGGTGGAATGGAATTGCTAAGACTAGAGATATCTCCACCATGACCTGGATAGAGTTTTGGGCTCTCTTTAGAGGGAAGTACATCTGCACTGCTGCCCTAAAGAAGAAAGAAGCAGAGTTCTACAGTTTGAAGCAAGGTCCCTTATCCGTTTCTGCCTACGTGCAAAGGTTTCTGCTATTGGAGCATTATGCAGTTGGTTTGGGTGAAGAACGTAGGGCTGACCTTTTCCTCCAAGGGCTCAACTACAATGTTGGTCGTGCTCTAATCCCACAATTGCCCTTGACCTTTTAGCAGATGGTTGATAAAGCTTTGACTGTGGAGTCTTACCTAGGGTTTCAACCAAGGGAGCTCGACAAGAAAAGGAAGTCCTCATGTGATGAACAGAGAAGGGACAAGTGTTCTAAGTGCAATGGTTACCATCCTCCAGGGAAGTGTCCTCATGAAAAACCTCGTCCAGTGGTATGTCGTCATTGTAATGAACCTGGACACGTCAGACCTCAGTGCCCCAAGCTTCGTTTTGGACCTGGACATGTTCCTCAGCAAGCACCTCCTCAGAATCATGGCAACAATAATGGTAACAATAATAGAAGAAGACCTGTGGAAATAAGAGCTGGAAGAGTTTTTGCTTTGGATGGTGAAGAAGTTAATGATGCTGAGCAGGAGCAAGTTAACCCATAGTTCCTTAGACTAGTCTTTACAAGTTATCTTTCATTTTGCATGTTGCTTATGTAGTGGATGTAAGGAGTATAGTTGAAACTTTTATAACTGAAGTTAAGTTTATGAGATGAACCCTTTCAGGAGTGATGAATAAGTTTCCTATGGATGTTTTGATTTCGAGGACAAAATCTCTTTAAGGGGTGGTGTGCTGTAACATACTAGAATTAGAACCCTACCCTAGTAGTTTACCCTTTTGTCTTAGCCAAACAAGAATAAACTAATGCATGGAATTAAGGGAACACAAAATACATTGTGCTTAAAAATAACTCATTTAGATGATGATAATAAGAAATTAAAGAACTTAGTTGGATAAGTACTTCCCATATATTCTTAATATAGGGTTGTATGCACATATACACCAATTTGGTTTTAATTAATGGGGTTGAAGTATAAATTGTTACTAAGTAATATAAATCATAAAATATTTCATCTTAGAACTTTCTAGCACTTCCTAAAATAAGAGAAATAGGAGAAAATCCGAATTTTATATAAAGGAGAAGATAAATGCAATAATTAAAGATAATATGGGAATTAATGGGTAAAGAAAATAATTAGAAAGATATTGCACCAAAATTATAATTGGAAACCCATCAGGATAATTCGACACTCAAATTCGTTTTCTTGACCAAAAAGTAACTTAAGGGCCAAGTATCATTTAAAGTGGAACATAAATATAAATATTAATGACATTAACAAAATAAAATAGGAAATAGGCCAATAAAGTGATATAAAATATTTAATGACCTCAAATTGGAAAATAACTCCAAATCCGTAATCTAAACATAAAAATAAGCCTTTGGGCAAATTTGCAACTAATTTGGATAATGTTTGATTAATAGGTAATTGTAGGAGAGAGAAAATGCATAAAAGGGGTAATTAATAAATAAATGTAAATCATGACACCAAAAGTTGGAAATAAAGGCAAAATCGTATTCAACACACTTAAGTTAACTTGTGGGTCAAGTTTCATCATATTTGGATAATCCTAAAGCCACAAATGAAGAAGGAAAGAGAAAATGATATTTGATTTATTTAACCCATTAAAGGTTTCCAAAAGGCAAAACTAAGGGTATATTCAGAATCTACACATTTAACTTAATTTATGTGCAAATTTTGGTTTTATTTGGATGAGTCTATAACCCCTAAATGAGGAAAGAGAAAATACATGCATTATTGGTTTACACTTTGGATAATTCAAATTATTTTTCCTATTTTCGCAACTAAGTCGCTGTCACGCGCTCTTTACAGATATTTGACGATTTGTGACCGTTGGATGTGCAATCCGACGGCTGTGGGTCGTCTCCTACCTTGGGTAGGAGTCTGCTTGACTTTGAACAGTAGATGTGAGTTTCCGTTATCCGTTCTCTCTCGATTCTCGGCGAAATCTTCTGATTTTTCTTCTAAAAGTTTCCTTATGTGATTCTGATCCCATTGATCCATAACTTGACCCCTAAAACCCTATAAATATGGAATCCCCAATTTCTGCTTCTCCAGTGATTTTCGCAGTCGCTCTTTTTGTGCTCATCCTACTAGTGCAATCGCCCAGGAAGAACCCCTGCTATCCTTCCCTTCAACTCTGACTTCAATTGGACCGCGAAGCACAAGGTGCAGCTGGGCCTACTCGGTTTCTTCTTCGGCGACCTCGGCGACACCCCGTCCAACTCTGCCACCTCCGATTCCAATTCATTCACCGATGAGCATCCATGGACCTCCCTCTTCCTTTTTCATTCTTACTATTTCATCTGCAGATGTCTCTACCTCCCGGTCGACAAGCTTGGGTTGGGCTTGGTTTCTAGTCATTTCCGGCGAGGTCCCTGCTCGCCCTCCTTGCATTTTTGGCCTCGTTGTGGTTTGAGCACCTTCGGCCGAGTGTTCTCTTCTTTTTCCTGGCCTCGAATCGCCACCAGATCTTCCTATCCTCGCTCTCGTTTTCCCTTGACCATCTAGTGATGGCGGAAGGTGGTTGTGGCATTTCTGGTTGTCGTTCAAGCTGTAGTCAGGGTTGTTAGCTTCGTTTTGGGTTTGCAAACTCGCTGATGTGGTTGTTTTCTCGAAACCACCTCCTTTGATCGGTTTTTATCGGGGCCTTGAGCTTCTGCTGGCCGGCTTCGTGCTTGATCAACGAAGAACAAAGGCACCTGCACTTTGTCCTCTCTACCCCTCAGTCCAGTCTGTGATTTAGTTTTACGACCGAAGGGTAATTTGGTCATTTCGCGCACTCCTCTTTCTTTTGTTTAGCGCCTGGTTCCGCTGACTTGGCTTGAGTTGTCCGCTGACATGGGCGGCCCTGATTGGCCTGCCCAGGTCCGAGTGGACCTTCTCTGCCCTTGATTTGCGATCGGTTTATTTGTAATTATTTGATTGGTCAGTAATTAAAAATTGATAACTAATTATCGGATGATCAGAAAATTATGGAAAAATATTCATTAGAATTAGAAAAATAAGGGCTTTCTTATGGTATCGTTTTGTCACCTGAATCTGATGTTTTAAAAGGATGATATAATGGATCTAATTAAATAAGATAATAACTTGTAAAATTCATAACTAATAATTTATAAGTCAGAAAAATATAATAAAATATGTTTTGGATTTCTAATAATATAAACTAAAATATGGAATAGTTCTCATAACCTAATTCACATAATAATAAAAATGTAGTTTTTAGGGTTTGGTCTACATATATGAAATTGACATAAAATCGGTATATGTGTTTAATAGGCTCTTTGGTGACCTAGTTTTGGATCCAGAAGTGCTTTGGACCTGTTGGACTTTGATATTAAGGTATGTTGTATCCCCTATTCATCCATATTGAGCAATTCACCTACTTTATCATCCTTTTGATTGTTGCCTACACACATGTCTATTCTCTTTTTATCATGGTTCATGTGAACTATCCTGGTTATTGTGATCTTGGATAATTTCTTGGAATCTTTTGTTGTGATATGGAAACATGATGATATTGTTGATGGTATCTACCACTATGATGTGGAAGTTTATTTATGTTTCATATGTTGACCATTGTGGAAAATCTTATTTGATGTTTGACTATACTTTCCTACTTGCCTCCACATTTTCCTGCTATGTGATTCAGTAACCCTAGAGTAGTATAATTGCATTGGTTTTGTCTCATTATAATTTGTGGCAATATTATAATATTTTGGATGGTGGATGTATGATTCCCCATGCTCGGGTAGGATGTGTGATTCCTGGCCCATGTTATATATATGTGGGTGGTGGATGTGTGATTCCCCATGTCAGGGCAAGATGTGTGATTCTTGGCCCATGTACCGTCAGATTCAAGATGTGTGATTCTTGACCACCTTTGACTTTTATAATATTCTAGTGTTATGCTTATCTCACATGTATGCAGGGTGTTGGTCATGATATGTGCATGTGGCACATCTTTATGTTTATATATGGCAAGTATCTCTTTTGTTAAGAATCTTATCTTTTACGCCCGTGTGGGTAGTCCTTTTCTCTTCGTGGGAAGCATTTAATATTGATGTACTTATTGCTCTATATTGCTCAAGTTTTCTTTAGTATACACATACCAGCTTTTGCTGATATCCTCTTTTCCTTTTCTTGTTATGGGGTATGCTTCCAACCCCAGGTTAGATTTGGAGAACTTCAACATCAACCTTGTAGCTGGTCTTTGGGAGACTTGAAGAGGTGGTTAGATTACCCTCGGCTTGATCCTTGGCTTACATGTTTAGTTTTAGTTCTAGTCACCCATGTGTGGTGAATCGTTGTATCATGTAATCAAACTTTGTAAATTGTTAGATAATGACTTTTCCGCTGCTACTCATTGTGTAATGATACACACATGTTGATTGAATTGGTCTCCATTCCGTTGGTGAAAATTTTATGTGGTGTTTGGTTCCACGAATGTGATCTTTTCTTTCTAGTAGACGAGTGGTTTCACTTCTTTACAGCATGGTATCAGAGCCAATTCCCCTCCAGTAGGTGGGGCCCACATGGGCATGGCATGCCAGTCTTGAGTCGTGCGGTCCAGGCATGTAGGAAAGGGTTGTCCATGGTTGATGTAGCCACCCTTGCACTGGTATTCCGTGATCGGGAGCTGGGTGTCCATGGGCCATTGTGGGTCTGCACTGAAATGGGGAAGAGATTATGAGGCCTTATAGTTGAGCCTTGACGAGGACGTCAAGAGTCTGAGTGGGGGAGATTGTAACATCCCAGGATTTGAGGCCTCAGATAAAACACTCTTAAAAGAAATGATTGGACTACCCATATCACCAAGGTGCACCTCCTTTTCCGGGAGCCCATCACTAAAGAATTCCATAGTTAAGCGTGCTCAGCTTGGAGTAGTACTAGGATGGGTGACCAGTCGGGAAGTTGATCCTGGCTTGCGCGTCAGTGTGGACAAAGTGCGCAGTTAAGACTAGTGGTGGTCTGTGGGGCCAGTCGTCATTCCTGAAACTCTACTAGAGTCTTAGGCAGTGGGCCCGGGAGTTACATAGTTTCTCTATAATTTTGATTGTAGGTACAACATTTTGGCATCAAAATAGGGAGAGAAACATTATCATATCATCCATCGACATATTTTCCAATCATCTAAACATTCAGAATGAAACTATCAAAGACACACCATGTCCTAATATCAACACGCCAAGTTCAAAACCAACACACCATGTTGAGATTTGGACACGTCGTGTTTAAGTGCATAACTTGAATTTGGAATTCCCTAACATCAAGCAGCACGTCGTCTCAAAATATCAACACACTTGTTTCATCATTTCATAATTTTTCAGAACTCCCTGACTTGCACCAACATGCCTTTTTAGCCGACCAACATGTTGTGTCATCATTGATCGAGGTAGTTCAACTTCATTTATCACAAATAACATGTAGTGTTGACCATCCAACACGTCGTGTCACCTACAAATTTCACCTAAACACGAATATAACTGTCCCACACTTATATGTACAACCCCAAGCCATCTTGGGATGTCTATCACAAACTATTTCAAACATTTTGGAGCAGGACTCAAGAAAGCAAAAGCTAAAAGGAGTTGGAGGTGTTACAAGGGAGAAAAGGTGCTTTCTCAATCTTCTTCTTATTCCTTCTTCTCTAACAACTACAATGGGGATCTTCGATGTTCTCTTCTCTCCACTCCTGAGTGAAGATTTCTGGAGAGTTTCTAGCGGCAAGGACATAGTTTTGACTCCTTGAGTGGAGTTCCAACTCTTCCTTGCTTCTTTCACAAACATCCAAGTTTATTTATTTCTATTATGTTGTCTAGCCCTATTCTCTACTACTTGTACCTACTTTCTATAATCATGGATGAGTAGATCTCCTTTTCTTGGGCATGGGGGGTGACTCTCATGTCATTCTTTGTAGAACAATGAATTGTCTTGCTTAATGTTGGTTTAATAACTATTTTATGGATGTATTGGTGTTTATTTCACATATATATATTTGATTGAACACCTTGTATGTATGTCTTATGCTTTTTGTGTATACTGGAAAGGTGCACATTGAAGTAAGGATATGTGTTATTTAGCTTTGTTTCCTTGATCACGGGAGTGGCTTGGAGGTGAACGAGACTCCAAGATTTTTGGTGGTTCTATTCTGAGTATATGCATGGAGGTGATACATAAAGGTATAATTGTTCCACACTACAGGGAGGGGTGTAAAACTCAAACCTCCCTTTGTGATTTTACTGCTTGTGATTTTTTTGTTGTTTCATGCCATTATGTAATAGTGAAGCCTTATTCTCAATAATACCCAATCAATTTGATCTTTAATACAAGTAATTTATGTCTTAGTTTGTTTTCTTCTAAATTGTTTAGGTCACATAACAAAATCTCTTTTGCTAAAAATATCTAAATTGTTCGAGTTCATCACTCTTACATTTAATAATTTCTTGCTCCTTGGAAGATCTTGAATATACTACATGCACCCATATACTTGTGGGGCAATGCCTGAGTTATAAATTTAAGACTTGTACACACGGATAACAAAGAGTCATACATATAGCCTTGCCTTAAGGTATGATATGCAAGAGATACAACAAAATATAAGCTAGACTAATGCTAATGGGCCTGAGGAGAGTAAATCTAATTAGCTAATGCAAGGGAACATGAATAACAGAAAATACCACCAACATTCCCCATCATGTTGGAGAGTACACATTGTCTATTCCCAGGTTGTCACACATATAGGAGAAGGATGAAGGTGGAAGAGGCCTATTTAAGAAATCAACAATCTATTCTCCAGTATTTATAATGAACTTCTTGTCACAAATCAAGTCTCTCACAAAGTGACAATCAACCTCACTGTGCTTGGTACGCACACGGAAAACTATATTGTTAACTATTGAATAGTTGTTTGATTAGGGAACTTGAGAGTTGTTGGAGAAGAAAGGGGAAAACCTAATTCTCAAAGTATATATGTTACCCATTGAACTTCACAGTAGGCGAGTACCATGACACAATATTCCACCTCAGTATTGAATGAGCCACAACATACTACTTCTTTATCTATCAACTAAAGGGATGACCTCCCGAAAGAACACAACAACTAAAAATAGATATCTTGTAATTCACATCTGCATCCCAATCAGCATTGACATATAAGTTCAAAGAGATATTTGAAGAGTGTGGTTTCTTATAAAGGAGACCTCTTCTAAGTGCACTTTTCAAATAGCATAAAATGTGTTGTACCTAACTCTAGTGGCACATAAGAGGTTTAGATATGTGTTGACTAATGAAACTGACATCAAAAGCAATATTCGATTGGGTAATTGTAAGATAAATCAGTTTTGCAATCGTGAGTCGGTATTGTTTCGGATCGAAAAAATACTCCCCCTTGGACATTTTTTGTTGTGAAGTGCATGGGAGAATAGACAAGCTTAGAATTTAGCATACCATAGTCCTTAAAGAGGTCAAGAACGTAGTTGTGCTTAGATAAATAAGTGCCATGACGAGAACGTAGCACCTCTATGGCCAAAAAGTAGCAAAGTTGTCCAAGATCCTTGATATGGAAATGTTTTTGGGGTGAATGTGCTGAAATCCCATGAGCATCACTAGCAATGATTATGATATCATCAACATAGATAGCAATGATGTGGTTCCATCTTGAGAAGACTTAAAGAATAAACATGATCACTACATGATCCGGAGAAACCCACTCCAGTAAGAACACCACTTGGTTTTGTAAATGATGCTTGTAGTGATTGCTTGACACCGTACAAAGAGCGTTTGAGATGACAAACTTTTCGGATAGACTCCTCATAAGTACAAAATCATGGGGGTTGTTTCATTAACACTTCCTCCTCTAAATCACCATGAAGGAAGGCAGTTTTAATCTCAATTTAGAACAAAGTTCAGTCCATTTGAGTGGCAAGGGAGAGTATAATCCTGACATAAGCAATGAGGGTCATTGGTGAGAAGGTTTTAAAGAAATCTATGATATATATGGGTGAATCCTTTGGTAACAATTTGAGCTTTAAGTCATTCCACCAATCCATCTGTATGAAATTTGTTAGAGAAGACTCACCGATACTCAACAATATTTTTGTCTGACAAAGGAGGGAAAAGATCATAGGTCCCATTATCATGAAATGCCATCATTTCCTCAAGCATTGCAGCTTTCCAACCAATGTATTAAAGGGCCTCACAATAGTTTTTAGGAATTTGGATAGAGTCGAGATCTTAAGAAATGGGTTTAGAAGTACATGAAATCTTGGATAGGCAACATGTATGAGATATAAGATGAAGAAGAGTGCACAAGTAGATACCTTTCCATAGAGCCACGGGGCGAGCTAGATCCTTAAACGTGAACATTGATTTTGGATCCTATATTGTAAGAGGAGTAATTGTAGGAGGGTGTGGGATGGGTTCATAATCCATTTGGTCAGAAAAATCAACCTCAAAAAACTCAGTCTGAGGCAAAGGTTAAGAAAAAAAGGATATTGACATAGAATCAAAAAATATTTTAGATTCATGAAAGGTAACGTCAATAGAGACATACATGCGACATTTGCTTGGACTATAACAATGATAACCTTTTCTAAAATTGGAATAGCCAAGGGAAACCATTTTGATAGAGTAGGATCAAGTTTATCCACTCTTGGATCAAAATTATACACAAAAGTATTTTACCCGAAAACAATCAAAGAAAGATGGAAATCCATTTGACTATGTAAAACAACCAAAAAGGGGTCTTGTTATGAAGAATAGAAGATGGTTGTCAATTGATAAGGTAGAAAGCTATGAGAATAGTTTGTACCAATAAGTCTTAGGTATTTTGCCCTGAAACATAAGAGAATGAGAGATATCAAGTAAAAGATGACTTCTACATTCTGCCACCCCAATTTGTTGTGGTTGTGACTGCAAGAACATGGATGGATGGTTCAAGTTCTAGAGAAAAAGGAAGACACCTGTCAAAACATATATAAAGCACTGTCAGTCCAAAATGTTTTAATGGATTTATTAAATTGTGTTGAAAACACCAATCATTTCATCACAAGATTTTAACAAATATAATGACATCATGTGAGAGAAATCATCAACAAAGGGAATGAAATAACAACATCAATTAAAACTGATGGTTTGAAAGGGACCAAAAATGTCATTATGAATAACATCAAAGGTAGTTTTAGAACAAAGAGTAGTCTTTTCTAGGGAACACACTCCTATGATGCTTCCCAATCACATGAGTCACATGGAAGAATTTAAAAATAAAATAAAGAGGGATCCAGGTGCTTCAACTTCTCAAGAGAGGGATGAATGTAACATTGGTGTAGCTAAATAGTTGTGCTCACAATAAGAACAAACGATGAAATGACATCGCAATGTAATAAAGGTCATTGGCTCTAGAACCTGAAACGATCGTCTAAAAAGCATGAGAATCCTACATCACAAAATCATAAGTACCAAAGGTGACATTGTAAGTAAAGGCATCAACTAACTTAGAAACATACAATAGATTAAAGGGAAAATTAGGAATATCATGAATAGATAGAAGTTTTAGACTAGGAGAGACATTAACCCTACCACATTGTTGAACAATTTTAATGGACATATCTGCTAGAGTGACATATGAGGTAGGAATATGAGGTTAAATTGAGGAAATAAGGTGTATCATACCAGTCATATATTGGGTGGCCCCATAGTTAAAAATTGAAGTAGAGTTGTATTCCAACACAGAGGTCCCGACATTACCTTGGTTGAAGGCCAGATGCACTAAAGATATCATAAAAGATTGCATTGTCACAAAATCCCCAGATCCTATATTTTGTGGAGGAGCCTATTAAGAGGCATGCAAAAGTTTCACAAACGTAGCTGAAGAGATGGTAATAAATTGATTGTTTGGTCCTTAGGCAACATGGGAATTCCTAGTGTTACGATCGCGCCCATAGGGATGACCATGCTTTTGATAGCACTTTTTCTACATATGGCTTAAATTGTTGTAGAAAAGTGCATTGTGTCCTAGTGGGACATCCCCCATGGCCACATCCTCATACAGGGGAAACATAAGCAATCAGAAGTTGCAAATCTGGTGGAGTAGAGGTCAATTGATGGACATCAAATTGCTAGAGATGAGAGAATACATCTTCTGGAGTGGAAAAGGTGTCACTCGACAAGATAGTGTTGTTTACAGTATCATAGGCTAGTTGAAGGGCATTGAGAAACTTGGTTGCTGACAAGATTGGCCCTCTCTATGGTTTGATCCTCAGAAGAGATAGGCTAAAAACACTCAAGCTATGAGACAAGTTGACAGTAGAATAAAAGTATTCATCAAAGGCCATGCCTCCTTGATTTTCACCAAACAATTTATCACTAATTTTATAAAGCCTAAAAGTATTATTTTCATGCATGTAGTGGTGAAGGACAATGTCCTACAGTTCATTTGCAATTTTGTAAAACATGTACTTGGAGATAATAGAGGGTTATAATTTGATCCATAACCAACTTTTTATTTGGCCATTTCCTCATTTTGATTCAAGGGCATCCTCAGTAGGTTTATCACTAAATTTCACCTTGTCTCTAGACTCCAAGAGGTTTGGATAGAATTCATCCACAGCAAGTACTTTTCTCCATTCAAGTTGGTTATGGAGACAGGAGCATTGTCATTATAGACAATGATCTGAGGTGAATCTTTACCATCAGCCATGTCTTCAGACAAGATAAAAAAATTCATACTGATAGGACATCAATGGAGAAAGATATTAACATAGCACACTGGTAGAACAATGGTGGAGAAGGATATCATTGAAGTACATCAGTAGAACAATAGTGGATATGAGCAATCATTGGAAAGATGCATAGTGAGAGGAGAAATTTGGACAGAATCACGGCTTGAAGCACTATCATAGAAATTATGCACTATGATAGGAAGGAGATGACAAATCCCTAAAAATTATTGATACTCACCCATGTACATAGGGAAAACACATGGGGATGGAATTAACATGAAAGGAAAGCTCGTGGGTGTTACAAGCTTGATTTAGAAATAATTCCCTACCATGCCAAGATCAACATGCCACCAGTAAGATCTAGTGGGTGACGGAGAAGGGCAGGAGTACCATTCGGATTCCCAGAAAGGTTTCTATACTTGAAATCACCCAATTAAGGGGCCATGGGTGTAACTCTAAGGGGGGTGATCACCTACGAATCCCCTACCATAGATTAGGCAATCTGGGATAGGGAAACCCAAGATGAGATAGTAGGATGAAGACTTTGTCTAGATAAATTGCCCACTAGAAGTGGTAGTAGTGATGTGCTAACGTACGGCTTCCAGCCATAGTGGTGCATGCAGCAAGTGGATCCCCCAGACGAGATAGTAGGATGGATGTTGTCGTCCAGGTCGACCGCCCCACTGGCAGCGGTAGCAGTGACGTGCTAACATACAATGTCCAAGCGCACACCCAACAGTTGACTGTGTTTGCTTTCTGATAGTGTGCGGGTGTGATAGGAGTGTTGGAGGGAATAGAGGAAGAGGAGAAGAAGAAAGAAAAAGAGGAAGAAAAAGGAGGTCTTTTTGGAAACTAGATGACTTCTCTTGATGCCATTTAAAAAGAAATTTTAATTATGAGAATCAGGGTTATAAATAGTCATATATATACATCCTTGTATCATGGTATCATGTACCGAAGACACAACATTACATAGGCTAGATTATGCTAATGGGTCTGAGGAGAGGAATCCCAATTATCTAATACAAGGGAAAATAAATAATAGAAAATACCACTAAAAACCCTGAATAGAGTTCCTCAAATATAATCATTACATGTTGATTCAACCCCAACATATGTTTTATCAGCTCAATATGTATCACATTTTTCATCAAATATTCATATATACATTAGTACCATCAACACAATTAGCATATAAACATCGTGTATCATCCTTTGTGCTCAAAACATGTTTACTATACAACATATAACTATTCCATCTGATTTTAATAGATATGAATAAATCTCAATGCATAAACATACATATCACACTTAGTAGTCATCTTTACTATATACCATTCTTCAGTTAGGGTTACTATTCAACACATACCATATTTCATTTAAAATGACAATACAAGTGTTCTAGCAGACAATTAAAATCCATGAACACATTCTTATGAACCAATTCACATCCTTGAACTTCATCTTATATTTGAATTAACCTATACTTATATACATTACTTAATTCCTCATGTGATAACATTATTCATTATTATCACATAACTTATCACATTAGAGTTGAAGTTAGGTTCTTAGATCAACTAAGATAACTACTTGATCTTCTCTCATTTTGGGTTTCTTACTATAAACTTATTTTGTTTCATGCTCGTTTCATTATTGGAATCAATCATTCTAAACTCATTTAATGTACTCTCTCATGTACATCCATCAATGTCTGACTTTGGTGTATGTCTTACAATTTAGGTCAACCCAAATATATTTAGAGTAAATATATGAAAGACTTCATCATACTTATGTTATTAATATTTCACTCATTAGTTATCATTACAAGTCAGTTCACCCTTGTGGATTTCTTTTTTTGCATTAAGATACATGTACCATGTCCTTTGACTTCTAATGGTATTTTGGTAAATAAAAGTAATCCTTGTATCCCTTATAAAACTCTCAATTTATAGAGTGCAATGGCTTAGGTTTGCTTCTTCTTATCTCTTATCTCTTGTCATCTTCTCTCAACTCATTATTATGTGACTTGTATAAAAGTCTTGCATTCATGTGGGGCTTACCCATTACTCCATAAATTATACTAGAATATATGCATTGGGATTAGATAATTTTACCAATACTTAACACCTTCAATGGAAGTAATAATACCTACAGTTGAACATTTTTATCACATTTACAAGATTATATACAAGTTTAGGCTTTATCGCTCATACTTAGTGTAATATTGAATCTCTAAGGTTTTTAAGAGGCCTGCTTAGTTCATTAATATTAACTTTATTGTTCACTAACCTCGTCAGGGTGTATAGGGGGTCATAAGGCTATTTCATCACATAGAAACCCTAGTCTCACATTTCCATACAATTCATCCATCAATGATAAGTATGCATCGGTTCATTGGCTCATTTTATTCAGTAAGGAAAAACTAACCCTAAACATGGAATACCTTAATTTCCAACCCTCCTAGTGATCCTCATGTACACTCCCTATGTATTTCTCAAAAACATTCAAAAATATAGTTGAGGAACTCGTTCTTAATAAGTATAAACATGATTGATTGCATGTCGACTTAATTTTCAAGCATGTCTTTCAATAGGCTAATTCTAGGCAATATTGGCACATGGCAAGTTGTTTCCTTGACCATAAACTATTCAAACAAGATTTTAATAAACAAATCAGGATATAAACACATGTATGTCATTGAGAGTAAATCTAAATCAGTAGTACTTATTTCTCTAAGATTTTCCCCAATTGATTACCCATCTGCATGTAATACAAGCACAAATTTCATTAACTCTTAATCAGATGGAATAAAGAATTGTACATGAATATAGATCTCAATAGGTAAAAAAAACTCACCAATGGTGACAAGCACTTTAAAAACATTGTCCATGTTCTAAATTTCTAGAAATCCAACCAACTCGTTATGATTTAACTCATTTGTTGCTCTTTTCAACTCAAAAACTAGAAAAGGGGAATAATAGAGAAAGAAAGTAAAAATAGGTTGATTTGATATCATTTTAATC
Organism: Alisma plantago-aquatica; assembly: GCA_963693085.1. Lineage (NCBI taxonomy): Eukaryota > Viridiplantae > Streptophyta > Magnoliopsida > Alismatales > Alismataceae > Alisma > Alisma plantago-aquatica. The sequence continues at coordinate 143,397,032 of OY856412.1, read as the reverse complement.
CAAATCAAAGGATGTATGGAATTTATACAATGAAGAGAAGAGTCATCATGAAATCCTATGTATAGAAGGTAAACTTACTTGAATTCATCACTCCTTAAAAGATAAAACCCTAGATCAACTTCTCCACCTCCTTCCTCACTCAAACCCTAATTCTCCATCTCTCTCTAGGATTTTGTTTATCTAGAGCCAATCACAAAATATTGGAGCTAACATAGTTATAGGTTACTCATATAGAGTAGTTAAGGTGCTTGGAACAATGGCAACTAAGTCCCGCACCACAATTTGTTTTACTTTACCAAGATTTTTTGTCACAAACGTTACTAAAAAAGTTATTTGTAATCAATAAAAACTCCTCCAAATATTTGATATGTTGTATGAAACAAAATTTTCGAGACAATTAATTCAACTCATTCAGAATACCAAGAAATAACTAAAAAACAAACATTGTACTTTCTATGCTGCAGTCTGCAACATTCAGTTGAATTGGAATTTGATCGACACACAGTTCAAAGAACATCCAAAATTTTTGAAAATTGGCATGTACACATATATTTGAGTTATCCAAAGTCATTATATTTATCAAATTGTGTATTATGTACCATCAAAATCATGATCTTCATTCAATTAGGGTTTTCACTTGCAAGAAATAATTATTCAAATTTAGGAACGTTTTAAATTGTCTCATGAATTTCAAAATATCATAACAAACAATCATCATCAATTCATCTTAAACAATGATCAATCTAGTTAAGCATGTAATCAACCTAGTAAACTTTAATTAGATGGCTAACTTGAGAATGGGGTGTTACACTTAGCCTCTTAAAGCACCATCTCTGTGGGCATCTTGTGTCCATCCATGCAAAAATAGGAAATCATTAAATGTAAACAGAATTGAGAAATATTATAGTCTACCTAAAATACAAAAGAAACATTACTTTTGTAAAATATGAAACGTTGCATAGGAGTGAAATCATATATTGAAATGTTTTAAACATCCTAAATCAAAAGTTAAATCATAACATTATTTTTTTATCTATTATCTCAACATGCCTTTCAAATTTGCACCAGAGAGCCTTGTCAATTGCATCAAAATGCTCTATATGCTATGAAAGCCATGATTTTTTCCAAAATATTCTATGAACTCATGACAAGGGTCTCCTATAATGTTCACTCACTATCTTTAATCTTGGTCATGATTACTCTTAACTCTTGCTCTTAAAATACAAGAATACAGCATCAACTCTAGTATCTTTTATCATTAGAAAAGAAAATAAATCATGATACCCCATTTTGATTCATTAGATCAACAATCATGATCAAATTAGCTATTCATCTAAAAATGTAATTTTTCTAATTTATTCCATATTTTTATATAAAAACCACCTATTTAATCTGCTCATTTGCCATTTGAATCATGTTGAGGATCACAATTAGAAAAAGTTCTTTCTCTAAACTTGAGTGCAATATGTCCTTTATTTGAGTTTTTTATAATATTTTTTCCATAAAATTCCTAATTCAATAAATTATTCTTTTCCATTCCCAGTGAAATTGCATTTTTCCTTTTTTCTATCTCTTTGAATATCAATATTATTATTTTAAATGGATAAATATTCAATTAAAATTCCATCTCTTTTTTATGAAGGAAGGAGAATAGGGGAAGACTTCACCCTCAAGTTTCGTATCTCTTCCTCTCTTATTTTTTTTATTAAAATTGAATTGATCAATAGCAATCTCAAAGTGAAAATGAATCTTCTATATGATGTACATTCAAAACCTTCCAGTAAAGTTAGAAACTAGGATAACGAAAAGTCCAAGTTTCCTTCCCCAATACACCTGATGGACTGCCTCATTCCACTAGGGTGCCACATGGTAGAACATGGTGGTATGCTAGCGGATATCCCCACAAAGCAAAGCAATATAGGAGTCCCTCAAGGCAGGAGATCCTATTAATTTCCTATTTTTGATTTTAAGGCAATCTAGTTTGTGATGTTTGTTTATCAATGTTGAATTCTCTAACCCTCACAAAAAACTAGAAATACCCCCATACCTAACATCTAATGTTGCCACTTTTGACTCTCCTAAAGACTAAACAATGGTTTATCCTATGCTATCTAGACTTGTGACCTATTTTTAGAAAATACTTCATCTCAAACTACAATTCTGATATGATGAGAGGCTGTGGAAAGGGTAAGGAGTCACAAAGGGCCTCTAGATCTAGTGAAATTTCTCTATTTGTTCATATACTTTCTATATATATCACTATCATCTATGATTTAACTTCGTCAACTATTTTTCAAATTTCTTATGATATAATTGCTAAACTATCCATTTGTTTTGCATGCAACCAGTGCCCATGTTAGAACAACTTGGCATTTCTTACTCATGATTGTCTAGTTTCTTTAACTATTAATCTAGATCTTTCCATTCTTATCTAGTTGCATCATTCATATTGATCTTGTTACAACAACTTTCCATGCTTAAATGAACAATTTTCAATACATGCTTGGTCGATTGCTTGAGATATTGCATCTTTCTCATGATTGAACATAAATTTAGTGCATCTTAACTAAATCATGTAAATTGATAGCATAAGAACATTCATTAGACTTATAGATTTGTAAAGAGTGGGACCTAAGAGGGGATCCACTCACATTTAATTGAGGAATAAATCCATCCAATCTAAACACTTCTATGTAAGATGGGAAAGATGAATTTTAATTTCTCAAGTGTGATATCAAATAGAGTCTTTAAGTATCAATCAGAAATTGAAACGTTACAAAATCATTCTCATTGTAATTTGTACATTGTTCCTCACCACAAGGGTGGTATCACAAAGGAGAAGGGTGTATCTAAACATTATAATGGACCAGTATAGAGGGAAACATGACCATCCCAAGATAATACTCAATTCCAAACTCCTCAAATGATATTTATGAGTCATTGTCCTCTAATGAACCTATACCTGAGTAGCTTGGGAACAACACCTAGAAAAAGGAAAATAAAGACATGGGTAAGTAAATAGTGAGTATGTGCATAATAAACATATTTAGGCATTTCAGTCAAATGAGTAAAAAGAGGGGGTTCCCATTCAAGTTGGGCTATTAGGAAGTAGGTAAGTTCAATAAGATTAAACTAGAGAATGGACATCAAATGAATGAAGCATTAAAGAATAATGGAACTCCTCAAAGTGTCTTTCCAATAAACAATTCATAAAAAAAGTACATCTAGGTAATGTAGACTAGAGATAATGAAAGTAGGGCTAAGACACCAAGGGTCATCAGCCTAAAAAAGAGATGCATATATGGGTGGAATAGCACACCTAAGATGTAAAATCACGTCCTATTAAAAAATTATGGTTATACGCATGCATCTACATTACTTAAATTAGTATACACATGCAAAATATGAAGGCAAGACATATGCCCACTAATCACATCAATAAGATCAATTAGCATAATAGGAGGGGTTACAAAACCCAATCTAAACATGAATAAGCAAGGTTTTAGGATATCTCAAATTGATTGCCACTAAAAGGCATAGAATAGAAAATAGAAGTTTCAATGTCAAAAATTCTTATTCTACACAAAAATGCATGCCATTGATAATAATCATCAGGTGAATTGGGATTGAAGTGTCAATCTCAATCACAATTTTCAGACATCTACTCCTTATACGGTGATTTGTTTGATCATTGAATTTCATAAACTTTCCCAAAAGCTCACCAAGTTTCTACAAAACAACCTGGTTATGCAGATACAAAGGAAGGTCTATTACCCTATCCCAAGTTACAATATAAGAAGGAAGATTAAGAGAAGGAATGAACTCATTTTTCCACTTCTAAACCATCAGACAAGAGACAAACATTGTCCATGGACCACCTGTTAGTGCATTGAGATAATCACGCTCACAAGAAAATTGCATAACAAAATGATTTAAAATCAATTCATAGACCCTCCATCTTGCAAACGGTCTCCACATTAACTTTAGTCGCTAAGATAGTATTAAATAGCCAATGTTCTTTCCACTCGGCCTGATTGTTACTGCAAACCACCATGGTTTGTGAAGAATGAGTATGCTTTAGGTGCGATTAATAACTCTGGAGAGCCTTGCTCATTGATTACTGAGATATCATTAGGCTGAAGTGTTTCTTGTTCATCACTGAGAAAGAATTTATCCAATTTGTGGTTTCTATCTCCAACAATGACATCATAGAAGGATTTTGTGACTGTGATGTTCCAAACGTTGTAGATATTTACAACAGTTGGGTAATTGCTTGATGTACATTGTCCTTCCTTGACAATGTTGTTTGCGGACCTGTGATAGAAGTACCTCACATTCCCACATAAATGAAATCTATACCAATTTTTCCAACTCTCAAACACAATTTACTGACTACATGATTATACTGATCACCATACAGAACATGATGTTGCGTCCATTGGTCATCGAAGTTTGAGAGGTCCAATTTGTTGCACCCTTCATACATATAATCCATCCTGATTTGATTCGTATTTCATTGAGATAGAGTATCAGTCGTTACCTTTTTTAATCCTCCTTGAACATCATGGTGGTAATGTTCTTCACCTTCTTCATTGTCACATAATGGACTTGGCAGTTCAGTAATTGTCATTGATGTCTCATAGGAAATTTTTAATGCAAGCTCACCTATGACATGTTGGGCTTCCTCCAATTCTAGATTGCATTCTTATATTGTGTGATCTAGGAAGAATGTGGTTGTTTCCATTACAGAAATTTCATCACTGCCATGACCATGGTTGCCTAGATCTGTATTGTTCCCCTCTGAATGATGATCTCGTCCCCAAGAACTCCTGAACCACCTCTCCCATGTCTCCCCATGTGTGACCATTATTGTCGCCTCACCTCAAATTTTGGTAATTGTCAATGTCGCATGGTGTGTCACTTGTATCGTTACCCATAAAATCACCAAAAGAACAAAATTAATTGTCCAATTTGCATTTCTAGTTACCCCCAATGTGTTGGTTTCATTTGCCTTAAACCTTTAGATTTATGAATCATATGATACTTAATACACCACAGTGATAAGATTATGTAATACACAAATATATAACACACTTTTTTTTACATATTCATAAGTTATAGCAATACATAATTTTACTATGGAGGGATTTACATCTAGTAGATTTCACTTCCTTATATTTATGGATCATAGTTGATATTGTATAAATTGTAATATAATTCATTGATTTCATTCTTCCCATGTACATTTCTAAATGCCCTTATTTGTACTCATTCTTCCCTTTACCTGCATTATATGAATAAATATGAATAATTGGTCAATTGAGGTATATTATGTAAGAAATTAGTCTAACAAACTATAGGTCACATTAATTGGCATTTCCCTAAGATTTGCCTTTAATTTCTAGACATATATTGTATTTTCTATATTGCTTATCTATAGTCATGGATACATATTAGTATAGAATCAAGTCATATTGAATCAATGTACTTGTGGATAGACGTTATGATTACAATATTATCTTCCAATTAGTATTATTTACTATTACCTAAGTTAGAATGTATTATTAAAAGATAATTCATAATAGGTAAAGATGAATCAGGATAGAAGGTACCTAAATAGAACTAGAGAAGAGGTTTGTTGGAGAACTTGATCCCAAAACTATTACTTGAAAGAACATGTTGTGGTGGTTGGCCTTCACCTGGCTTGGCCAGGCTCATCCCAAGTTGTCGTTCAATCAACCATGGTGGCTGGTAAGGTAAGTGACGTTGAAGGTTGGGAGGTGTAAGGAAGATCAGATCTGGGGTGTTGAGGATCCTAGGGGCTATATAGGACTTTAAATTGGCTCAACTTCAATGAAAGTCTCCAAACATATTCGAGTGTAAAGCATGGCATGGGATGATCTGATGTGTCTAGACATCAAGGCATAAATGGCTTCTGGATTGTAGATGGTTTCATGGTAGAACTTGGAGGATGAAGATGATGTGTTGATGTATGGAACAAGAAATGGTGGTGGGCGGCATTGGAGGTGATTGTAGCACCATAAGGGTTGGAGGGGGTCAAGTTCGTCATAGTCGAGGTTGAGTGACGAGCCCATGCTAGCAACTATCAACATTTGCAATGGCTCCTCCTTGTCACCCGGCAGTCGTCTAGGAAACATGAATAGTGGCTAAGTTTTGTGGTGGTAGCGAGTGGAAGCATCAGGGGTTGTTTTTTAAGCCAATCTAGGTGTTTCCCTAGTCTAAGGATATGGACAACCTGCCTGTAAACTTATGTCTCAGTGTCGACCTATAGCGGTTGGTGGCATCTCTTTGTTGACACCAAGCCTCAAAGAAGAAGAGGAATAGTTTTGAGTGTCCTGTGTTTGGTGTAGGATTACTGTGTGGAGGGGGAGCTGACCTCTGATCATTATCATGGCCTCCGTCAGCCCTAGCCATTTTTGGTAGTGGTTTCTATCAGGTTAGACTATTGGGTGAAGGGAAAGAGAAGGAACATAAAGGTAGATAGTGGAAAGGCTTCTAGAGGCAGAAATAGAGGTAGAGGTGATGAGTAGAAGTATTTATGTGGTGAGGAGATGGAAGGAACGAAGGGAAGAGGAAAGAGAGGATTTGACGGTCAACAATGGCAACACTATCTTCCTTTTGGTTGGGAAATACCAAGGACGGCTAGGGCCTAGGGAAATAATGGAAGGAGAAGTCGTGGACTTGGAAATATAGGGTGAAGGAAGGAGAAATGGGATAGGAGGGACAAGAAAGGACCACTAGTTGGAGAGCAAACAAGTCATCTGCAACAATGGACATCACAGAACAACACAAGGAGCTCAATGAGGGGCAAGAAGGAGAAGTGTTGTCTTGCGTTACTTGAATGAGTAAGAAACAAACTTAGGAAATGGTATTTAATGGATAGTCATAATATATCGTAACTTTTATTAATTAAATGGAGGGTAAAAAATTGCCTAATTGACCTAAAATTTGGCATGAAAGCTAAAACATATGTGGGGAACCCAATTTTTAAATTTAACTCCAACCTTTGACGTGGTTTGATTTTTTTAATTTTTGATAAATACTCACTTCTTGCAAATATCCTCCCCATTTAATCATTTTGATACATTAATTAGTCTTTATTTATTTTCTTCATGAAAGATACTTAGGAAGATCCTAGAGTGCCAGTTTAGAGTCAACAATAATTAATTGATGAATTTATATTATTACTCCCATTTGATGACTTAATTAATTGATTTACCTTTAACCTTATATAAAAGGTGATATGTTGAAACATTATATTTTCTTGGCTCCAATAACTCTTACTTAATCTTATTGAAGGGAAAATGAATTCAATGATAACCTAATTAAAGTGAGACTAAGGAGAGGGAAGGTTGAGCTAAGAACCTAGATTTTGGTATGTTACAGATGCACTTGATCTGATCATATGATTTCTCTACTTCTCTCTTTCTATTTCCCATATCTCATCCCTTTGACTGAGGATGGATCTCTGTCTTGGGAGATGTTGAGGCAATTGGGATCCCCTAATCAAACTAGAGTTTATTGGGACAACGAAAAAAGGTTCCATGATATTCTGAAGGGCCCCGAGACTTGTACACCTTTAATTATATTTAATTACTTTATTTTCTTAACCCTAAACAAACCCATATTTTTTTATAAAATTTGATAATTCACAAGTAATATTGATTTTTCAGGCAATGTGTGGGTGCCTAACACCTTTTCTTATCGTAGCAGGATTTCCTTACCCAGTCTCATGTGCACACTTCTTATCTTATCCTCCCTTGGGTGAAGGCATGTTTGATCTTTAATAGTTTTTTATACTAATTTAAATTCATATCTACAATTTTCCTTATTTTGCCTGTAAAATAAGGCAGTGAATCCAAATTCCTTACTTATTTTTGCATCGACTGTGTGAAAGTAGATCTTTGCATATTTTCTTGACATATAAAACACTCTAGCGACTCCATTGAGAACTCTAGACAATTTGAGTTGTCTTTTATCTATTTCTCAAGTTTCCATTTTTAGAGTGGTTTTCATTGAGATTTCCATTTTGTTTCCCTTTTTATTTCCTAGTTTGTTTCCAAAAATAAGAAGAAGAAAACGAAAAAGATGAGGAGAATAAAGTAGGTCTTACATCATGAGTAAGGAGAATAAAGTAGGTCTTACATCATGAGTAAGATTCTTTCTTTCCTTATACATCCATGATCGATGAAAACATGATTGATTAATTTTGAAAAGATGAGGAACATTGCACATTCACTTGGGGTCTCTCACTTGCTTTTTATTTTTTATATCATTAGATTGAATTTAGAAGCATAAAATTTGCACACTTGCACTTAAAACCTATAAACTCGTGTGTTTATAGAACGGGTGCCAAATCTCATGTTGGACCTAGGGGTAAGGCATGAGGGTGTTAGTAAAGGTATTAGCACAAGAAAGAAGATGGATGTACAAAGGCCTCGAGGACATTCCCCTCTCCTAGAACTAACAGTTATTTGTAGTTTTTGTAGTCACGAGGTGCATCCAAATTTGTTTCACCTATGAAGAAAAATATGTAGAGAAATAATCCTAGCAATTAATTTAAAACTTAGAAATGTGAAAGATAAGGACAATAGAGTTGCCATCATATTTTGTAAGGAAAATAAGGGAAAATATAGGTGGTTGTTTAAATCAATAGGAAAATGTTAAAAAGACTATAAATGTCTCCACCTTAGTATGGATAAGACATGAAAATCATGATCATGAGATCTAGATCGGCAATCATGAGGAAAGGTGTTAGGCACCCTCATGTCACTTGAAAAAATCAGTATTGTATTATAATTCTTCAGTTTGTGAAAATCATTAGAATTAGTTCTTAAGAAAAGAATCAAGAAATTTCTTGATTAAGGTGTGCGAGTCTTTGGTGACTCCAGATGATCATAAAACTTTTGGTTGTCATCCTCAAAGACTCTAGTTTGATTACATGAACCCATATTCCTTAGGTTCTTCCATGGTAGAGATCGATCTTGACGATGGGTGTGAGATTTGGAAATGCATAGAGAGATGATAATAGAAGAAATAAATTGCGAGCAAGATAAACTCTCTTAACAAATCAAGTAAATTATGCAAAGAATACTATGTTAACATGGCAATGATCTAGAATGTAATTGTTGTTGAGAAGTGACTAGATTTAAAGACAATATCCACTTCAATTAAGCATGACAATGTTGTTTCTGAGGATCCATACCGCTAAATAAACCTTAAAGGGCCACTAAGACAAATACTCAAATAGAACCCAACTTAAAACTAGCACTATAAAAAAGTGAATCGAAAATTCTGAATAAGGTAAAGTCCATAAAGAGATAACTACAAATAATCATCATACAACCTCCACATGGTGTCACAGAAAGCTCACAACTTATCCTCAACATCATTTCACAACAAGTTCTAATAGAGAAAAACAAACAAAACATCTTTATTAATGTTGTTACATAAAGTTACAATAAGATTCATAACCATGATGATCAACAATATATGAGTTCCAAACAAGCTCACAACTTATGAATGTACATAATACATCAAGGAGACCATTATACAACATGTATTAAAACTAACACCCAACACCTGTGAAAATGAGAAAATAAGGAAAATCTAGATATAACTAACTATATTATATTTTGTTAAATCTTGATCATTGCATCATCTCCATCATTCTATCTTACATAAATTTTATAGGAGAACCTTGTAAGACTCATAAAGAGTCACAATCAGAGGATTACTCTGGCCAGATATAAACATGTAGACATAGAATATTATGATATATTATAGGAAGCATAAAGTTTCTTAATATTTAGATTGATTTCCAATTATCCACTTAATCTCATATATTCGAACAAGATATCTTTAGAAGAAGGTAGAAACATTCTACATCACTTTAACTATGTTCTCAGATGCCAATTATCATAAGTAAAAGGAAATCACATCAATTATAGTGATTCCTAGGATCAATACAAACATCCTACAAATATCATGATTAGCATTTTCATTCATAACCAACTAGGTTTCGAATTATATTAGACTATATCCCTAATTACTCTAGAGTGTACCATCCAAACTATAATCTTTTGACTTTGAATTCCTTAAGCCCACCATAAAGGATTCAAGGAGGATATAGTCTCACTGTGATCTCTCCATGCATTAGTTGGCACAAGTATAAAAAGGTTCAAGGTCACATAGTATGAAACTACTTGAGGTGATCTCAAAAGTAGGTCCACATAAACAAGCACATTTACTGTTACAGGATTGGTCGATCAACAATGAAGATCGGCCAATCATTACATTCAACAAAAATTATAGTAACTCTACAGAAAGCATACCACGGTACTAAAATGGCTCTAGATTTCATATATAATGACAAATTTGAGTGATTAAAGTTTGTTGATAAGATAATTTAATTATATACACAATTAATATATTTACTGACCACTTCAAATTGGTCGACCATCCCAAAAACTGATCAAAACTTCTGTGATAGTAATTAATAGACGACAACAATTGGATTAAGTCTGACGGATCTCATATTTTATGGGCCGATACAAAAACACTCTGAGGGACGTCCATCGGGATAAGGGTTGAAACCTACTCTCTCCTATCCATAGCCCTATCCATCATCACAAAAAGGCAGAGACAAAAGCCATCATTTGACATGGAGACACATTGTAGTAGAACTAGATCGGAGATTGCATCTATGGTTCTAGAGCTGTGAGGAGACCACTGAGCTTCACCTCCATGACTCTACTTTCTCCATGTGATCCTTCTTCTCCCTCTCTTTTTGTATCACAAATAATATTAGGGAGTAGATCTTTACTAGGGTGTAGAGATTAGCCACATTGTCTGTATCTTGTACTCTCATATTAATAGTTGCTATTTGATGGATTTTTGGATTTATTATCAATTAATTGATTGGATGTTATATAGATTAGATACATGTCTCACATGTTGTTATAATTCTAGATGTAAAGACTTTGAAATCTAGTATTAAAAAATAAAACATTATTAAAAATAAAATAGTAGGGAGATCGTTGGGGTGATAGATTAAGGATCCATAGGTAATGAGACCTCGATCCTAAGAGGAGATACATCTTTGTGAATTTCATACTCCAAAAGGATATGAAATTCATTGGCCCCAATCTAAATATCTATATGAATGAGCAATGTAATATGAAAGAATAGATGTGTAGGCAGTGACAGTGAAAGCTATTATTGTGGTAATTTTATCATAGAGTCAACATTATTTCTTATTTATTTTAATTTATATTCTTACTTTATTAATACAATTAATTAAAAAAATTAATAAATCGTCATTGTTAATCACCTTTTTCTTAATTAGGTAATAAATCCATTTTGTTCTTCATAATATTGTCCTTTAGTTTTGATCCAAAAACTATATTGTGATAAGATGTGTCCACTTATGGGTGATGATTACTGCATGTTAGTTCAGGAAAAAAACTTAAGGACTTTCCCTAAGTGAAATTCTTGTACGATAATTTACCACATCAAATTGTGGTGTTGTTGTTGGGAACAATGAGATATTTGGATTCTTAGTTTATTGAGATAAAGCTAGAATATTTTTTCTTTCTAGTTTGTACAATAATTTTAGCTTTATTTTGTAATTCTTAGCTTTGTTTCATAATTCTTAGTTTTTTTATGATTTTTAGTTTTTTAAACTTTTAGTTTGTTTTTGTAATTTTATTTTATTTTTTTAATTTCTAGCTTGGTTACATAAATATTTTAGCTTATATTTTTTCCTATCTTAGATTTTTGTAATTTATGCTTTGTATTTTTTGTAAAAAAGAAATTGTATCTTCATCCATTGAAGCATTCTTTTTTTCTTTGAGCCTGATAGCCAAACTTCCTATTTTTAGGCATTTATTTTAAATGGAGTGGCCAGTGTCATAAATCATACAATGTGAGAAATGTGGCTCCTTAAATTATCATATGTGGGGTTGCCAACAATATACCTTATAAGCTAAAGTATTGATATGTAGGACCGTCACTGCACAAAATGCTAGGATCAATAGTTAGAGCAAGGATTGTCCTAAATTGACTCCACAAGTCAAAGTTGCCATGCAGAAGACCAATCCCAATCATAATGCTGGACTCTTTACAGATAGACATGAAGTAGATTGTAATAACAAATATTGTGGAGGAAGTCTACAATCAATAATGTTTTGGGGTTTATTTTGAAGAGCCTTACTATGTATATTATTACCCACTTGATGAATATGAGAGGATGGATGCCCTATGTAATATGTTATCTGACTAAAAAGTAGTTCTAGATAACCAACAAGCAATGCTAGCTAATGGAGAAGCATGGGGCAAAAGATTTAAGGCACAATTGGCCCATCTAATAACACAACTCTCCCAGTGAGTTGTCATGTAATGGTCAATCAGATAGATCTCTAGGAAAGATAGAGCAACCCTCATTTATGATCGAAAATGAATATGACACGTGTATCTCCCTACAAATGACAATGGCTAATTTAGAGATAGTGACACAACCTGAAGAACTAGAGTTGGACATTCACACTCGTGTTACATTGTCCATATTAGGGGTCTTAAAATGTCAATATGAAAATCTTAGCAAGTGAGTCCCCATGACATGGCTACAGATTTAGATGGTCCATCACTTTTTCCTTTTGCACGCTCACATCCAAAATAGTTACTATGATCAACCACCCTTAGTTGAATGTATTCTGGAAATAAACAACAAGCTTCTACTGCACTTCCAATTGTTTCATATGAGGAGGTACAACCCAAACTAGAGGTATACATTCCACCACCATCTCATTTTTATAATACTCTCCAATTCTATTTCTTGGGAATCCTACAGAGGAGTTGGATGTGTTCTACATGGAGGATCGAGAGCTACATGTTGACACTGTGAAGGACCCCATTACCTATATTGCTCTTGATGTTGATTGGCTGGTAGATCAAGAGGACCAGATGTATAAAAATATTTTTCAAGAAAAATTTATATACAAGATAGTTCGTCCTATGCTAGCACTACATCTTCTACAAGCAGATCTAGGTAATGAGATGTATCTAGAGCCAGATCCTCCCCTTGATTTAGATAAGTAGGCAACACAAGTTACATATTTTTTACATAATACCTTAGCCACAGAAGAAAGTAGTCGCCCTTCAGCATTCATGTATGATCAGATTATGAGGCCACCAGCCAAATACCACTCCTCTATTGTGCCTTTTCCTATATATTCACACACATCTACTGCACTACCTCTATTGATGAAGAAGTATTTGTGGATCTTATTGAATAAATTGTAGGGTGAAAAGAAACGTCAATTCAAGAATCCTCAAAATTCATTTGCGCCACCACAGCAATATATGATCACATGTTACACCATGGATCTCATATGTTCAAGGCACCAACCCTTGTCAATATTCCCTTCTGTTGGACCTTCTTTACATTGCCAGAAACTCCTAGATGGGTATCAAGGATTTCATCCTCTCTATCTTGGGTTTAGTGTTTGCTCAGGGATGAGTAAAAAAATCTAAGCTCGGGCTGGAGGTTGGGCGGTACGCACTCCTTTCCATCCACACATATCTCTTATATTTTCTTATTTTATTTCAGCAATCTTTAGATTTACATATATCCATGGCATTTAGTTTACTTGCATTGCATGGAATTTAGTTTACTTCCATTACATGTAGCTTAAAAGGCTCTTATTTTAGTTCATAGTTCATGCAATGTTAGTTGAAGCCATTATCTAGTCAACTTAGTTTACATTCATCTTTTGCATTGTACATAGAATTTGTCATACCACTTCCTTATTCAAGGTAAATTTGTGATGTTAACTATATTTGTGAAAATATACCAATGGTTAACTTGATGTTAACTATATTTTTAAAAATATGGCATTGGTTAGAAAACACCCTTTGTAGTCAATGAATATAAGCATCATGTTTCCTTGAAATGATGGCAAGTCATATGGGATTGAGTGAAATAAAATGTGACATTCTCTTTATTGATTAGCATAGCATACTTGTGAAAATGTCTTACTTGCATGTAACATGATGTGATTGAATTGTGTGCAAGATTATCCCTATGTTTTGAATTCTAATATATGAGATGCACAAGTTCAACCCACTTCTACACATCTTACCACGCCATTTTTTGGAAAAAAAAACTATAGATTATGTCACTCTAAGCTCAGGGTGGCACACCCTCCTTCTCCCTCTATAATTGCTTCTTCAATACCCCTCTCTATGTAATAGGGGAGTATCACCAAAGTAAATAAAGGATTCCAAAAAATGCAATCAATGTAATTATAGTAAAATAAAGCTATCTCAAGCCAAATAGATGAGAGATTTGTAATTCTTCTTTCATACTCCCATTCACTCTATTTCCACCTAGGGGAAGCAAAATAACCCCAAAACAACCTTCTACAAACAAATGTCGTTCTTGTGCAAAAATCTCATAGGAATATGTCGGATTATCTGAAACATTAAGAATATTATATCTTATTTACACTATAAGTTTTTTAGATAGAAAAAAGATTGTGAAGCTAAGGCAGGGAAGAGAATATGGGAAATCATGTTATTTGATTTCAAAAAAATTGGATTGTTTGTCCATGCTTGGTGGTAGGGATTCAAACACGGTTTGAATGTGAGTTGTGTATATTGGTTGAGAGTATTTATTGAGAGAGTTTTTTATATTTTGTATTACTTGACGACGAGCAACATTCAAGCTCCTAGTTGTGATCAATTCATATTCATCATGTTTTGATTGGTATGTATGCCCATATAGAAAATTGTATGATGATTGTAATGGGGCGTCATATACTTGATTTGGTAATGATAAAGGTAATTCCCTCTATTATGTTTGTATCAATCATGAGATGATGACACAAACATGGTAGATGTTTAAAGAATGATGTTTCTTGATGACATATGTCTTCAGGTTGAGGACTTGAACAATGAGATCATATGTATGATAAGAGTACATGTATTCTTGTTATGTCCCTAGTCGAATATAACTATAGAAGCAAAATAGACAACAATTATACATAAGACTAGAGTGTGTGTTGAATGATGATAGAGTCTCATTAGTCATGATGTGGGTATCAAGTCAAAAACATAGGTACATTGTAGAGAATAGTGTATCAGAGAGGCCCACCTTGAGAGTGATACATGTAGACCATGGAATGGTAGTCAGAATCGTCTCTCATATTTATACTGGTGATTGTGGTTCTTAGACTTAAAATCACTATACTCATCACATGGCGTTTGATGTATTTTACATCATCCAACATGACCTTGAATAAGGGTTGTCATAAAGGTGGTGCTTGGGTACATTGTGACACATGGGGATTGGGTGTGAGTGATGTGGATGAGATTCTTCCCTCCTACAGGAAATTGATATCCATGCCACTTGATAAGCGAGACTGAGAAATGTATGGAAATACTCATGTGACTCATATATGATATGTGAGATCACACATGCATCTCAGACGGTCTGCTCTAGTTCAAGGAAGATGGATTGAACGTTGAGAGGATGATGATTCCATGCCTTGAGTTCAATCCAGATATCAGAGACAAAGGAACTATACAATCAATGTAACACTGATCACAGATTGTAGGTTGAAGTTGTTCTCCAACTTTCCAATTACTTGGGTGGTAATAATGTGTTGCTAGATACTGCCCATTGCTTGTGATGTCATAGATTAGTTATGGACATTCACTGCCATTCTAACTTGGGACCTATAGGGTCACACGCATAGGATGCACCTGGAATAGGAGTTCACTCATGAATAAGGTTTAGTTTGATACTAAAGTGTTTAAGTATTCAATTTAAACAACAATGGTTGAGAATTGGCTGATTGGACTATGAATCGACCGGTTCAAGTGTTGAACTGATCGATTCAAGTGTCAGGTCAATTTAAACTGCATTGCTTGAACATTGCTTTTACTGTGGCATTAATTGATTAGTTCAGTTGGTGAACCGTCTGGTTCAAGGTATTAAACAACAGGTTCAACTTGTGAATTGCCCGGTTCAATGATTTATATGATTGGATCAAGGATTGATGTGGACGTCATGTTGTGCATCAATAAAATATTGAAAGAAGATGTGATTGAGAATAGGAAAGTAAGTGAACTGTCTGGTTCAAGTGTTCAACCAATCATTTCACATGTGAACCAATTGGTTCAGTAGTGAACCGACTGGTTCGACATTTGCAACTTCCAAAAAATTCATGAAATTCTATCTCTTCGACTCCCAGATGATCTAGAAACCCTAACCCTGACCATCCTATAAATAAGGGGGCAGTCAAGGCTTTCAGGATACACAACAATAAGCTTGGAAAATTGTTGTCTTATCTAGTTATGATAACTAGAGATACCAAGCAAGTCCTACCCATAAAAGGGACAGACAGCAACGAAGAGATAATATGGGAGAGCGAAATAACCCTAGCATGTTGACGTTTGAAGGGACAACTCCTTCCCGTTTCATGTGGTATCACAATGTGGAGTTCTCAATGGTCCATGTGGACTATGTAGAGGCGTCGAGACCATTACCATCACGCTAGAAGGACAACAACAACTATTGTCCATGGTTCTACACCAGGAGGTCATCATCGACAGTTGTCCATGTGCACCTTGTGAAGAGTGCACATCATTGTGCAAGAATTTTCGTTAGACTTGCTCCATAACCAGGTATACCTCTTTCTACCTTCTTTCCAAGATATATCGTTGTTGACATGATTTCCTGATCAAGGAATAGTGACAAATTTTTTTGTTTCTGTTGCCTTCTGTATTGTCCATATTCCCCAATAGTGGTATCAGAGTCACATCAATTTACGGTATATCTGGATTAAAATCAATGCAATCATATTTATTTTATTGCATACAATGTGAATAATAAAATTATTAATATGCATATCCTATTAAATACCATATACGATCCAAATATATATATGTATGTATATGACACATATGCAATCTATATGTGTCACTCTAAAAGCATTTTGATGGTAGATGTATGTGTAGTTATGGCCAAAACCCTTATGGATTGTGTGCATGGTTGTTTGCTTTATTTCTTGTTGTTATTCAGTTTGCATACCGAGACTCTCCCCTCCTTTCCAAATGTTAATTAATGATCCTCTTCATATATTGTCCTTAAATGTAACTCTAGGTTTCCCCTTTTACAATCTAATATGGAATGTGATAGTTTTAATTTATGTTTCATCATGAGAATGTAGGGAAATATGGTGACATATATGGAAGCAGAAACAAAAATTTGACTGTCATATTCCCCTTAAACAGTAGATCGCGTCAACAACTATGAATTGGTAAGGAAGGTTGTAAGGCATATACCTAGACCTGGAGCAATTCCAACGACTATCCTTGCAACAACGTGCATCTTTCTCAAGGTGTAGCTAGTCGGTTGTCAGTGGTGGCAACCTGGTCTGTTACCATGGACGGTGGTTGACGATGTCCTCCTAGCGGTTGGAAAAGGCCTCGCCTCTATGTAGTCCACACATACTGGGAACTCCTGTCATTCTTTTAGAACAAACAAGAAGGAGTTGTCCCTTCTAGTCAACGTGCTAGAGTCGACTTGCTCTCCCTTGTTGTCACTCCCTTTTATGAGTAATACTTGCTCAGGTTCTCACGTTACAACAACTATGAGAAGACAATAATTGTTAGAGATTATTGTTGTATCTTCTGAAATCCTTGACTACCCCTCTATTTATAGGAGGGTCAGGGTTAGGTTTCCAGATCAACCGATAGTTGAAGAGATAGAAATGCATAAATTTTCTAGAACATACAAACCATGAACCAGTCAGTTCGCCATTGAAATGATCGGTCATGAGTCAATCGGTTCAACTCTTGAAATAATTGGTTCACTATGTTTCCTTCATAATTGTATTGGCTTTTAATATTCTATTAATGCATAACATGAGGTCAACATCAATCCTTGATCCAATCTCATTTATCAAACAAATGGTCGGTTCACAACCTGAACTGGTTAGTTCATACATCGGAACCAACCAATTCACTTGCGGAACTGGTCGTTCAGAGTTCTGACATCCAATCTTGTTTAAATTGAATATCTAACACTTTAGTAATCAAGTTTAAACCATATTCATGAGTAAACTCTTATTCCAGGTGTATCATGGGCATTTGACCCTATAGGTCCCAAGTTACATAGGTAGTGAATGTCCATAACCAATTCATAACGTCACAAGCAATGAGTGATATCTAGAAACACATCATTGCTACCCAAGTAATTAGAAAGTTGGAGAACAACTTTGACCTACAATCTATGGTTAGTGTTACAGTGATCATATAGTTCCTTTATCTATGATACCAGATTGAACTCGAGGCATGGAATCGTCATCCTCTTCAACATTAAATCCATGTTCCTTGAACTGGAGCAGACTGTATGAGATAAAGGTGAGTTCAATATCACATATTGGCTCACTTGAACATAGACATGCATTTCTCAGTCTCACTTATTAAGTAGTCAGGATATCAAACTCTTGTAGGAGGGACAAATTCCATTTACATCACTCACAATCATTCCCCATGTATCCGGGCATCATCTTTGTGGTAACCCATATTCAAGATCACATTGGACGATGTCAAAGTACATCGAACAACATGTGATGAGCGTAGTGATTTTAAGTCTAAGAACTGCAATCACCACCTATCACTATGAGAGCTGATTCTAACTACCATTCAATGGTTTCATGCATCACCCTCAAGGTGTGTTTGTCTGATACACTATTCTCTAACAAGTATCTATGTGTTTGGTTTGATATCACATATCATGACTAGTGAGATTCTTTCATCAACTAACACACATTCTAGTCTTATGTGTTATTGTTGTCTATCAACTTCCACAATAACAACTGACCACAGACATAACAAGAATGTATATACTCTTAACATCTGTATGATCTCATTATTTAGGTCTTCAACCTAAAGACATACGTCATCGAGTAACATCGTTCTTTAAACATTTATTATGTTACATCATTATCTCATAACTAAATAAAACTGAATATATGGAAGATTTCCTTTATTATTAATCATATAATTTATAAGATATGTCATTACAATCATCATATGATTGGCTCTTTGCGCATACATACCAACAGACTCACACTTGCACTTAGAGCCAATCACCCATGAACTTAATCCCATATGACCTAACATGACCTTCACGCTTCTACTGTGAAAGTGATTTTGTTAAGGGGTCTACCACATTGCTTTTAGTTGGTACTATGCAAATCTTCACATCTCTTCGATGTACAATCTCTTGTATGAGATGGAACCGCCATTGTATGTGCTTAGAAAGCTGATGTGATCTAAGTTCCTTATCTTTTGTGATAGGTCCATTTTTATCACAATATATATCTACTGCATCGCTGATGCTTGAAACCACCCCAAGTTCAAAAATGAACTTCTTGATCCAAACAATCTCCTTCACTGCATTGGATGCAACAATATACTTGGCCTCTGTTGTAGAATCAGCAACTGTCTCTTGCTTTGAACTCTTCTAGCTTACAACTCTGTTGTTTAGATAAAATACAAATCTAGATTGTGATCTATAGTCAACTTTTTCAGTTTGGAAGCTTGCATCAGTGTAACCCTTTATCACCAACTCTTCATCATCACTGTAGATAAGGAACTGATCCATATTCTTCTCAAATACTTAAGGATGTTCTTTACGGAAGTCCAGTGACATTCACCAAGATCTGAGTCATACTTTCTAGTCATACTGAAGGCGTATGTGTCGGTATATATGCTCATAGAGTCGTCATATGATTATTTGAATTTGGCATTAGATACATGATTTGATGATAATAATAAAACTAATTCCATCTATTATGTTTGTTTCAGCATGAGATGTTGAAACAAACATAGTAGATGTCTAAAGAATGATGTATGTCTTCAAGTGTGTGACTTGCACAATGAGATCATACAAATGTTAAGAGTATGTACATTCTTGTTATGCCCCTAGTTAGATATTACTGTTGAAGCAAAATAGACAATAGTAATACAAAGACTAGAGTGTGTGTTGACTGATGACAGAGTCTCATTAGTCACGATATGTGATATCTAGTCAAGCACATAGGTACATGTCACAGAACAGTGTATCAGACTGACCCACCATGAGAATGATACATGGAAACCATGAAATGGTAGTAAGAATTGGCTCTCATAGTGATAGTGGTGATTGTGGTTCTTAGACCTAAAGTCACTACATTTATCACATGTTGTTCATGTACTTTGACATCATCCACCATGATCCTGAATAAGGGTTGCCATAAAGGTGGTGCTTGGGTGCATTGTGACACATAGGGATTGGGTGTGAGTGATGTAGATGGGATTTCTCCCTCCTATAGGAGGTTGATATCCAGACCACTTGATAAGTGAGACTGAGAAATGTATGGCCGTACTCATGTGATTCAATATGTGATATGTGAACTGACATGCATCTCAGACTGTTTGCTCTAGTTCAAGGAACATGGATTGAATGTTGAGAGGATGATGATTCATTGCCTCGAGCTCAATCCAGATATCAGTGATAAATGAACTATATGATCACGATATCACTGATCATGGATTGTAGGTTTAAGTTCTTCTCTAACTTTCGAAATTACTTGTGTAGCAATGATATGTTTCTAGACGCTGCTCTTTGCTTATGATGTCGTAATTGATTATGGACATTCACTGCCAACGTAATTTTGGACCTATAGGGTCACACATGTAGGATAAACTTGGAATAGGGGTTTATTCGTGAATGATGTTTAACTTGATTACTAAAGGTGTTTGGGTATTCAATTAAACAATTAAGGTTCAAAGTTGACTTAATGGACTTTGAACTGATCAGTTGGAGTGTCAGGTCAATTGGAATCAATATTGGTTGATCAATGGCTGAACCAAGGTGTGAAATGACCGGTTCACATAGTGAATCGACTGGTTCATAGGTTCCAACCTACCAGTTCATGGAATGAAACGCCTGATTCAATGGTCAATTCGATTGGATCAAGGTTTAGTGTTGACGCCATATTTTGCATTAGTTGTGCATTGAATACCAATGTGATTTAGAACAGGAAAGTGCACTAACCGACTGATTGGGTATGCGAATCGACCGGTTCAATGCTCAAAATTTCTAGAAAATTTGTGAATTTTGTCCTTTTGATTCCCACACTTACTGGAACCCTGACCCTAGTCTCTTCTATAAATAGTGGGGTATTGGGGGCTTTCCAGACACAACAATTAGCTCTAACAATTATTTTCTTCTTTGGTTGTGGTAATGTAACATCCCAGGATTTGAGGCCTCGGATATCATGATCTTAAAAGGAATGATTGGACTACCCATATCACCAAGGTGCACCTCTTTTTCCGGGAGCCCATCACTAAAGAACTCTATAGTTAAGCGTGCTCAGCTTGGAGTAGTACTAGGATGGGTGACCAGTCGGGAAGTTGATCTTGGCTTGTGCGTCGGTGTGAACAAAGTACGCAGTTAAGGCTATTGGTGGTTTGTGGGGCCAATCGTCATTCCTGAAACTCTACTAAGGCCATGGGCAGTGGGCCCAGGCGTTACAAATGGTATCAGAGCCATAACCCCTCCAGTAGGTGGGGCCCACATGGGCATGGCATGCCAGTCTTGAGCCGTGCGGTCCAAGCATGTAGGAAAGAGTTGTCCATGGTTGACGTAGCCACCCTTGCGTTGGTATTCCGTGATCGGGAGCTGGGTGTCCATGGGCCATTGTGGGCTTGCACTGAAATGGGGAAGAGATTATGAGGTCTTATAGTTGAGCCTTGACGAGGACGTCAAGAGTCTAAGTGGGGGAGATTATAACATCCCAGGATTTGAGGCCACGGATAACATGATTTTAAAAGGAATGATTGGACTGCCCATATCACCAAGGTGCACCTCCTTTTCCGGGAGCCCATCACTAAATAACTCCATAGTTAAGCGTGCTCAGTTTGGATTAGTACTAGGATGGGTGACCAGTCGGGAAGTTGATCCTGGCTTGTGCGTCAGTGTGGACAAAGTGTGCAGTTAAGGCTAGTGGTGGTTTGTGGGGCCAATCGTCATTCCTGAAACTCTACTAGAGTCATGGGCAGTGGGCCCAGGCGTTACAGGTAACCAATAGAGAGCTCGAGCAAGTCCTACCTGAGAAAGGGAGGGATATCAAGGAATTATTGTGGGAGAGTGAATCAACTCTAGCAAGTTGATGTTCTAAAGGGACAACTCCTTCCTGTTGGCTCTAGTAGCACAACATGGAGTTCTCGGTAGTAGATGTGGACTACTCTAGAGGCATGAGTCCATTGTCTGCTTTTACGAGGACACCGTCTACCTTCATCCATGGTACCACACCAGGAGGCCGTTGCTAACAACTGTTCGAGTGTTGTTGAAGAAAGAGCAAGTTGTTACCTGAAGAAGAAGCACTTTTTTGTTTGGAGAAGAAGCAAGGTACTACATCAAGAGTTGTCATTGGACTTGCTCCAAGACTAGGTATAACTCTTTTTACTTTCCTTATTAGATACATTGACGCGATCTTGCTGTTAAGGGGAATCATGTTTAAAATTTTTGTTTCCAATGCCTTATCTGTCGCGCTGATTTTCCTATAGTATGAGCATCAGGACGATTATACAACATTGTGTACATGATAGATCCAATTGTAGATTCATATGGAATCTTACTCATGCGCTCTCGTTCTTCATAAGAACTAGGACATTCAGCTCCATAATTATTAACACAATGATACATGGTAAGTTTCCTCTATTTGAATTCTCCATGTTGAACCTTTTCATCACTTTGTCAATGTATGTGCTTTGGATTAGGCCAAGAAGCCTTCTCGATCTTTCTCTATAGATCTTTATTCCTAGGATATAGGATGCTTCACCTAAGTCTTTCATAGAGAATGTATTTCCTAGCTAGGTCTTTACCATATGTAAAGTAAGGATGTTATTCCCCACCAATAGTATGTCATTCACATTCAATATGAGGAATACAATCATGCTCCCACTAACCTATAGTTCATCTTCATTTTGACTAAAGTCAAACTCTTTGACTATTTTATCAAATCAAAGATTCTAGCTTTGAGATGCTTGTTTCAATCCATAGACTGACCTTTGTAGATTATAAACTTTATTTGCATCCTTTGGATTTATAAAACCCTTGGGTTGTGTCAAGTACACATCCTCAAGAAGATTCCCATTAAGCAATGTAGTTTTAACATACATCTGCCAAATCTCATAGTCATGACAAGCTTCAATGGCAAGCATGATCCTGATGGACTTAACCATGGCAACTAGTGAAAACATTTTGTCATAGTCAACACCTTAAACTTATTTGAAACCCTTTACAACCAATCAACCTTTGTAAGTTTGTAAATTACCATCCATGTCAGGCTTCTTCATGAAGACCCACTTGCATCCTATAGGTTTTACCCCTTCAGGTGGAACCACCAAGGTCCATACCTTATTGTGTACATGGATTCTATCTCAGATACCATGGCCTCAAGCCATTTCTCAGATTTTGGACCCTTAACATCTTCTAGATAGGTTTTTGGCTCATCATTAATGACCAACTCATTTACTTCTTGAGTCACAAGAAAATCAAAATTTTCTGGCTCAAAGTGTGTCCTAGTAAATCTGTGAGGTTCTTATGTTACATGAGGAATTTGATATTCCACAATGGTTTGTCACTCTTTATGTTCCTCTTGTACCTCTATAGGTTCAATGTTCTCTTGTTGGTTTCTAACTTCTTCGAGTTCTACTTTCCTCCCACTGATTCCTTTGGAAATGAATTCCTATTCTAGGAATACAACATCCCTAGCAACAAACATTTTGTTGTCAGATGGAGTATAAAAGTAGTATCCTTTGTTTTCCTTAGAATATCCAAAAAATAGCATTTATCCAATTCTAGTTCAAGCTTTTCGGAAAACTACTTTCTCACATAAGTTTCACATCCCCAAATCTTCATAAAAGACACATTGGGACCCTTCCCATACCATATCCCATATGGTGTCTTTTGAACCGATTTAGATGGTACATGGTTTAGGGTAAACACTATAGTTTATAGAGCATAACCCCAGAAGGAATTCGGAAGATTAGCAAAACTCATCATTTGTCGCAACATATCTAGCAATGCGTGATTCCTTCTTTCTGAGACAACATTGTGCTATGGTGTTTCATGTGGAGTCTATTGTGACATGATACCATGGTCTTGTAGAAGATCCTCAAACTCTTGACTTAAGTATTCTCTACCTTGATCAGAACAAGTGCCTTAATACTTTTACCAATTTGGTTTTGTACTTCATTCATGAAATCTTTGAATTTTTCAGGAGTTTCTGACTTATGTTTCATCAAGTAAACATAACCATACTTATTGAAATCGTCAGTTAAGGTATTGAAGTATTGATAACCACCTCTATCATTTGTTCTAAAAGGGTTGCATACTTTAGTATTTATTATTCCTAATATATCACTAGCCCTCTCAGTAATACCAGTGAAGGGATTCTTTGTCATCTTTCCCAACAAACAAGACTCACATGTCTCTATTGATTAGAAATAAAAAAATGTCTAGATATCCATCTTTATAGAGTCTAGAAATGTGTTTCTCATTGATGTGCCCTAGAAGACAATGCCAAATATATGTTGAATTGTCGAGTTTTAATCTTTTGGTAATTATGTTATCAACATTTATCTTTAAATCTATCAAATAAAGACCATAGGACATTGGGACATTCCATAAAAGATCTTATCTTTTGAAATAAAATATTGATCATTCTTTATATGAAATTTATATCCATTGTTGTCCATACAAGATATAGAATGATGTTTCTATTACTGGCAGGTACAAAATAGCAGTTCTTTAACTCTCTTACAAGCCCCCTGTAGACATAAATTATAGTTTCTAACTGTAGTGGCAGCAACTCTTACTCCATTTACAACGCGCAGTTTGACCTCACTCTTTCTTAAAGGCTTTCTTCTGTTCATATCATGTATATTCTAACATATGTGAGATCCACATTAGGATATCTAGTACCCAAGATGAAGAAGTAGACATATTTATCTCAGTAATTTCTATACCTAAAGTGGAGATCTCTATCCACTGCTTCATCTTCCTGAATCCCTTTAAGTGCAAATGATAGGTTCCTTTTGCACTTATCTTTCTACTTGTCTTAAGTGTTGAAGACTTGAACTTCATCTTAGCCTCGGAACTCTTCTTGGCCTTGCTTTCATCCTTTGACTCTTTTCCCTCGATCACCATCATGAGTTTGTCCTTCTTCATTGTACTTCAACATTTATCAACATGCCAAGAAAATCTGACAACGGTTTGGCCAAGTTACTGAAGTAATAACACTTGATAAACTGACTATATGATTCAGGAAACGATTGTAGAATAATATTCATGGCCAAATATTAGCTCAAAGGGAATCCCAATTTCTCTATATGTTCCACATGTCCAATCATATTGAACACATGGGTTTTTACTGGATCTCCTTCTGCCATCTTGCACTCAGAGAGCGACTTTGAGACATTGTAACTTTCTTACCTTGCATGATTCTTGTTCATTTTCTTAAGATGTGTTACCATCTCAAGAATCACCATGTCTTCATTCTGCAAATGCAACTCATAGTTCACACATCATAGCATAAGGTGCTTAATTTCTAAAGCGTCATTGGCATGTTTCCAATAAACATCCACCTCAGTCCTAGGTGCATTAGGAGCATGTTCTTATGTCACTCGTGTATCTAGGACATAGAGCTTATGCACATCATTGAGAACCATTCTCAAAGTCTAAAATCAATCATGGAAGTTTGTCCCATTAAGTTTATCCTTCTTAAGGAATGATCACAACGATGATTTGTTTCTATAAGAAAAATTTACAATTTGTCAAAACAATATTGATTTGTTTTGATTAAAATTAAATTTGAAATTTGCAGTTCATCAGCAAGTACATCCTTCTTTCAACATATCAACACATACAGCTTTCTCGTGGAAAGAGGCAGAATACAAAGTACTGCAAGAATCCTAATGTGTTTCCACATAATGCTAGGCTACAGCTAATCTTTGGTTTCTATTTGCGTCAAATTATAGGCTTCACCTAAATGGTATGTCCTGTTTTCGTGCAATTATCTTCTCAAGGATGATTCAGAACTTTTGTCTTCCCAATTTGGAATGTTTGCAGTTGCTTCATTGACCTTTTTCACCAGTGTAACCTGCATATGGTTCAATATGGAAAACAATAAATCAACATTGTTAATGGTCGGAACAAGCTGACCTGCAATGCCTCAATAATAACTGTCATATCATTCTTGATTCAAATGAAACAAAAAAATCTAAGGTATTCAGATTTGCATGTTAGTCATTATCAGTGAAAAACAGAGGATTAATCCACTGACGAGAAAAGCGCCATAAAGAAAATCTGATGCACTAGTACAAGCATTCATGGACAACAATCCCCCTCAGCACGGTTGAGAAAAAAGCATGGGACGATCAGCAACAAGCATTAACTAACCAAATTTAATAATGTTATACCACTTGGGTCTTATAGTCCGTAATAAAGTTCAGAAAAATTTCAACAACCTACAAACGAACAACAAGAAGAAAAGAATAATATGGATCACACCAACACTAAACTCTGCTAACCCAACAAAATCTTCTCAACTTTTTCTCTCTCAGCATTTTCATTGTTGTTGCAGCTAGTGGAAATAGACATTTGCGTGTTCTTGTTGCCACACAACCACACTATTAAGGATGCCTCTAGTCATAATGCAACCAACTTCAACTACTTGTTTGTCTCAAATGCAAAGTTGTTGAGCATATCTTCCTCATGTTTGCTCACCCGAAACAAGATCGCTTAAGGGGCAACTTTCTGCATCACCATATGGATAGACTGCAATAGTTGCCACAGCTAGCGTATCAACCTTCGCCACCTTGCCACTGACCGCTTGATGTAGGTTACCCCTCAAACCTGACCTGCCATCAAGCTTGAATCTATCGATCAGCTTAGATCAAGGTTTTGCTTGGTTCACGGTTGATTTTGCTATTTCGGGATTTCATTTATATTCAAGGAACTTATTTGCAAGCCTAAGCATTGTTAAGTTTGAATTAGGTGATTAGCCGCAACTGTCATGACAAGTAGGGCTTTCTTATCTATTATAAATACCAGTCTTGGGGTATGTGTCCCAGCAGAATAAAAATTCTGTTTTGTAGGGAATCGATGAGTTGGTATCACAGCCAAGCCCCCCCCCCAACCTCTTCCTCGTAGTGGCGGCGTGTAGACAGCCAACACTTCTCTCGTCCCCAAGCTCATGCAGCACCCCACCTCCCTCCTAAGCCTTGATGAGGTATGAGTAGGAATCTCCACATTGATCGGCAAGGAACCGCATTTACTATAGTAGTCAGCAGCTGGGGTAAAATTAACTTTCTTAGAGTTTTCTCCCATCCTCATGCATCATCCACGACATTCAAGAGGGGATACAACAATTAGGTAATTTCAAGCACTGCATCATCCGCCGTGATATCTACGTGCACCCATGAGCCGGATTTCAGAATAATTGGAATTCAACCAAACTTCATTGACATGCACCATGGTGCACAACAAAGACTTGAACATTACGATGATTGAGCTTGACACTCGTTTGACGGCCTAGGACACGAAAAATATGTAACCCAAAGCTATGATTACCACTCTGGCTAAAAAGATAAAGCATTTTCTCTAACATGACAACCGATGCAATCAATCAACACAGCAATAGACAACCTTTCACCGATGTCCCTACGCAGTCTCAACCAAACAGGTCTCTAAAGATAGGTGTTACTGACTTTCACGACATCAACGATCCTAACAAGTTTAATGACTGGCTGCAAAGCGTTGAGGCATTCTTTTGAGCTAGCACCGTTAACAGATGAGGTGAAGATGTGAGGTACCGCTCTTGTGTGACGGAAATACTGCACCAATCGACAGATTAACACCTAGAGTGACATGAAAGCAGAAATGGAATCCTTCATTCTGATTAACTATAAGCAGCACTATGCCTCAAGCTATCTAATCTGGAGTAGGGTGTGGACTCAATTAATGAGTACACCTGTAAATTCCATGATTTGGTCTACAGTTCAAAAGTCAGTTGGGAAGACACCACAATGAACGTGGTGTCTTGTTGTGGTCTCTCTGCCCCAATCGCCAACGAATTAGGTACCTCGCATCTTGAGCATGGACGATTATGCATGGCGCAGCCCAGGTGCAGCACGACCAGAGGCATCAGACTTCTGTCAAAGATCATACATGGCTCCCTCTAAATAATCAAGTGAGAGCTAGTTTGGATAAAAGTTCTATTCATGGTCTGACAATAATACTAAAAACATAGACGCACACCCCCTTCATAACACCTAGGGTTGGATATGAAACTTAACAAGACCATGAACCTAAATTGAACCAAACCAAAAATCAGTTTTGATTAATTGTAGGGATGTTGCTGACTCCATTTGATCACTGAACCTTTGACTAGTGGCTTGTTTCAGTTTGAGAGTATGGTTTCGTCGTGTGTGTGTGTGCGCGCGTGAATGTGTGCATCTATGAGTGTATGTATTGGCATTACCCTTTTAAATTGTTGATGCATAGTGTTTGTAAGTTAATTTCCTCCAAGATGATTAGTATTTTTTTTTGTTAAACTATGTTTTGAAGTGAGCAGGTAATGAAGCCCTATTTTGGGGTCTCCAGTTTTCTTGACTATGCTCATTTACTCATTCAAGAGGTATCATTTCCCAATAAATCCTTAATTTTATTGAAGTCTCATTCAAGAGGTTGCAGGATGAATGCCATTTTCCAGTAAATCCTTAATTGTATTGAAGTGCAATCAATTCTAGTCTTTGCATGTTTTTATAGGTTATACATGTTGATCGATATGCGGAGTTGATTTAAAGATGGAAATCCTCCAGTGACACTTGGAGGAGGCTAAGGTTGACTAAATTCAACCCTGACAATCCAAAGTTTTTTCAGACTTGAAGATGCAAAGGATGTCAAAGATTGGAGTTTAAGATGAAGATAAGAGTCATTCGACAGTTGTTAAATTTTCACCATGGCCATGGTGACACATAGCACAACTCCAAAAGTGAAGTGGGAAAAGAGTCCAGCTACCACGGTAGCATGGTTGTTGTTCAACATAACGGTCACTTTCCATATCTCCCATTAGGGCCCTTTTCCATTCCTATAGTCATTGCATTTTTCCCTTCAAAGTCAAAATTTCAAAGTGAAATCCACCACGATTGTGGTCCACCAATGCCAATATGATCATGATGAGGCCGCAGAGCCCAACCTCATTGCCACCTTAAAAACCCTGATCTAAGCCTCTATTTTCACATGACCGTGGGCACCTTTCATTACCATTTTAGCCACTTCACACCATGGTTATTTTACCATCATCACGGCCGTAGTGGAACACTCATTTTCCAGAATTACAATCAATTGCCAAAAATGCCCTCCACTTACTACGTTTGAGTTATCCAACTAACCGTACTATATAAGAACTCAAGGTGGCTGCCACAACCATCCAACCCTCATAAATCCACTTCTTGTCACCTTGTCTTGTCTCATCACCTCTTCTACTCACCTACCACCACCAAAATCCTAACCCTAACCTCCATCATCTCTATTTCCATCTCACCCAACGTGGAGAAGCTCGGTTTGCTGCAAGTGGAGATTAAGAAGGAGAAAAACCATCTAGCTACATTAAACTCTTCTTCACCATGATTACCCTTTTTTCCTCCTCCCTTGTTGTCCTTGTTGCAATTATGAGTACTTTGTTACATTATATATTTCCTGTTTTACATAGCCTGTTATTTGTTTTGTTATTTCTCTTTTATATATGGACCTCACTGTAATTCTCTCAGTATTATATATATGAGGGTGCACACATTGTGCAACCCTGAGCTTTCTAAAAACCCTGACTCTGTCACATGGTATCAGAGCAGGTCGAATCCTAGCTGTCTTTCCCTCCCTCCCTCCCTTCTCTCTCTCTCTTCTTCCCTCTCCGCCCCCCCCCCCGCCCTCCCGCCCGCCGGCTGCAGCCCGCCGGCCGCACAACTGGTTGCCGCCGCCTAGCGTGCCGCAGGCCGCCGCTGGCAGGGCTGCCGCCCACGTAGGGGTCGTCCGTCCTCCTCACGCCGCTCATCCTCTCCCGCTCGTGGCTCCGTCTAGCCTCCTGGCTCGGTGTGCCGCTAATGCTCCGTCTAGCCTCCTGGCTCGGTGTGCCGTTAGTGCTTGAGCAACATAACCAAATTTTTTTGTTGTTGTTCGCACAGCAGGTGCACTGCCGGGTGGCCGTCTTCTACGGGACCACTGAGCCGCCTGTAGATCTGGACTAGTTGCGTCTTCAAGGGGAGATCGGAGAGTTGTTCGTCTGAGGGACAGCTTTCAGTTCGTGTTCGTCTGTGCCTGCCTGCCCGTGTAGGCTTCGGCCTCCGGGTTTCGTGCTACGCTTAGGCGTAGTTCGTATGTGAGAGGTTCGTGGTAATTTTGTGCATGCTTCTGCCTGTCTGACGGCATAGTCCGTCTCCTGGCTGTACCTGCCTGCCTTCCTGCCTGTCCTCATGGCGTCTTCTGGAGATGACTTCTGGCGAGACTCGCGTCGTCAAGTTACCACTGTTAAACTTGACGGGTGCAATTACCAGCTTTGGGTGTGCTCCTTTGTGATATATGTCAAATCACAAGGGAAGTACTCTCATCTGATTCGCATTGGTCTGCCTCAGCCTGCAGAGAATGCGGATGCAAAGGACGTCAAAGTTTTTGATGATTGGGTCTATGACGACTCGACTGTGATGACATGGATTCTCAACAGCGTCGTTGAGAAGATCAGTGTCACTTTACTTCGGATGCCTACGGCGAAGCAGATGTGGGATCAGCTCGCCGGTACCTACTCTCACAGTCAGAATCCCAAGAAGGTCTTCGACATAACCAAGCAACTGGGGCGACTCCAATTCACGGGATCTGACATCTCAGACTACTTCTCCACCTTCACCGGCCTGTGGGGCGAGTTGGAGACTTATCACCCGATGTCTACTGATCTGGCGACTATGCAGAAACAGCGGGCGGAACTACAGCTGATACAGTTTCTGAGTGGCTTGCCGGAGTCCTATACTGGTGTTGTAGATCAGATCTTGGCGAGTGATCCGCTCCCTACTCTGCAGGGTGCCAACCAGCGTCTCCAGTGCCTTTATTCATCGACACCGCCTCCTCATACTGAGACTGGAGATTCGACTACCCTGGCTGCTTGGGCCGGGCGTGGCCGTGGTCGTGGCCGTGGCCGTTCCACTGATGGTCGTCCTCCCCTGGGTACAGGACGGGGACGTGGACCTGTTGCTGGACGAGGAGCTCCTCCTGCTGCCCCATCTCCTACTGCTGCGCGTCCTCAGTAAGGACAACGCGTGTGTACCTTCTGTGGCCGGTCTAACCATATTGAAGAAAAGTGTTGGGAAAAGTATGGTAAACTGGCTTGAGCCAATGTTGCTGCAGATTCATCTTCTACTTCTTCTGAGGGTGTTACTCAGACACCTGCACTAGAGACTGCGGGAGCGACCGCAGACTACATTCGTGCTGAGGTGGAACGCCTTCTTCTTGAGCGTGCTGGCGCTTCGTCTGCTACTTCTACTAGTGGAGCACATGCTGCATACTCTGGTTATGATACTGCATTCCTGAGTTCCTCCTCACCTTCTACTTCTGGTAATACAAAATGGGTGATAGACTCTGGTGCCTCTGCACATATATCTGGCAATAGATCTCTGTTTAAAACTCTATCTAAACCTGCCTGTAACTCATCTGTTATGCTTACTGATGGCTCAAAGTCTTCAATTTTTGGAGTGGGCGACATTATTTCTCAGTTTTGCCTCAAGTCTGTCTTATATGTGCCGAGATTTCCTCTGAACTTGTTATCAGTCAGCAAAATTTTACGAAGTTTAAAATGTAGCCTGACCTTTGTTCCTGGTTCATGTGTTTTTCAGGACCTTCGCACGAGGACGAAGATTGGTGGGGGGTATGAAGGTGTTGATGGACTATATTACTTGGACCAGTTACCGCGATCAGAGAAAGTTGTTGTGGTAGCTGCTTTATCGGCTTCTGTTTCTGCACTGCAGTGGCACTACAGGCTGGGACATCCATCGTCAGAGAAGCTGCGTCATTTAGTTTCTGATATTGGCAGTTGTAATTTTCAGTGTGAATCTTGTCAGCTGGGAAAACAAACTCGTACTGTGTATCCTAGACGTAGTACTGTGAGCAGTAACAACATTTTTTATTTAGTTCACTCTGATGTATGGGGCCCATGCCATGTACTGACTTTGTCTGGTTACAAGTATTTCATTCTATTTATTGATGACTTTTCTAGGACTACTTGGTTGTTTCTATTAAAAAGTAAGTCTGAAGTGTTGTCTACTATCAAGTATTTTTTTGCTGAAATAAAAACACAGTTTGGTTTGCCTGTTAAAGTTTTTCGCACCGATAATGCTTTAGAATTTGTTAAGCAAGAAGTGGAGGTTTTCTGTAAATCTGTTGGTACGCTACACCAAACTTCATGTGTCTATACCCCACAACAAAATGGTGTCGCTGAGCGGAAAAATAGACACTTATTAGAAGTTACCAGGACTATCATGATGCATTCTCATGTGCCCCGCTCCTATTGGCCTGACGCTATTTTGACTGCGTGTTTTCTGATTAATAGAATGTCATCATCTGTTATTGGAAATAAGATTCTTATACAGGTTCTGCAACCTGAGACTTCTTTGTTTGTTGTGCCTCCTAGAATTTTTGGGTGTACCTGCTTTGTCAGATTACTTGGACCCACTTCTGATAAGTTGTCTCCTCGAGCTGCTAAATGCATTTTTCTGGGCTATTCTAGAACTCAAAAGGGTTACAGGTGTTATAATCTCAGTACAAGGAAATGATTTACTAGTAGTGATGTCTTTTTTGAAGATACACCATATTATTCTTCAGCAGAAGACAGTTTGCAGACAGACATTCTTGCCCCTCCTTTGCCTGTTATTTCTGACTGTGTGCCTCACATTACTGACACTGTGAACACTGAAAATCACGATCCTCCACTTATTGTTTATCAGCGCAGGAATAGAGCACCTTCTACACAAGTACCCCCCCCAGACAACCAATCTTCTCCTCCAGAAGATTCTGCTGCACCTGAGGTACATTCTGACCTTGACATACCTATTGCACTCAGAAAGGGTACTCGTTCCTGCACTTCTCATGGCATTGCTCAGTTTGTATCTACTGATCATCTGAATACTCAATCTAGCAATTTTGTATATGCTTTATCTGCTGTGGTTGTACCTAAAAATGTTCAGGATGCATTGAAGAGTACTGCATGGACATCTGCTATGAAAGAAGAAATGATTGCTCTTACTGACAGGAACACTTGGGAGCTGGTGGATCCACCTCCTCAGTGTAAGCATGTGGGCTGCAGGTGGGTATATGCCGTAAAATATCAACCTGATGGTACGGTTGAGAGGTTGAAAGCACGGTTAGTTGCAAAGGGCTATACTCAGACATATGGCATTGATTATTTTGAGACTTTTTCTCCTGTTGCTCGCCTTAACTCTATCAGGATTCTCCTATCTGTTGCTGTGAATCTGAACTGGCCTCTTTTGCAGCTTGATGTGAAAAATGTTTTTCTGTACGGTGACTTGCAGGAAGAGGTGTATATGGAGCAACCTCCTGGGTTTGTTGCTCAGGGGGAGTCTCACAAAGTATGCAGGCTTAAGAAGTCTATCTATGGGCTCAAGCAGAGTCCTCGTGCCTGGTTTGATAAGCTGAGCAGGATCATGATTGATTTTGATTTTCTGAGGTCACAGGTTGACCACTCTGTGTTCACAAAAAAGACTTCAGCAGGTATTACTGTTCTGATTGTAAATGTTGATGACATTATTATTTCTGGCAGCGACTCTCTTGGTATTCAGGCTACCAAAGATCATCTGGGCAAGCACTTTGCTACAAAAGATTTGGGCAGACTTCGATATTTTCTTAGCATAGAGGTCTCTAGAAACTCTAATGCCCTGGTGCTTTCTCAGAGAAAGTATGTTCTTGATATTCTGCAGGAGACTGGTATGCTTGGAGCAAGACCTGCGGATACTCCTCTAGATCCCAATGTGAATTGGGATGATGATTCCTCTTCTGTGTTTGCTGATCATAAAAAATTCAGGAGGTTGATTGGTAAATTGATTTATTTGACTGTTACTCGTCCTGATATTGCTACTGCAGTGGGTCTTCTTAGCAGGTACCTTGACAAACCCAAACAGTGTCACTGGGATGTTGTATGTAATATTCTGAGATACTTAAAAAAGTCTCCTGGCAAGGGACTTCATTATAAAAAGAATGGGCACTGTGTACTTGAAGGGTATTCTGATTCTGATTATGCAGGCAGCAAAGTTGATAGAAAATCTACCTCCGGTTACTGTACGTTTGTAGGTGGCAATCTTGTTACCTGGAGGAGCAAGAAACAGAATGTAGTTGCTAGCTCTAGTGTTGAAGCTGAGTACAGGGCCATGGCCCATACTGCCTGTGAGTTACTGTGGGTGCGTTCTCTTCTGAAAGAGTTTGGGATTGAGTCGTCTTCGGCCATTCCTATGCACTGTGATAACAGAGCTGCCATCTTTATTGCAAATAATCATGTCTATCATTAGCGCACCAAACACATTGAAGTTGACTGCCACTTCATCAGAGAATCTATTCTTACTGGCAAGATATGCACTCCATTCACGAAGTCAGAAGATCAAGTTGCTGATATTTTCACCAAGCTACTGGCTAAGAAACAGTTCTGCACACTGATGGACAAGTTGGGCATGATTGACATCTATGCTCCAAGCCTCCAACTTGAGGGGGAGTGCTACATTATATATTTCCTGTTTTACATAGCTTGTTATTTGTTTTGTTATTTCTCTTTTATATATGGACCTCTCTTTAATTCTCTCAGTATTATATATATGAGGGTGCACACATTGTGCAACCCTGAGCTTTCTGAAAACCCTGACTCTGTCACATACTTATAACTCATCAGTGGGATGTTTGAGGTCAACAAAGGAGTCTAGGGGAAGGGCGGCAATGACTAGCGCAGGCTCTGGCCAAAAAGGCGACATTGACGAGCCTCCCCGTTCTGATACCTCAAATCTACAGATCCAAGGTGGTGGTGTCGCTAGTCCTCGGCCTCAAGCCTCTAAAGGTCAGACGAGAAGGGATGGCGTACATGTGGTATCGGCAACAAAAACATGGGCAGATCTATTTGTTGCAAAGGAAGCCAATGAAACAATGTCGGAATCGTGCCAGGTCGAGATTGTTGGAATTGTTAAGTATACTAAATAAATCTATAATTGTTGGAGTTGTGAAGTATACTAAATAAATCTATAGCGCAAAGGAATCTTGACAAATGGAAGAACATTGTGGTAAGGTACGTCATCAGACTAAAGCTATATTAGCCTACTTTGTATAAGCACCTCATCTTGATCTAGAAGACAAAAGGGGATTAAAAAAATTATCTAGAGGTGATGATTTCTTAACCATCCATTTTACAGATCCTAGCGGATAAGAACACTGCTTTAGATAGAGGTCCATGGTGCGTTGCTAGGAAGCCTCTCATCCTTAAAAAATGGGAGAGAAGTGAGTCATTGGAAAAGCTTAAACTCATGGAGATTCCAATTTGGATGAGGATCTACGATTTTCCAGTGGAGTTATGGGACGAAGAAGCAGTTAGTCTGATAGGGAGCTATCTAGGTACCCCTCTCAAGCCAGATATTCTAATTAAACAACTCAGAAGGTTAGTTTTGCTCGAATATAAGTTTTGATCCTTACTACTCTGATTCTTTTTTCTGAATAAATTCAGTTAGTGATTAAGGAGTTAAAGATACAAGTCAAACTTGAGAATGAATATATTCCAAGAAGTTGTAAAACATGTAGAACCTTTTGTCATGGCCAAGTCAATTGTTTTAAAACGTAAAGAAGAATGTACAAACAAGGAAGATTTGGTTAAGAAGATGACAGAGATGAATATGGAGAATGGTACCCTTTATGACTGCCCCCTTATTTTCCAAATATGGAACAGAGGAAGATATAGAACAAGATTTAATTTCACAGCAGATGGTGCCAAGTACTATGAGACCAGTTAGCCCAATGACCCATTTTGATGGTCGCCATCCATTTGTTAGCCAAAGAAGCAAAACCAAATCACCTCCAAGGAATCATTTAAAGTTCCACAACAAAAAACTATTGGAATTTCCCGGACTCCAAATAGATTCAAAGATCTAAAATCTCTTGATGATGGTGATGGGCGCTGGTGATGGTAATGGTGATGATGATGGTGATGGTGCTCTATTGAAATGGAATATGATTGTTGCTGACAGGTCTCCAGCTGTATTTTCAAATGGTTGAACCGGTTAACATTATTTCTTGCAATGTCTGAGGCCTAAATAAGCAAGGACGTCATAAGGCAGTACATGAAGCCTGTTACAATAATTCTAATTCTATTATTGCTTGTTTGTTTGAAACAAAAATTAGGAAGAAAAGAAAAAACAAAGAAATCTATGGATTGAGTCTAGAATGGAGGCAATTGGATTTCCAATCATGAAAGACATCCATTGGGACATGTGGCGGTCATATGGACTAGAGAAGATATTGAGAGACATATGATTCTTGAATATGAGTTATTTTATTGTTTGTGATGTTGCTTCCCCTAAAGGGCAACTCATTGTTATTGTTGTGTTGTTCTGGTATTCCTATTATAGTCTTTGGTGACTTCATTGTTGTGCGGCTAGCCTCAGATAAATATGCTATTTCTGAACCTTCTTATGCTTCTATCATCTACTTAATGATTTTTAAATACTACTTGACTCATTGAGTTGATTTATGGTGTATCTCACTACACCTGGGATAACAGAGAACAAGGGAAAATATTTATCATGTCTAAGATTGACAGGACCTTCATGAATGATGACTTTCTCAATATGTTCCCAAGGTCATGGGGTGTCATTATTCCATCTATTCATAATGATCACAAGATCTTATCTATCCATCTGGACAACAGCAGTTTTAAAAATAAAACCCATTTTCAATTCATTAATGCATGGGTGGATATGCCATGCTTCAAGGATATTGTTGCTAATGCGTGGAATCAAGACCTTGAAGATAAATCCTATGATCAAAGTGTGTACGAAGCTTAAGTTTGTTAAGAATGCCTTATTCCAGTGGAATAATGGTTTTATTGGTGTCCTTGAGAGCGAAGCTTGTTTTCTTACTTAACAGTTTGAAAAAGACCCTGCAAATTCAGATATTGTGACTGAAGTGACAAAAAGGACGAAGGATGATATAAAGGCTTATGAGGCCGAGGAGTCTTTACTTGAGCAAAAAGCTAGAATTCAATGGTGGAAGTTGGGTGATAAAAATTCTAAATTCATTTGTTCATCCTTAAAAAGACTAGAAGAATGAGGAATACTATTAATGCTCAGAAAATAAATGATAGAATTTGTCATGGTGAAGAAAAAATTGAGAAGCATATTGTTTCCTTTTATTTTTGTGGTTTCTGGAAAGAATGGTGGAGAAGGGAGAATCAGGAAGTTGATGGTCTCCCAAAAATATCTAAAGAACACATTGACTCCTTGTGTAGTTTGGTTACTAATGAAGAAATTGAGAACGACATTAATCATTCAAATGGTGAGAAAGCACCAGGACTGGATGGTTTCAAATACATTTTTTATAAGATTGTTGGTCAGTTATTGGTAAGGTTGTTACTAAAGCTATTAAAATTTCATTAGTAATAGCAGGTTGTTAAGAGAAACCAATAAATCTTTAATTACTCTTATTACTAGGATTAAAGAAGGTTCTTACATTAACGATTGGAGGCACATCGCTTTGTGCAATGTAATTTACAAGATCATGTCAAAGATCCTTGCCAGCAGACATCAATATATCCTTCCCTCTATCATTGACAAAGCATCAATTTGCTTTCATTAAAAGAAGAACAATTGCTGATGCTACACTTCTTGTCAATGAAGTCATGATTAAACGATGAAGAGTAATTCCCCTAAATTCTGCTTGAATATGGATACTATGAAAGCTTATTATTCAGTAGAGTGGGCGTTTCTCAATTCTATTCTGATGATATGGATTTTCTTCTTGTTGTTGGATGGATCCAGGAGATTTTTCACGCTACTAGTATACAAGTCTTGGTGAATAGGACACCTATTTAAAACTTTAGGGACTCTCTAGCTCCCTACCTCTTTGTCATCGCAATGGAGGATCCAGTATCTATGCTCAGCGAGGTAGAAAAGAACGGAAATTTCATCCCTATGAAGGTTTCTCAGAATCTAGCTATTTCCCACATTCTGTTAGCATATGGTGTTGTTCTCTTCTTTGAAGCTGATATGTAGTATGTGTCTTCAATTAATTATGTTGTCTCAAAGTTTCAAAAGCTTACTGGTATGATTATAAGTTTGGAAAAAAGTTCTGTTTTTTGTAATGAGGCAGAAGACAGAGTTCTTTGAAGGTTCATCTTGACATTCAGATTGGAAATGGGCCCATGAAACGGACTCCCCTTAATCAAAGGGATAATCACAAGAAGTTTATGCTCTCCAATTATTGATAGAATAGACAATAGATTGGAGGGATGGAAAACAAGGCACTAGTCATATGCAGGGAGGTTAGAACTGATAATTTTCACTTTATCTTCATTTCACCTATACTGTGTTGCTTCTTTTCCCCTGCATGTTTGTGTAACTCAAGATATGGATAATTCTATGTAGGGATTTCCATGGGGTTGTGCTACACTTGAAATTAGAACTCATGCTGCTTCGTGGAAAAATATGTTTGTGCTCCAAAGAAGGAAGGTGGCAAGGGAGTAAAGATGACTGATGAGATTGTCAAAGCTTGTTTGGCCAAGAAAATATGGGATATAGCTCAGAAAAAAGACTCACTATGGGTGAGATGAGTTTATGAAAGACTGAAAGGAGATTCTATATGGAGTGTTAATTTCCAATCCAATGCTACTTGGATGTGGAAACAAAACTTACACTTTAGAGATTTAATTCTGCCCAAAGTGTGTATGCAAGTCCGAAAAGGGGATAGCACTATGTTATGGAGGGATCCCCGGATTTCCAATGGGCATTCCTTCTTGACGTTTTCTCTAAAGCTGAAATGGTGAACTGTGGCAAATGCAAATTTACTCTCAGCGGCTACTATCTTAAAGATGGAGACTGGATTAATGTCAGATCTAAACATGTGAATCGAATCACTGACTTTGTAAGGAAATCAATTGATTGTTTGAGTGTTAAAGAAGATGTGCTGCTTCTAGATGGAAAGGAAGTCATGAAGGCAAAGGTATGTTATGGAGGGATCCCAGGATTTCCAATGGGCATTCCTTCTTGAAGTTTTCTCTAAAGCTGAAATGGTGAACTGTGGCAAATGCAAGTTTACCCTCATCAGCTACTATATTAAAGATGGAGACTGGATTAATGTCAAATATAGACATGTGCGAATCACTGACTTTGTAAGGAAATCAATTGATTGCTTGAGTGTTAAAGAAGATGTGCTGCTTCTAGATGGAAAGGAAGTCATGAAGACTAAGGATGTCTGGAATTCTTTCCCTATGCTAGTTGGGCTGATTGGCTTTGGAAAAACAAAGCTCTTAGTAGATGCAAACTGATAGGATGGAGGGTTTTTCTAAACAAGTTTTAAGCTCAGGGTCACCTTCTATATACAGGCTTCAGTTTCCCCTCTATGTGCTTTCTTTGCTAAAAGTGTTGGAAATACTTTGCACGTTTTCTGTCAGTGCAAAAGCAGCCCGTTGCAATGGAACAAAGCAAATATGGAAGGTTATATTGATGAAATCCCTTACTCTGTTGCTGACTTGACTAAAACTAAAGGAATGAAGTCAAGAATCTGTATTCTGATTCTGATCTTTGAGATATGGAGGGAACGAAACTTAGAATTTTTTGAAGAAAATGCAAGAAGTTTTGACACCATTGGGAGAATTGTAAAGATAGACATCGATATTATTAGCTAACTTGTATATACTCCCTTTCATAGGATCAGCTAATATGTCCTTTATTTTGTTTCTGTTTTCAGTTTCCCTTTCCTCTACAAGCAATGTACAAACACAACACTTCCTTATGTCAGTAAAGAGTAACGCTTTGAAGGATCAAAAATAAACTGGGTTTTTGGGGTAATGGGATAACACTACCATGTAAATTGGGGATGAAAATGCTTATCTTTATTTGATGTATCTTTATGCTATTTCTATCCTAGATCTACATTCCCCCGTGTTAATCTTATTTGGATGTTTGCTTTCTGCCATCTATATGACAGAAGATGGATAGGGAATAGTAGAGAAAAGCTAAGTGGCCTTGTAGGGACTCGGTTTCTCTATCTACCAACGATCTGTCTAACTCCATCACTAACACTAGATGAGAGCTCTAGGTTGCTCGGTAGATTTCACGTCCTTCACTTGACAAAGAGCATGGTAAGGTTGGATAGTGAAAGATAAGGGATCAAACACTCCCTCATACTCCATATGCAACCCATTCTGATCAAGTGTGGAGATAGAGATCTACTTGGAAACCTTAACGGCTTAACCCCTTCATAGATCTAGGTGGCCTTATGCTTTCCCTTGAGAATTGAGCATTGTAAGGGTGGATAAGTGGTGATACTAGAGTTGTACTCTTCTATACCATTCGTGCCATCTATTGCCAACAAGTAGAAGGTGAAAATCACTTAGGCTTTGTTTGGTTTTTTGGCTTGATAGCATACGTTTGAACTATGTGTTTGATTTTCATCCTTAGATGCGTGATTAGGTCAATATTAATCCCCAAACACCCACAACTTCTATCTTTTCATTACAACCAAGTTTTGTCGTTTTCCAACTGTTTGATAAATTGCTTGTTTGAATCTACTGATTAGATTGGTTAACTGCTAGGATTTTCAATGCTCGGTTAATCTAATCTAGTTACTAGTTAATATTAGTTGTATCTTAGTTTGTAATTATTGTTGCCTCTCCCTTAGTGCAACTCAACTCAAACCAAGTTGTACCATAACAATCCTATCTCTTGTAGTTAGAAGTATTTAATATATATGTTTTCTTGAAACAACCGAAGTGGCTCAATTGATTGAGTCAACCTTTCAAAATGACCCCACTTTTTCGAAAATAACAAATTCTGCAAACGGAATCATGCTCATTGCTGTAATTTAGGTTGTTGGTTCGCGAAACTCTACTCTTTTTCCTAATTTCAATAGTAAGGATGAAGATAAATATGATTCTTTTTGTGATTGTTTTGAGGACAATAAACAAGGATGGTGGACAAGCCGGGTGACAAAATCTACGAGTTTTTTCAACAAAAAAAAGAGAAGTTTTGGAGATTTTGTGATTTGTCTTGATACTTTAGTCAGCCATGTGTTATTTCCTGATAAACTATAGGTCAGCGACTTTAACCAAATTCCCGTGACTCCATAACGGTTTCTCACGAACTTTTACGATTTCTTTTATCCAAAACATTTCCATAGTTAAATTTCATAGTTAATGACCCTCTTATGACGTCAAAACCGAACCTATTGCCACGCATCCCCCCTCTTCCTCTCCCACAGCACGGCGATAACGGTTTGCTCTCTCCATTATGCAAAATAATAGTCTTTTCGATGTTTGATGAGTTCTTCCTTGTTATGCACACACACACACACTGTATATATATATATATATATATATATATATATATATATATATATAGAGAGAGAGAGAGAGAGAGAGTCAGACTAGAATACACTCGAGTGTACAGATCACGTTGTACACCCCAATGGTGTTTGCCTATCTAGACCATGTTTTTCCAAAATCTAATCCATTGATCTTCATGGTTACAATAATAATAGGTTACATACAAAATTTGAACTCATTTGAATGAGTGTAAGTCACTCATTCAAGGACAACAAAATTGACGCACAAAACTAATTTGAAATACATGATTTTTGCCTCCTTTAGATGCACGGCCTATAAGTGTCCAAATGAGCTAAAATTTATTATATAGTATGTTCTTATGATAATTAAGAAGGTCAACGGTTTAGATTTTTCAAAAATTTACTACATCTTCAAAAATGACTGAGGTGTACGGTGCCTCCGGTACACTCGAGTGTACACTAGCCTAACTCTCTCTCTCTCTCTCTCTCTCTCTCTCTCTCTCTCTCTATATATATATATATATATATATATATATATATATATATATATATATATACATACATACATACATATATATATACATACATACATACATATATATACACATATATAGATACACATATATATACATACATACATATATATACATATATGTGGGGGAGGGGGGTGCATACGTATATATCATACATGCTTACATACATATGTGTGCATAAACACAGTGTTCATAATAGTTGACGGAATTTAACAATTTTTTCTTATTTCTTCCCAAAATTTTCTCGAATTACAACTTTTTCAAGCAAGTTGAAAAGTTTGGATCCAAATTCGTCACTGTGTGGATACAAGAAGAAGTAGAATCAAGGGTGCAGACATGGTACACATTGGGGATCCTCCGATGCCAGTTGATGCAAAGGAAGACATGCTTTGGCAAAACCCTTTATCTGAATTTATCATTCAATATACAAGTGATAACCCATCACTTGGTCATTTGTAGGAAACTGCATACTGCATACTAATTCCCCACTCAAACTTAGATGAAGAGCAAATATGGAAACCTTCTTAAAATAAGAAAGTACTCCTGAAGACTGGTAAGTAAAGCTT
The DNA here is from genome assembly GCA_963693085.1 of Alisma plantago-aquatica. Taxonomy (NCBI): domain Eukaryota; kingdom Viridiplantae; phylum Streptophyta; class Magnoliopsida; order Alismatales; family Alismataceae; genus Alisma; species Alisma plantago-aquatica. The sequence continues at coordinate 143,354,205 of OY856412.1, read as the reverse complement.
AAAACAAATGAACATTGGAAAAGCATTCAAAAAGACTAAAATAAGCTATTCTGGCCTATGATATAGGCTGGCATTCTGCAAATGCCACTGCACTAAAAGCAGATTGCGCTAGAGGATGGAAAAAAGGTTCAGATTGAAGGCGGAAATGAAGAGCTGTTTAATTTGTTCGATGCTAGTAATTGATAGTTTATGTTGGTTTAGTTGTACAGCTAGGTGTTGATTCATTATCGTAATGCATATTTTGATGTTTTACTATAGAAATCATGGAACTAAACTTCGGCAAAGTTAAGCCGACAAGGAGTGGTTCAAGTGGTCAAGCACAATGGCCCCTAACAAAAGGACTCGGATTTGATTTCCAGCGGCCGCCTTGCATTTACCATTCCCGCTGGCGTCTGGCCTCCGCCGCGGGTAAGGAGGGGGGGGGGGATCTTCTCTTCTAAATTTCGGCAAAGTTGGGCAAAATTTTGTCAAAACATTAGACTTCGATCATGGGCTAAGGCGAATCCCCAAAACTTCGGCCTCGTTCAAACTTCGGGGCGAAGCTTCACTATTGTCGACTCAGTTGACTTTTGTGTGTATTTCTGTTCCAACATCTCCTAAGTTGTCGATGTTTCCTCGAAGTCAACGAAGTTGGGCGAAATTGAGGCGGAGTTGAGACAGCCCAAAACATTAATCCTAACAAGTTCCCTAAAGGTCATATAAGGCATAAGTTGCCTCCAACCCTCTTCACAACTTCTAATATCAACTTCTACATTTGTTGGTTGCCACTCTTTCCTAGAGAGGGTTTGATTCTTTATGAATAGGTCTCGTGTTTAATTCTTTGAGAAGAAGGAATAAGAAAGTACAAGCTACATTGCAATAAGGAATGCCTCAAGAGGATAACATTGCATCGAAATTGCATTCACCTCAAACTCCAGGCACACATAGGAGTATGTTTCCTCCTCCATCGTTAATCTAATAGGGGAACATGTTTCCTTCTTTGTCCTGTGTGTCTATATCCAATTATATTACCCTATCATTCTAAAATGGATAAAGGAGCTGTAGTAATTGGCTCATCAAACCATCACATACATCAACAGTTGTGTTCTTCTATCTAACTAGGATTTTGAAAAACAATGGTCCCAAATAAAATTCTAGCACTCGTATGTCTAGTATGATTGCTTAATATTTTGGTGGGCATGTCCAGTCTGATTACTTAAATGTTTTGGTGGGCATATACTCCTAGAAAATAAAAGACGGCTTTTTTTTAGAAAATAAAAGACGGCTAGTTGTTAGAGAGTCTGTTTATTATTGTTATTATTGTCTTTGTAATATGGGCCCAAGTATGTCTTGGCCCATTAGGGTTAGGTTGTGTCATGTACGCTTCCCTATTCTCCTATATATAGGAGCAGGGCTTCTCTTATCTAATATAACTAGCCATCTTTTATTTTCTAAGATGGTATCAGAGTAGCGACCCTGAGCCGCCGTACGTGAGAGAGAGAAACGAGAGGAAGATGTAGTCGACGGGCAGCCGCCCTTCTTCCTTATGGGTGGTTGCCCGCAGGTTGTTCCATGGTTTCCATTGCTCTTTCATCTCTCTGGTTTACTACTGCTCCTTGCCTTTCTCCGCTGCTACCATCATCCTACCTGATGCTCTGCCTAAACGAGCCACTTCATCTCCTGCCGCTACTAGTTGCACATGTCGTACTGTTCAAGGCCCGCCGGCCTGCCGCTTTGCTGTCCCAAACTCCTTGTATCGCTACACAACCCGCTCCACTTCCCGTCGGCCCCTGATGCCTAGTCGTTGGCCCTACTCATTGTCGCAGCCGTCGGTGGTCCTCCGTGCTACTACTACTTGCGACTACTCTATCCGCCGCACTGCCTACTGATGTCACCGGCAACAACACCCACAGCAGCATCTGCAACCGTGTTGGCCCTGCGCCTCGTGCCCCGCCACTGTGCTACTATCGCTCGGTATCCCGACCCCCCCCACACCACACTGCCATGTTGGCCACTGGACCTGATCCGCCCAGCCAACTCCTCCCTTCGTTGTGTTGCTACCTTGTCGCTCCTGCTGGCCCGCCACCCATCACCCACTACTTCCTGCTACCCACCCAACTGCGGCTGCCCACCACTACTCATCGCTACCAAACAGCCCTACATATCTTTTTGAGTACCTCAACATATATTTCTTTTCTACTACCCCCATATACACTCTACATTTTGTGCTAATCGGATCCCATTTTTTGCCTAATCCCTTTTTTGGGTCGACAAAAGATCCATTTATTTTTCTATCCGGATCTGCCTATTTGGGTCGTTTTCTACCTTGACTCGTGTTATCGGTTACCTCCTCCACATATTTGTCTACACAAACCTTGCCTCTACCATTGTTTTGACTCTCCACGCCAACCACTCCTTGAATCCTTACGTGCTTGGCGTGAGGGGGAGAATAGAGGATGAAGAGTAGAGGGAAGAGATGAGATGGAGAGATGGAGAGAAGAATTTTATTCTGCTGTTCTATTGGACTTCATGCCACATTTACTGTTGATATATGGTTTCTTCTGCTGCAATGTGATGTTTGCTGCTGCTTTTATTGCTTATTCATCATCTACCTCGACTACTGCTATGAAGTTACATATTCGAACGTCGTTCTTACTGCTTGTGCTATGATTAGCACATCCTATTTGCTGCTTTGTGCTTTTGCACTTTCAGCTGTCTGTGCTTTATTTGCACGTTGACATTCTTCTGTGGACCGGCACTCTCTGCACTTTGTGGACCAGCACTATCTGGACTTTGACGTCTGCCACCGTGATGGATACTTTATGAAGAGGGAAGATGATGAAGACATTTGTTGTTGACTTTACATGGAGCTTCGTCTACTGGAGTTATTTATTTGCTTGCTACTCAGCCTACCAGTCTTCTATCTGCCTACGTCGTCGACTTTTGTTGTTGTGCGCGCCAGCACTCTTTGGCATGTCCGTGCCTTGTTTGCATGTTGACTCTCTACTTCTGTGTGCCAGCATTCTCTGGCTCGTTTGTGCCCTGTTTCGCACGTTGACCCGTCCGTACTTTATTTGTACGTTGACTACTACTGCTACTGTGATCCAACACTCTCTGGGCTCTGCCACTATGACCCAGCACTCTCTGGCTACTACGACGACGACTTTGATGAAGACCTTGGTGCCTATCAGCTATTTTATCTTTGTTCCAGATGATTGTGTTGCTGCTTATTTCTGCTCCAGATGATCGAGAAGCTTTTGTGACTTGCTTGCCTGCTTGCTTGGAGTATCTACTTGAGGGGGAGTGTATGAGTTCCCGAGTGTTTGAGCGCTTTAATGTAATATTGAGGGGGAGAAAAATTTTGTATGGGCTTGGTTTATCTTTTTGTTTTGTTTATTTATTTTCTAGTTTGACTCTTTGTTTGCAAGCTGATCTGGGATTTTCCCAACTTCAGCTTGAGGGGGAGTGTTAGAGAGTTTGTTTATTATTGTTATTATTGTCTTTGTGATATGGGCCCAAGTATGTCTTGGCCCATTAGGGTTAGGTTGTGTCATGTACGCTTCCCTGTTCTCCTATATATAGGAGCAGGGCTTCTCTTATCTAATATAACAACTAGCCGTCTTTTATTTTCTAAGATATACGATATGCCAAAGGATAGATGCATACATACCAAATTAATCACATATATTGAAATCTCAATTTCATGTGAAGTATACTCGATGTTTCTTTTTATTTAATAAAATTATAATATTATGATCAAAAAAGGAGTATGATACCATAAAGAAAAATCTAGAGGCAAACTAGTATTTATTCTTAAACATACCACGCTTTCAGGAACTCCCGGAGGAGGCAAAGATATATTTTTTGGGGGCGGACCTCGAAGATGGGATCTCTTGTCAAACCGCCAATCCCCAATTTTTCCATAGGTTAGCTCACCCTACCAAATATGAGTAATATTTCAATAAACATAACATAACTCAATTACAGAATACAAAATGCAAGAAATCTAACAAATGACGAGTAAAATATAGGTGTAATTTCATGTGTGTTGTTCAAATAGCTTAAGTGAGAGCATAAATCAATACGAAATTGAGTACCTTTGAAGAGTAATCACATCCATAAGTATAGTGAATGATGAATGTTTTCCCAACCTTGAGATCAAAAGGAGGCTGTAAACAGGAATCAAACAAATAAAAAAGTATTATCTTCTGTTATAAACTATTAAGAAAAGAAAATACATATTGTTGAACCTCATGGAAGAAATAGAACGAGTAATAAAAAATAGTGTATATATATGTGTCTCTGTAATACTACCTGAATCATAAAGTCTTTACGAAGAATGTGTTGGACGCCATGTAATGCACTTGCGATAGCATAACCATACCTTTTCTCGATAACATAAAGAACAAGATACGTCATGTCAGTCATACTGGCTAGGCAAGTAGAATTTAAACTTGATCATAACATTGAACTATTTTTAACTGACATTTCTAGTACCCATCCAAAAGCTTTATCAGTCTCAGGATCATCTTTCATTCTTAATGAGATGTTCATCCATGTTGGAGCAATTTTCTCCAACTGAGACTGCAATGGCAATGAATGTAAAGACGCTAAAATAGTTAGAAATGCCTTTCAAAGAACTAGAAAAGAGACAATGGTACTGAAATTCTTTAAATAGGTCTTGAGTAGATCATAATTTTTCTAACACACTTGGGAATTAATTGTGACTTTTCTAAGGGTTGAATCTTCTTAAAATATATCACCTTAAGTATGATTGCCGGAGAGTTCCCAATGGGGTCGACGTTAGACACGGGACCTCTCTCTTCAGGGTAATACTTTCTGACAATCTTCTCAAACTTCTGTGGCGTGATATAGAAGAAGGGGAAGGCTGCAGGATAATCTCCACGTGCCAAGTTGGGAAGAGGGTTCACAAAGACGTGATCAGGCTCAGCCATGAGTATGTAACTACAACACAGAAGTCTTCTTAAATTGTGCAAAAGTGCAAAGTACGAAGAAAATATAAATTGTAGCTAGTAGACGTACTCCTCCTCAATGTTGGCCTTCTCCAGCCACTGCACAAATGCCCACGGCCTGTTCAGAACGATGTATCCCTGTAAGCAAAACAGAAGGGGCAATCATTTTCGTGTGAGTAGCAAATCCCGATAAACGCAGTGGGGCGAAGCTGTAGGAAATGGACAGTTGACACTGACTCACCCGGTCAAGCCCGGAAGGGAGCGGGTCGACGACGAATGTTGGGATCTCACTCATAAGAGAATCCGGGCTTCCAGAATGGAGGATCCTGGTAAAGCCACCCATCTCGGACCCAGGCATGGCCTTCACCTTCTTGTACCAGTAGTACATGATCCGGCACTGCCACCGGTTGTACGGGGCATCTGTTGCGGTCAGTGCCACGTGGAAGGGCTTTCCAGTGAGACCGGAGCCCTTTCGATCGTCGGGCATACGAATGACGGGATCAAGGATACTACCGCCGCGGGAGGCCCGTCCTTCGAAGCTGGAACTACTGGCTGCATTGCCGGTTATGGCTATGACAAGATTGTAGGTGACTAAGGCGAACCCCAGCGCAAGGAGGAAGAGGAGGAACAGTTGGGAAGCTGAGGGGCGGCTTGCTGTTCCGCCTCCCGCCTTTCTTCCCCCGCCGTTCATCGCCTCGGTCCCCGAGCCGACTTACAGATTCAGAGGCCGATTCCTGCCCAAACGGTGTTGGTGTTCTTTTTTCGTAACAGCAGCAGCTGCCGCGGTCTTTCCTTCACTTCAGAAACGCCGGCACGAGGGATGGCGAATGGGAAAGTTGACTCGAGCAGTTAGCATTATTATACTGTTCTAAATTATGCTCTGCCTTTCGTAGACACTCCTCACCGACCTTTATCACAGTTGGGACATCATTGCACAACGTTTTCGGCCATAAAAAGTGGGTCCTCTATGGAGCGACACCACAAATAGAAGTAAATGCAAATGATTGAACTTAGGTCACCTAACATCGAAGAAAGGCCAAGAATATTAAGTGAGATGTGTAACCTTTTTTTGGTAAACCCAATAGAGATGTGTACCAAAGCAAAGGTGAGAATGATCATCTTACGAATAGGGAGGATCAATTAATGTCGTAGCATAATTGTTTGGGAGCCACAAATTACCAAGCCAAACACAAACACAAAAACGAACAACTAAAATAGCCTAAAGTGTTCACATCCTAGAGTACAAATATATGATTAGCTCACCATATGCTTAACAAACACCTAGTTATATAGTCAAGAAGATGTAGATTTATGGAATCTATGTTATCCGCCAACGAGAACAATGATAAAAAAGTCTATGACAATATTATGGATCATACTCATCGACCAAAAATGCATATGCAGTCTAAAAAACTTTAGAAATGCAAATATTAGCAAACATTGTACTTAAACGCTAACTAGGTTTTGAACAGCACAAGAAATAGAACATGTTTGAACTATATATTTGTCATCTTTGTTATAAGAAGAATATATATTTGAACATGTCAAGAAATGAAGGGGCTACACATGGCTAGTATACACAAGGAGGTGTAGGTTTCTCTCTCCAATGCATTACTTAGCTAAACTTTAGTCATGTGGGTGGTTGTTCCCATTAATTCTTCAGTGGCACTATTTCTAATCACATCAATTTATTAATCTATGTTGAAATCAATCAATACAAAACTACCATACCTTATAATCACCCTTGTCTGAACAGAACTTACTAGCTATAGGAAGATATTTAGCAATATCCCCATGGAATCTATAACACTTTTTATTATCAATAACATCACAATATGGTCTTGTGACTTAATGTGATAAACGTTCATCATGCACAGAAAGAGATTCACCTAATAGTTGCATATCATGCGACATAATCATGTTGAGCAGTATAACTTGATGATGGTAATAATATTTCATGTCGGTGTCCATGATCGCAAGCACACCAATTTTAACCACTACATAGCATTAATTTTGTGAGAAGAGCATTCAACAAAGACAAATGTGAGATTTTGGCTTCTAGCGGTCACTCGTTGTCAGATAGCAAAAAAGAAAAAATCCTGAGGGGGGCTTATTTTTGTGTAAAGGAGAGAAAATCATGCAAAATAGGAACACCCCCCAAAATATGCCATAGAAAATGACTAGAAAAACTAGAGACATTGTTAGAAAAATAAATAAATGACCATAGATCTAGATAATGCATCATGTTATATCTATGGAAGGTGTTAACCATATACACACCAATTTATCAATGAATTGTCAGCCGTGGGATTTATAAACATATATTGACACATAAAAATATGCATACATTCATCTACGTATGGCATATAGTCAATCATTCTACTGCATATTATGAATATAATACTTGAAAATAGTAACACAATGGGAGTCATTTGAACCATAACCACACCAATCTAATGTAAATAACCATGTATGTATCAGGAATAAAATTAAATTTAAGATATTAAGATTATTTAAGTGATTTTGTTGCATCACTTATGTAGACACTGAGGCACATTATATAGATAGATACTTAGACACATTCTTTCTTCCTTTTATAGTAGAAAAGGAGACAGATAATGCAAAAAAAAAATCGCACATTACTTTATTGTGGAAATATGCCTCAAACAATAAGGTTAAGGGATGCAAGATCTAATCACGAGTGCTTTCTTTCTCAATCCTACTCAGAATTTTCAAAAGATACCTCTTTCCACGTCCAGTCTGAGGTATACTTATAGGATTTGTGCAATAGGGTTTCTACATATTGGTCTAGCATTTTCAATGGATCTTTGTAGATTATTATATATATTTGTCAAGATAAATTTAGAAAACTTGATTGTATTTTTAAACATGGCATGTTCATTAATGTGCCAATGTCGGGTCTCTAGCATCAAGTTTGTCTACAATCGATATTGTTTGTGGGTTGGTGCAAGCGATCACTAAATTATTTTGAAATTGAGTGGGTGCATAAATGACATGTGTATGCATTACTCTTTTAATTTTAATGTGTATTATAAATTTTCTTGAGAATTATTATCTTGAAAGTGCTTGATAGGGTGCATCACATATGTGAGCATGTGAATGAAATCCTACATGGGATAGAAGGGCACATACCATGCTTTTTCCCATTGGTCCTAGATAAAACAAGTGAAAATAGGGGTGGAATCAAGCCACTATGATCAATGTTTAGGATTATAGTTCAAAGGTTTGGATTATAGCATCTAGATTGTGGATTTACAATAAAAAAAATATCTTCTTCACATGATTTCAAGCACATTCCATAAAGGCAATCCAAAGTTGGATGTCGACATATCCCCCTCCCAAAGCCAGGATGATGTCAAGGAGAACAAGTGATGTATTCAACTTTTATCCAGCAAGAATAGTCTAGATATTCTTTGAACTAGATCTCCATTTTAAGCTAACACATGTTTCCATGAATTGTTATTTGATTCAGGCATGTCAAATCATCAAATTGAAGATTCAATACATTTCTAATTATCTAATGTTCTTTGATTAAATAAGGGATGCTTGATTTTTCATCCTAGTTGAAACTCACATTCAGTGTCAACTTCTAAGACATCAACTATGGAACCCCAAAACCATATGTCTACTTTGGACTTCCATTGAGAAACAACAAATGAAACCTGCAAATTAGTTTTAAGCGTGTGATAGAACAAAATTTGTAATTTGTAACATGTTTCTCATGCTTATTCGTTGGTATCCCAATTTACTCAACACTTCATATTCATTCTTAATTTCACTTAAGTGTTCACAACTCTTGCCAAATTGAGCCTATTTATTGGTTTTGTGGAGTTTTGATGAGTTTGAAGTCATTAAACTACATCTACCAAGCGTGTAGAGTTTAAGTCTTCACAGTTGTTGATTTGGTTATTTCAAAAAGACACAAAGGGTCGTTGTAAAGACACACCAAGTCCACCCATTAAGTCACCTTCTCATTGTGTTGAAGTTTCTATTCACTACATGTAATATGACTTGTTGGTTTTTTAACACGACATCTCGCCAGCCATTGAGAATATTTAGGTGACCCGATGTGTCACTTTGGGATCAGCTTTATCACTCTAGGATAGAGTGTCACTTACATTAGAACCTCAAGAGTTTACATGAGACATTGCATTTTCAGAAACTAACACATCGTATCCCAATTTACAATCACCTCACACATAAATTATGCATAGTGTGTCTAGACACCCACGTCATGCCATTAGTTTCCTTGTTGAATCCAAGACAACACATGAAAGTGGCACACCATATTCATAATATATGGAATTAATATTATCATAACCTTGGAAACCCTAATTTTGTGTGTAGGATACCAGTAGTCTTGGTCCATAAGAAAACCCAGATGAGGTATAAGTTGTAATCAGTAAACCACGAGTAAGTATATAGTGAGTATACAGTGCAATCACTAACCTTAGTTACCAATGACCCCAACCTCCATATATGCGGTACAACATATAGCACAATGATAAACTTTGCTATGAGATGTTTTGACTTAGTTGGATACATGCCTTTATGACCTTGGTATCCTCAACCAACCTAATGGATGAACTAGGATGAACTAGAAAAGAGCATAAATGATCAGCTTCACATTTTCCCTACAATACAATTATATTGGTTGGCTTATAGTTAAATAGTTGAATAAACTATAATTGGATATTTTTATGGTTGTTGTAACACCACACTTGTATAAGCATACACAACATAGAGTGGAAGCATAAATTGCATTCACTTAAAGGGGAATATTACAATCATGATATTCAATGCATAAAAATAGAGTGTATATACAAACCATCATAGGATAAAGATAAAAAAATGCATACTCAAGTCCTCAACATCACTCACACATAAACTAAACTAAACATGAATCACACTTAGACATGATATGATTATCATTAATAGGAAAAGAAATCTAAACAAGGTATAGTTGGCGCCCCACTAGGTCTATTCTTCTAAAGATCCTTGAGCTAGTCCTTGCACGTAAGGTGGCTCTACTTCTCTACGATTGCTTCTTACCTAGGGATCACATCCAAGACATGCATCAAGCAATTTGTATATGGAATTGAACATATTATATCTTACAGAGAACATGTAAATTGAAAATAAACCTGAAACATTAAACATTAAAGAAAACAAACAATTGCTTTTAGATCATTTATGTTATCTTGATGTATCTAAGAATCCTTAGGTTTGCACAGAAGTGTCTCTTCTCTTATGCACAAAAGTGCATCTTAGTTTGATCTAAGGATCCTCTTAGTGAGGATCTTATATAAGTTATCTTTTATCATTATCTTTCTCTTGAAAACTATTAACTATCTCTTACATCATATCCTTAACTTTAGTCTTAATGTGCATGAGAGATGTTACAATAACTATTAACAATAAACAAGACATTTAATTCATTATAGATTTGTTGACTCTTATCTTGATAAGTGATTGAAATAATAAATAGTACATTCAGAGCATTCATGTACATTGTACATACTTACACATAATCAATCCATAATGATGTTCAAAGTGCATGGACCACTTACCTCTCTTAGTGAAAACCATAGTTGCCCTTCTTAGGTTGATGAAACACTAATTATGTTCTCATGTTGGTGGGACCCTAATTACCATGTCCATTCAATAATCATTTATTAATAATTATATTCACCTTAATTTCTAGGGTTCATGGTTCTTTAATAAATTAGGGAAATCTGGGGTCAAAATAAGCTTCAAAACCCATCTAAAATGACTCCCTATATTTTTATCTTTCCATTAGTAATATATATATATATATATCTTTTTCGGACATTAGATGAATTAAATATTAATTTACAAGGTTTGGGCCAATTAGAACCTGAGGAAAAGTTGTATATGACACATTATCCAAAACCGTGGTCCATTTAGGCATTGGGCCCGCTCTGAGGTAGCCCAACTAGAGCCAACCACTTGTGAAGGGTCTGCTCAAGAGAAATGCATGGTTGCAGGATAATAAAACATCAACATCCTGATCTTACCCCTACTAGTGCATGACAAAGTGATACAAATATTAGGCAGACTTGTAATTTGATCGTTCAACATCTTTATCAACCTTGCAACGAATAAGAAGCCTGGAAGCTCAAACTGAGATGAAACTTGTGATCAAATCTCTTGCAAGATGGGTTTCTGACCAAAAGTTGAGGGCATGGAGAGCTAATTTTGTTACCTCTGGTCCTAAAAAGTTCAGATTTGGCCTTATAGAAACGTGGAGTTTAGAAATGCCTCTCTACCATGGCTAACTAGTATGCCGAGATTGGAAATATAAAATGAGAATTCATGGGTAAAACTAAAAGTATATACCATCTCGTGAACCGCAAGAAAATCTTGATTTAAGAGAGCTATCATTGCGGATTGCTAAAACAAATGTAGAAATAGAATAATGGCCTGAAAAGGGGGAAACTAAATACCTTTACTTGGGATCATATTGGTGACCTTGTGGGCTTTCTAGGAATGTGCAAAGATGAATGCAAGTCTCAACAATCGACGTGAAGGCAAGAGTATCGGTGTCGGCGAGCTTAACCACTAGCAGCAAGGTGGTTACTTAGGAGATTAGGTTTTAGGGAAAACGAGAGTTGTTCTTTGGGTGTTCTGAATTTGAGGTAGATGCTTCGTGAAGGTTTCCCAAGGGTTTCATATATAGGATGAGACCTTGGGAGGATGAGAGTTCCACTGAATATGGAAATAGGGAATACGAGGAACCCATTCCTTGATTGAGATGTTTAGGATATATACTCCCATCAAGAATGGGATGGGTAACCTCAAAAGAGAGAGGGGAAGTTGACGGGGAGGTTAGTTCTCTCTAAGGAGAGGTGAAAAGAGAGATAGAAATCAGAGGGGGGAAAGGACTACCATGTAGTCTGAAGGGTGTAGGACTTGGGTGAAGAAGACAATAACCCAACCTATGGACGGGTATGCAACCCATAGTCCGACCCATATTGGTGTTTATGAACCTAATTTCCAATTAAGTCAAGACTTATGTTACATTAGGATGATTGACGATATTACTAATTCAAATCTGTTAGAAACTATATAGAAACTTTTTTATATTATTTAGGTGCTCAATAAAGTTCAAATGATACCAAAATTAAACCACAACTTATTTATAGGGTCTAGTACCTTCCCATTAAATAAGATTTAGGTTTTTGACTATCTTATATCCACAAATTCTACATGTTTCATTATCATAATTAATTCATTAAATGATATGGTAGATTGAATTAATCTTTCCTTATGAGGTTATTGTGTGAATTTCTAAATTAGGAGTGGTTTTCCACTCAAGAGTTAATTGAAGGTCTATTATGACTTTGGGAGAATTTTTCTTAGAGGAGAGATACAAGTGAAAGTAATTTTGTTATATCCATTTATGCATAAAGAAAGAAAAGAAGGAATACATTTGGTTTTATCTTTCTTTATATCATATTTAGACAAAATATTTATTATTTGGGTTTATTACATCAAGGTCTAAGGTTTGTAATTAATTAGGGGGAAATTGCTATTAAAACATAATCTTACTTTGATTATTTGGGATGTTATAGTTGAACCGTAATCACATAATGTAAAATATGTGATGCACATAAGTCTTGAATGAGTTAGTAATCTAAATGTAAGTTGGTTTTACACATATATAACATGATGGATGACTGTAAGTTCAAAATAGTGGCCAATGCATGTAATTATACACATTAAGTGTGACAACCTTCATTAATACAAATTACTCACTTGACCATATTTATATTTCCTAGAAAGATAATAAATATGTCCAAATAAGTAAGAATATGTCAAAGTACCTTAATTGGCATTAAGGGGATAATGCATAAAAGTGGAGGACTAGTTTATATTTTCTTAGACTGCAATAGTACTCAATGGATTAGAAAGGGAACTGGGTAAAAGAGTGGAGTTCATAAAAATTATGTCATGTTGGGTTAATTCTAAAACAAACCTCTCAAAGTAGACTAAATGGGTATAAATTAGGATGATATACACTATTACAACCCCCTCCCCCAGATATCTGCCATTGATGATAGATCATAGGGATAGTGATTGTAATCTCATTATTCCAGGATCCATACTTAAGAAATAATAAATAATGACAAATAATTTCATGGATAACTTTGAATGATACAAATGTGGTGTATTCTTCCTCAAAAGAGTTTACACTAATCATTTAAGTAAAAGTAAACTACATTAAGAGAACGTACTATGTGGAAGACATCATTGTTTATCTAACTAATCTTCCTTGTGACATTTACTTTAATATCTTCAATGTATTTATTTGAATATTCATGTAATCATATCTTCATGTAAGCCATCTATTTAAAATGTCAATAAACAATATGTGGATCAATATTTTGCTATATTGTGTACATGGGTGCATACAAAAGTGTGCATGTATGATAATAACATATGTTCTCAATCATCAAATAATTGCATACATGAACTGGTATTTTCTTTAGAATATCCTAACCCATGTTTGGCATACCACCTTGGGTGTAATCACTTCTTTATCCGTTGTTGGACTTTGTGATTTGCCCCTTGGGATATCTAACTCTGGGTTCAAAATATCATAGTTTCCTTTATACGATACACATGTTTGCATTATAATGAAATGGAATTAAATAAACAACCAACCAGTTTATTTGATCAATCCTCGAGAAATCATCGACAATCCATCACAAAGTTGATATGTGTAGGTATTCATAAATAACCATGTACTTTCATTGAAAAACCATGCAATATGCTTCAAGTACTTCAATCATGTACACAATCCAAAAAAAATCAAGCATATTTATATTCAAGCAATTAACATGATCCAAAAGTAAATAAAACCCTAAAGTGTCACTATGTATCCATATGGTACTAATCATGGTTGAGTCTAGGTTTAGGCATATGATTCTTGGTCTAGGATTCATGTTAGGATTAGGTCTCAAAACCCTAATTTCCATGTATATGGTTCATATGATTTGGAAACCCTAATATGCATCATCATCATCTTGGGGTATGATTATTATTCATCAATATTAGTTTACATTTCAAAGTACATGTATTTAGTGGATCACATTATATACATCAAGACTAGGGTTTGCATGTAATAATCACCTTATATCCATGCATTACTACCTACTTTCGTAACTATGATCAGATCTAGGCTTCGATAGAATTCTATTTGCAATCTACATATTTTTTATAATCAATATGATATATAACATTATATTCAGACCTATAGATTATTTTATATGTTTAATACAAGATTAATATAATTGGGCCAATGAGGGATTGACACATTAGTAAATATAAACTTATCTACTTCAATTGTGGGACCATGTCTGGTCAATGGGCTCTGCCTTATCAGTTCTCTGATCCACACAGACTGGCCTCTTGAGAGGGGCTAAATGAACCATGTGCCCCTCCTATGATGTGCTTTGGGTAAGCACGTAGGGGAGCACTTCAATCATTTACACACATGGATTATTCTCCCTTCTTCTTGTCCATACAATATGTTGATGTTCAACCATGGAGGGGGTCAACTAGAGAGTTGACTCTCACCTTTAAGGTCAGGCAATCTCATCCAAAGCACTACCTAGCTTTAGTATCCTTGGTCGATCTAAAGGAGCCTGCAAACTTGTTGTATGATACTCGGAGGAGTAAGAAGATAGGTCTGGTTAACCATGGCAAAACAAAGTATCAAGGACCATTTTAACTACCCTCTTGAGGTTTGGAGAGGTTCCCATGGGTTCAAAGAAAGTCTACAACTCCTCCTTAGGGTCCAAGGTCCTCCGTCACAGGATTTTAAGACATGGTTCATCAACAACCTTAGGTGGAGATTGATGAAGGGCTTCCAATCTTTTGTATGCCTTAGTGAAGGTTCGAACTCCATCATAGAGACTGGTGGGTCTCCAAGACAAGTGAATTGACCAGAGTCACCTCACACCCCTGGTACGTGGTCTAAGTCACTGGAGAGCTACGTGGAATCCTCCATGGTGTTGTATGGTATATATGGGCATTTGGATGCTGAGGGGTGATGAGGGAGTCGTGAGATTTCTCCCTATGATATATATGTATGGGATGTTGAGATATTTTGTGGTACCCTACCCTAACTCCTAGGCTTATTAGGCGTTTAGGCATTATTTCAAATATTGGGGATAATTGTTAATACATGTTTTGTTGAACTTGCTTTACTATCCAAAGACAATGCAATAAATCTTTAAAAATTCCACGATCTAGAGAGGGAGAGGGGAATCCAAGGAGATCTTCTCTCCTACATATGTAGGATATCAGGTAGTCGAGTAAGAGAGATGGTCTCTCTGTGCATGACCTTTCTCAAATATGTGAATCCATGTTTGTATGGACTTTGGGTGTGGCCTCCAATCGGCTATTAGCAGATGGAATATAATGCCCCATTCTGTGTTACTCCTAAGTCCCAAACGACCTAAACTTTAGGTGTGACAAATAAAATAAAATACCTATCTAATCCAACTCCCAAATATATTAAAAATATCACCAATCTTATAAAAATTCTATAGCTCTCTAAAAGACTATTTTTGAGCCCAAATTTTGGAACTATCTCCTGATTAGGATCCTCTCAGATTATACAAAGATTGAGACCAAAGAGGATGTTATAATTGCATTTTCTTACTCTTCAAGTATTTACTTAATTTAATAATCTAGGTCATAGATAATCATGTAATTATCTTGAAACTTGGATTAATCCTCTTTTAACCTCAATCTTGTGTTGGACCAATTATTAGATCAATTTAGGTTTATTTGATACCCAAAACTTGGAATATATCCATGCAAAAACTAGATAATTGCTAATTTAATTATCTAGGGTTCTATCACTTTATAATCTTGTAAAATCTTGGCCATTGTCTCATAATGAGATCACAAATCAATTATCAAGATTATTGTCATCATATGTATGCAAGAAATTACAAATTATCTATCATAGATCTCATGGACCTATTTGCCACTTCAATGGTCCAAATGGGCTTGAATTGGATACTAAGGCCCATGTTTCATATCCTTGCCTTTCAAAGGGACCACAAGATTAAATATTTTCTTAATTATGAGATTAGGGCTTGAAATATTATGGTATATCAATTAATGTCTCACATATTATGGAATATTAGCTCAATATTTCTTTATTTACAAAAATAGTAGACTTAATCCAAGTCTAGGCCTTATATTCATCAACCAAGCTCATCAAATACCCTTTAGTGCTATACCTTGATTATCACATCATATCATTGAATCCAAAATTCCTAATTATCGAGATGGTACACACAAATACTCATAGTCACAATACATACATATATATATATATATATGAGATTAGGAAGTGTGTACCAGCTGATACATGTAACTTACGTGTACCATCCGTTAAAAGGACATATGTGGAGCATGTTAATAAAATCCAACCATATGGATTGATTCAAAATCATATATATTACATTTGTTTAAAAATCATACTCATATCTGATACATATCATGAGATATAGAAATATATCATCCAATAGTTTCTGTAATTTTTGCAATTTACCATTGATTAGATAACACACAAATTCTTTCATTGGATGATCTACGAATATTAGATTTTGTTGATTTTTGATACACGTCTTATCTAAGTTGTATACATCACATCCATAAGGTTGGATAGTTCAATTCAATTTCAAAATCATCATAAATGAAGCAGGGTACATGCAAGCTACATGTACTCGGGTACACAATTTTTTTAGCCTATATATATAATTGTAATACATTTTAACCTAATAAATAATATTAGAAGTGGAAATTAATGGTAAAGTTAGAATCTACATACATAGATTATCTAGGGGTCAAGTTTAACCTTAATTAGAATTTTTATTATTTTAAATAAGAAAATACATTATAATACTCTTAAAAACAACATAACTAACATTCTAGTTTATTTAAAACAAGGATTTCACTAAGAGTCATCTATCTCACATTTTTTGACCATGTCTTATGAAACATTTTCTTGTGTACACTTTGACGAGATACCATGGAGGAACCAGTTGTTTCCTACCTTTCAATGGCTTCATACATTGGTTTCCATCACTTGTAATATTATTTCAGTTATTTTAGGAATATAATTTTGACCACCTGCTCTATGTATAACTAAACTCTAGTTTCCCAAATTAATATCTACATAACTCCATGTTACAACACACCACTCTAAATCTCTATGAAGAACTTTTGTACATCAATTAGAAATAGTGAATGGGTATCCTTGTACTAACTTATGGTTGTGATTAGGTTCCTATAGTAGTATACAGTTGAGAATACACGATGAGCGGAGCTTGTTTTTGATATTATAAATTATCGTATGAGAAATTCACCTAGGAAAAAATCCCTAAGTTTTTACCTAAACTAATGTGTAATAATCACCACTCACAAGCAAACATATCTTATCAAAATAATGTTTTAGGAACAAACCCAAAGGATAATGCTATCAAGAACAAAATGGATTTATGGCCTAATTATGGAAAAAGTAATTAACAAGGATGATTGATTGAAAGTTTTTTTAATTAACAAAATTAATGAAGCAAGAAAGATAAATTAAAATAAGCAAGACATATTTTTGACCCTATGATAAAATTACTAGGATGACATGTTTCACTACCACTGCCTATGTATCTACTCTTTCATAGTATATCGCTCATTCATACATATATTTGTGTTGGGGCTTGGAGATTCCATATCGGAATATGAAATTCACAATGATAGATTTCCTCTTAGGCTCAAGGTCTCGTTACCTACAGATCCTTAATCCATCGCACCACAAAAATCCATTCCATGTTCTCATTTGAGGTTCAATGCTACCAACTAGTTTTATAATCCTATATTTCAAAGTCTCTATGTTTAAGATTCTAACAATCATGCAAGATTGGTTTATAATCTATACAACATGCAATCAATCAATCAATAATCAATCCAAAAGTTTATATGAATAGCAATTTATAACATGAAATTACAAGATACAGGCACAGGGCTAATCCACAAACCCTAGTAAGAGATCTACTCCTTAATCTTGTTCATGATACAAAAAGAGTGAGATAAGAAAAACCTCACGAAGAAAGTAGAGTCGTGGAGGATAAGCTCAATGGTCTAGCCACAACTCCCAAACGACAGATGCAACCTTCCATCCATATCTAAGGCAGAGTGTGTCTCTGTGTCAACTGGAGGCTGTCATCTCATACCTTTCTTGATGAAGGCTAGGGTTGTAGATGATATATAATAGGTTTAAACCATTACCATGGACGTTCCTCAAGTATTTATGTATCTGTGCACAAAATATCAAATCCATCAGAGTTAATCCAATTGTTGTCATCTGCAAACTTCCTTCACAAGAGTTTCAGGCTACTTTTGGACCAGCCCGGATGATCTAAAGTGGTCATCATTCTTTATTTAGATAATTATGTTATCTTCTAACAACTTAACTCACTCAATTGTGACATTCGATATGGAATCTAGAGTCCTTTTAATACTAGGGTGTACTTTTGTAGAGTTACTGTAATTTCTACTGAACTTAATGGACGTTTGATCTTCCTTACTGATCATGCAATCATCCTGTAATAGTAAATATACTTGTTTTGTATAAATTAAATTTTGCATCCAATGGCTTTTAAATCAACCAATTTTGAGTTTGTATACAAAAGTTATGGCCATTTGAGTGACTATTTATACTTTACTGATCCTCACTCCAATTGTTGGAGCTGAGAAGTGAGGATATGCAATATTTGATCATTCTCTTGTGATTTTAATGGGTGGATAACTGTTTCTCTCTTCTTCTTTCATCAACTTATAAATAAAACAAAAAAAATATAAAATATAGAATAAATTGCATACAACACCCAAAACATAAAATAAGTGAAATATGGAGCAGAATGCAAATTAAATATGTAAAACTAAATCTAAAATATAAATTATAATTGTTTGGGAATAGGGACGACAAAGAAGGCATTGGAAACAAAAAAAATTGTCCCTATTCTTGGATCAGGGAATCGCAATAACAATGATGTATCTAGGAAAGAAGGTATCAAGAGGTATACTTGGTCCTAAAGCAAGTCTAGCGACAACTCTTACACGATGATGTGTACTCTTTGCAAGTCACACACGAACAACTGTAGATGAAAACCTCCTAGTATAGCACCATGGACGAAGGTGGTTGTTTTCCTCCTAGTATGATGACATCGTCCTCCACGTCTCTAAGTAGTCCATGTGGACCACCGGGAACTCCAGGTTACGCTACCAGAGTCAATAGGAAGGAGTTGTCCCTTCAAATGTCAACCTACTAGGGTCGATTCACTCTTTCGTGTTGTCTATCCTTTGTTGTCCCTCCCTTTTACGGGTAGGACTTGTTCCGTCTCTCTAGTTACCACATAGGATAGGACAAAAATTGCCAGAGCTTATTGTTATATCTCTTGAAAGCCTTAACTGCCCCCTTATTTATAGGATGTCTAGGGTCTAGGTTTCTAGACCATCTGGGAGTCGAAGCGGTAGAATTTCATCAATTTTTGGGAAGGTGCAACGTCAAACCATTCGGTTCACTGCTGAACTGGTTAGCTCACTGCTAAACCAATCGGTTCACATGTGAAACAATTGGTTCAACAATTGAACCGGCCGGTTCACTTACTTTGATATTCTCAATCACATTGACTTTCAATATTTGATTAATGCACAACATGATGTCAACATCAATCCTTGATCCAATCATATTGATCATTGAATCGGGTAATTTACAACTTGAACCGGTCATTTCAGACCTTGGACTGGTCGGTTCACGAACTGAATCGGTCAATTAATGCCCCAGTCCAGGCAATGTTCAACCAATGTAGTTCAAATTGGCCTGAAACTTGAATCAATCAGTTCAACACTTGAATCGTTCTATTCATAGTCCAGTCAGCCAACTCTCAGCCATTGATGTTTAAATTGAACACTTAAACACTTTAGTAATCAAATTAAACCTTATTTATGAGTAAACTCCTATTCTAAGTGCATCCTATGTGTGTGACCCTATAGGTCCCAAGTTATGTTAGCAATGAATGTCCATAACTAATTTATGACATCACAATTGATGAGCCAGATCTAGCCATACATCATTGCTAACCAAATAATTGGAAAGTTGGAAAACAACTTTAACCTACAATTTGTGATTAGTGTTATAGCAATTGTATAGTCCCTTATCTCTCATATCCGGATTGAACTTGAGGCATGGAATCGTCATCCTCTCTATTTTCAATCCATCTTCCTTGAACTAGAGTAGACTGTCTGAGATTCATGTGAGCTCACATATCATATATTGAGTCACATGAGTATGTTCATATGTTTCTTAGTTTCACTTATCAAGTGGCATTGATATCAATCTCATGTAGGAGGGAAAATCCCATTTACATCACTCACACTCAATCTCTATGTGTCAGAATGTACCCAACCACCGTATTTATGGCAACCTTATTCAAGGTCATGTTGGATGATGTCAAAATACATCGAACATTATGTGATGAGTATAGTGACTTTAGGTCTAAGAATTCCACAATCATCACTATCACTATGAGATTTGATTCTAACTACCATTACATAGTCTCCATGTATCACTCTCAAGGTGGGTTTGTCTGATACATTGTTCTCTAACATGTACCTATGTGTTTGACTTGATATCCCATATCATGAATAATGAGACTTTGTCATCGGTCAACACACACTCTAGTCTTATGTAGAACTGTTGTCTATTTTGCTTCCACAGTAATATCTGACTAGGGACGTGACAACAAAGCATGTACTCTTATCATACTTATGATCTCATTCTTCAAGCTCTCAACCTAAAGACATATGTCATCAAGCAACATCATTCTTTAGACATATACCATGTTTGTTTCATCATCTCATGATTGAAACAAACATAATAGATGGAATTACCTATATCAGTATCAAATCAAGTATATGATGCCCTATTAAAATCATCATATGATTCGCTCTATGGGCGTACATGCCAACTGACTCCCACTTATACTTAGAGCCAATCACTTACAAAACTTATTCCAAGTGATCTTCAACATGTCTATCATGTTTCTGATACGTTGGTGGTATTATAGTAGGTTAGCAATGTTTGCTTTTAGTTGTTATTTTGTAAGTTTTCATATCTCCTCACTGTACGACTTCTCACATGGGATGGAATTGTCATAGTATGCTATCTAAGATTCCTTACCTATCAAGTAGCTCCATTGTTGTCATAGTATTTCTACTATGTCATAAATGGTTGGAACCTCCCACAAACTCATCTACATGAACTTTTTGATCCATACAATATCCTCTATTGTTCTCAAAACAATAAGGTACTCGACTTCTATTGTAGAATTAAATAATTGTCTCTTGCTTGAAACTTTTCTAGCTTATATTTCTCATTTTAATGTCAAACAAAAATTTAGTTTGTGATTGTTAATTTTCTTTATCATTTTGGAATCATGCATCAATGTACCCCTTTACACCCAACTCTTCCTCATTACCATAATCAGGAAAGTAATCCTTTTACTACTTCTCAAGTACTTAAGGATGTTCTTTATGATAGTCCAATGAATTTCACTGGGATTTGACTGATATCCACTCATCATGTCCACTACATATGAGACAACATGATGAGTGCATAATATTGTGAACACAATTGGTATCTTACATATTCATGTTCTTCACAAGAACTGGGATATGAAGATCTTGAGAGACTAATTCCATGAGACATGGACAAATTTTCTCTCATTGAGTACTCTATGTTGAACCCCTACAACATCTTACCAATGTATATCCTCTTTCTTAGGTTAAGAAGCTTTCCAGATCTATCTCTTTGGATTTTAATTTCTATCACATAGGGTGCTTCGTCTAAAACCTTTCACGGAGAAGGTACTTCCCATCTAGTTTTTTAACATTTGAGTATAAGGATGTCATTCCCCATAATTATGTGGAATATAAATATGCTCCCACTAAATCTTTTGCAATCAAAGATATCATCTTCATTTCAATTGAAGTCAAACTCTTTGATTATCTTGGAAAATTGAAGATTCCAGCTTTGAGATGCTTGCTTCAATCCATATATTGACTCTTTTTGCTTACAAACTTTATTTGCAATAATTATATTTATAAAACGTTTTAAGTTGTGTTAGCACACATCCTCTACATGATTCCTTTTAAGGAATGTAGTTTTGAATCCATTTTTCCAAATCTCATAGGAATACTAAGTTGCAATTGCAAGCATGATTCTGATGGATTTTACCACAACAACTGGTGAAAAGATTTCATCATGTTCAACAATTTAAATTTGTTTGAAATTCATTTCAATCAATTTTCCCTTATAGTTTTGTACATTACCATCCATATCGATCTCCCTGTTGAAGACCCAATTGCACCCTGTGGGTTTTACCCCTTTAGGTGGATCCACCAAGGTCATACATTATTAGTTTACATGGACTCCATCTTGGATCTCATGGCCTCAAGCCATTTCTTAGACTCTGGTTCGTCAATGTCTTTTAGGTAGGTTGTTGGCTCATTGTCTATGAACAACACATCACCTTCTTGAGTTATCGTAATCTTTTAGACTCAAGACATGTTTTACTAGATCTGTGAGGTTTTATGTTACATAAGGAACTTGAGATTCCACAACAATTTGTGATTCTCCTTGTTCCTATTGTACCTCTTTAGGTTTAATGTTTTCGTGTTGGGTCTAGAACTTTTTGGGTTCTACTTTTCTCCCACTGATTCCTTTGTCATTAAATTCGTTTACGAATACAACCATCATGGCAATAAATATTTTGTTGTTGGATTGGAATACAAAAGTAGTATTCAACAACATTTGTGTGATTTGTGGATAGAGATTTTCAAGAAACTATTTTCTTATATAAGATTTTCATTCATATCCTTATAAAATACATATTATGACACTTCCCATGCCAATCTCATATGGTGTATTTTGAACCATTTTAGATTGTACATCATTTAGTGTAGAGCATGTGCCCAAAAGGAAATTAGAAGATTAGCCATATTTATTGATAATTGTACCATGACTTAATAGGGTGGATCCCTTCATTATGATACATCATTATGTTTCTGGCAGAGTAAATTGTGATACACTATCATTGTCTCCTAGAAGGTCCTCAAATCCTTGGTTCAAAATATTTTCCAAATTGATCATACTGAACTATTTTAATACTTTCACCAAGATGGTTATGTACTTCTTTCATGATCTCCTTGAACACTTCAAGAGATTCAGACGTGTATTTCATTAAATATAAACTACCATATCTACTGAGATCATCAATAAATATAATGAGGTACTTTTAACCAACTCTAACATTTGTTCTAAAAGGTCTATATACATCAGTATATATGAGATCTAATAGAATACTCACACTCCCACTACATCTAGTGAAAGGTACTTTTGTCATATTTCCTAATAAATAAGGCCTACATGTACTTATTGGTTCAATAAACAAAAGAGCCTAGACAACCATCTTTATGTAGACATACATTTCTCATTTATGTGCTTTAGATGACAATGCTATAGGTATTCGTTGTTTGAGTCATTGAGTCATTCAATATATGTGTTCTTCATATTTGTCTCTACAACTATCAAGTATAGATCATGAGATATATATTACTTCCATATAAGATCTTATCTTTTAAAATGAAACATTAATTTATTCATAGTATTCTCATCCATACAAGATACATGGTGTTTTCATCAATGGCATGTACACAATATCAACTCACCAATTCTATTACATGCCCATTAGATTGAATGACATATTCCAACTATACTGGAAGCAACTCTTGCTTTGCATAATTATAGCTTGCTTCTTCTCGAGTCCTGAAGTGGAGATCTCAATCTCCCTCTTCTTCTTGAGTTCCTCTATATAAAGATGACAATTCCTTTTCCAATGTCCAGGATGGTGACAGTGGGCACTTTCCTTCCTTATTCACTTCTCCCTAGCTTTTAGTACAGAAAACTTTAGTTTCTTGCTAGATTAGAATGCTTCTTGGCTTTGCCTTTGCCCTTGGACTTCCTTCTTCTAATCATCATAATAGATCCTAGTTTGTCCTTCTTCATCTACGCTTTAGTTGTCCTCAACATGCCAAGTAATTCTGACAATGACTTGTCAAAATCATTCATGTTGTAGTTCATGACAAACTGGTTATACGATTCTGGTAGTGACTACAGATTCACATTTGTGGCCAACTCTTGACCCAAGGGAAATCTCAGTCTAGCAAGGTTCTCCACATACCCAATCAACTTGAGTGTATGGGGACCTACTGGAT
The DNA here is from genome assembly GCA_963693085.1 of Alisma plantago-aquatica. NCBI lineage: Eukaryota > Viridiplantae > Streptophyta > Magnoliopsida > Alismatales > Alismataceae > Alisma > Alisma plantago-aquatica. Next base: position 143,329,855 of record OY856412.1, on the reverse strand, counting down.
CTCCTTCACTCATATTACACTTGAAAAACACCTTAGAGACATCATATCTCTCTTATCTTGCCTGATCTTGGTACTTGTTCTTAAGATGTATTACCGTCTCTATTAACATCCATGTTCTCATGCTATCTCTACAACTCATAGTTCATTGAGTACAACATCAGCCACTTGGCACCCATAACATATTGATAGTGCTTCTAGTAAGCATCCTTGTCACCCTTAGGTGCGTTGGGAGCAGGTTCATCTAGCTCTGGTGTCTCCAAGACATAGAGCTTGTGCTCTTGAGTGAGAATGATTCTCAAAGTTTGCATGGAAGTTTTGTTTTTTAACTTGTCCTTCTGAAGGTCCAATCACAAAGAAAATGTATTTGTGTTTTCCATTAGATTCTACAAAAGAAAATTCACAACTTTTTTCCAAGAACTTTTGATTTGATTTGATAAGTTTGATGATATTAATTAGGATTTTAATTAATTATTGCCCTACTATTTTGTTCAAATTGATAGCCCTCACTACCAATTTGGAAGATTGAAGAGTACAACCTTCTAGCGAGTAAAGATCCAAAATAATTAAATTATTACCCAACCAACTCTGGTATCCATAACTAATTATTAAGCCAGACAACATTTTCCTATTGCATCTCATGTAATTCTTGGATAGATGGGGTGCACAATATTTTTCACATTCATATGTATGCTTGTGGGAACTTAATCTCATTAAGGTCATCTAGTTAAGCCTTACACAAAAATTAACATGATAGTAATGCATCCTTCTTGGGAGGCCCACATAATTATCATCATACTTTCCATAAGCAACACACATGAAAACCTTGATCGACTAAGCATGGACACACCAAGTGCTATGATGGGACGGGCCGAACCCTTCTAGAGCTAGTCCCTAGAGTAAAGGATCTAGTGCGTCGAGTCTCAAGGAGCCTGCAAGGCGATAACTAGGTGAGCACACCCCCATCCCGAGAGGGATGGGAGGAGTTCACTTAGAGACCATTCTGGTAGCAGCAAGCAACACGATATGATCCTTAAGGCCACTTCAAGCATGTCGGGTTCCTATCTGGACTTCAACCCGAGATGGCTTGCCCACCTATACCCGACACAAAGAACTTGAGAGCCTTAAGATAATGTTAACCTGATATGTATCCTAACCTGATACGGAACCCAACCCGATACGGTCTATACCCGTCGTCGTTGCAGCCCGACATGGCCGACAACCCGACATGACTGTATCGGACGGAGGTCCAGTCCCGATATGACCCTTACCCATCACGGTCCATGGCCCGACATGGCCAGTGACTGACATGGTTATATCCCAATATGGCCTCTACCCGGTACTGAGTTATCATTATCTTAGGCATCAGTTGTTGTGTACTTCGATATCCTAAATCAAGGAGACCAATACTTATCTTCCCTTTACAACATTTATTTTTATTTAATTACAATATTGTAACTAAACCATTATGTTTCTTTATGATTATTGAAATTTGTGGAGTTTATCTCATATCCTTGTGCATATAGATTTATTTCATTAGATGATTTCTTTCTGGCATATGAGTTCTAGTTTCTTCTTTATGATTCACACTTTTGACTAGATATAGAATCGTGTTTCTTATTTTGACTCCTTCGAGAGAGGGATGTTGTAAACTTCTAGAGCTTGGTCTGATTTAGGTGTACGAGAGTACCCGGAATCAGAGTTACACCCATTTTATCTTTCCGCGTGAGCCCACGCCTGGTACCTTTGAGAGAAGGAACCCAGTGCATGGTTCGTTGGCATCTTCTTTGAGAGAAGAAGTCACTGGATGTAGGCCGCTACTACTTGTTATGATTAAGTTTTCTTTCTTCGTGCTTTGCTCTGAAGATAGTTTTATCTCCTTGATTTCCTATATGCAAAAACTACCATAAAAACTGCTAAAACCCAAAATACCCAAAGCTTTAATATTTCTAGTAACTCCCCTTGGAGATAGGTTTTAGTTTAATTCTTTGTGATTCTTTTCTTTTACTACAACAAACCTTAATCCTTCGACTCTCTGATGTGCTTGGACAAGTAAAACTTGGGTTCCAAAGCGCTATTCTCCTAGTCCCTGTATTCGACCCCGAACTACTCCGACCATGTGCTAGTTGTAGGAGTCTTAAACATTTGGGTATTATAAGTTATTAAAGTCTGATGACCTAGACATGTCTCTATTTTTGGACCCACGTTTAAGGCTTATCAATTATCATTTAGAGTTCAAAATATTTTTAGAATATCATAATTAGATATAAAACCTATAATTTGAGATTAACAATTATTTACTAATTGAGATTCATAACTTATAATAGAATTATTAGAATTGATCTCTAGTTTTTCAATTCCTTGTGGTTATATTAGGACTTTATTTTCTCATAGAATGTCAGAATAGGATTTAAAATTTGTTATTTTTCTAAAAATATAGAATTGACTACTTCTCACAATTTATCTCAATTATTGAGGTTCAAAATGAGAAAAAGAAACATAATAACATTAGAATCAGAATAAAAAGTGGAATTAGAAATAGAACAAACTAATACATTAGAAAATAACTCATATTATCCTAGGGTTTCCTTTTTGCATGGCTAGGGATGAGACGTCTTCAGATTTCAAGCTTCAAAAAGAATGTCCAAGTCAGAGTTGCAGGTACAAATTTAGGAGGATTTATTAGTGGGGCTCCATATACATGATCTAAGATCCTAGAGTACTATTTAGCATAAATGTACCATGGTATTAAGTTCATGTTGTATATAATGATGGAATGGAATTCCTTTACTAAGAATATAATGAGAATTTCTTCCATATGTTGTATGTAATGGGTTATGTCTATTATTATTCTAGTGCATATCATGTTTGTGACACTCCCTAAAGTTATGAAGAAACTTTAGCTTCTACTCATGTGATTTAGAAAATTAGTGTGTCAAAATATGGTATCAAAGATATACTATAGATGGCTAGTAGACAAATTCTCATATTCTTAGTTAAGATTGCCCACTAGAATATAGGTGAGACTATAATATCTATCTAGAAAGACATGTGTAGCCCTAGTTATTGAACAAGTGAGTGAAAGATAGTAGAATGCAGGTTAGGTTTAGTTAGGTGATAGAAGTTGAGATATGAGTTAGGGTTATGTGACTTTTTTCTTTAGACTTTTCAAGTTAACTCTAGATTTGCATATAACATTCCCTCTCTCTTTTCCCACATGCCTGTCATCATATTAGACACAGGCTTATGGTGCATTTTATAGGGAATTTTATGTGCATAAATATATACTTAGATTCTTTTCTCACTCTTCTCAATGCATATGGTATGTGACATGTGTATTATGAGGTTTTAAGACCAGTATGATAACACATGCCACCCTCAAATATATGGCCAAACAACATGTATTGGAAGGTGACTAGAAAAAGAGTTGACATGAAAAGTTTGAGATAGGTGGTTGTCAAAACCTAATTGCATACATACTAGAATGTTAGAAATACACATCAAGGTCAGATACCTCAACATAGATGAGTAAGTTGAATATAAAGATAGTTCTAGGACTATAAGGTGGGTAGATAATGAATGTATATTCATCTCACTTTTTATATATATATTTCATAGTCTTTTTTATTAGGTCTTATTTCTTTTTGCTAATTTTCTATAATATGCAATTGACCCACTTTTTTTATCAAATATGCAAATGCTTATATCTTTCCTTTACATTTTTTTGATTTTTCACTTCAATATATGATCCTAACCATCTCAGAAAATGAACCGACTGGTTCATGTTGCCAAATATTTGGTTCATCCGGATGAAAGGCCACAACTCAGAGCCTCAACCACATGTTTCACCCTTCAACTTAGGCTTTCCACATATAACATCTCAACTGTGAAATGAGTGTCCCATGCAGCCTAGACACTCGGCTCGGGTGCTCAACTGATCATTCCATGCTGCCCAAACGGTCGTCTCTGGATGCCTCTTGACCAAGTCACATTTAAGCAAAGCACTGACACCCTGTCTAGGGTTTCTACCTTGGTCCACATGCGCTCCAGTACTAATCGAGCATCTAACATCTTAGACAGCTTGTTTGATACTTTTTTGTGACAAAAAATGTTCAAATCCTTGCCACCACCCTAGTATTAGGGATTTGACTTGATGCCAAAATAGTCGTGCCATCTCACCACCCAACTGACTGGTTCAGGTTGTGAAATGGTCGGCTCACTATGACAATAAATTTCAGCATCATCCACTCTTATTTTCCTCTCACCCATTCATGGTTTCCACACCTCCTTCCCCTATAAAAGGAGGGGGGACTCCACAAAGTAAGGATCCAACTTCTTATACTCACAATTTTACTTGAGCACTTGTTTTCATGTGTAATCTTTTAGATCTTCAATAAAATTATATTTGTTCTTAAGATTTCCAATTCATATTTTTTATTTCTTGGTCTTCTTTGGAAACAAGGAACTAAGGTAGATATCCATTTAATTGTCACTAGCTAAGATCCTTTGTGATTGTTGTCCTCTAGTCTATGGCTTACTTCCTTCTTTCCTTCATTTCCCTTTTTACTATTATGGATTGTGAGTAGTTTTTCATACCGAAGCATGGGAAGTAGCCCCATGACCATGTTGTAACATAGATAGATGTTCTATACAATTCCCTTTATTACATGGTTTTTGGTTTGGATAATCTCCAAATGATTTGATCTCTCATTTTTATTGAGTGTTAGTCTTGGAGGATGTGCCCGTGGAACCTAAGGCTCAGAACAACAAACCAAATGCACATGAATATGGATGAGACCTTGGAAGGATCTTTGTTAGGATGTTGGATTAGGATCTGTGGGTGCCAGGACCAATGTGTCCACCGAGAGCTTGACTTTTATGAATGCATCTATGAATATTTTGCCATACCTTATTGTAACTAGTTTATTATATGATTTCTATCGATCTTGTTTCATTCCGGCCATGGTGGTAGAACCCATAGCCATGATATCCTTTCCATTTGACTCAACCTCATTTCTTATATCTCTCTTTTCAATCTCCTTCTTTACTTTTGATAATTTAATCTTTCTCACAGATAATTCTCTCTTTAAATGTTTTGAGAATAACTCTCGTATTAATTGTTTTTAGTGTAACTTTTATCTCCTTAAAATCTACATCCTCATTCTTAGTTTAATCAATCATCAAACTTTGGATCTTTACTTTATGCAATCTTTGTTCAAAAGTGATTTGGATTGGGATTTCAATCTTAAAAATGTTGTATGTGGATTGACCCTTTCTATACTAGGAAGGTTAACCTCTAGGATTAATACCTTAGTTTTTGGTGTATCAAATGGTTCCATTTTCAGGGACAACAAATTGTTTTTTCAAACCCCAAAAATTTTTGAAATTTTTTTCTTCTACCTTTTAAGTACCATTTTGAAAGTGCTACTCCTCATCTCTGGTGAGTTTCCATTCCAGCAGTACATTTTTGCAAGCACTTATTTTTTTTAATCTAACTATGTATACGACGCTCAACAAATGTTGATTCTGCACCGCCGCTTTTTGACCCAGAAATAGAAAGAGACTTTCACCAGCTTAATCAAATAAAATGTCATAGGATAGATCAGGAAGAGATAAGCCACATCATCGCTTAGGCCCTTGCTGCTCAATGAGAGGCCTTTATGGCCGAACAAGCGGCTAGAGATGTCGTAGTCTATAAGGAAGAAAGGTTATAAAAATTAAAGGACTTCTCTATCCCAAGAACAACCTATTTACAAAATCCCATTATGCCAGCCGATATCATGACCCCTCAATTCAATATCCGAACAAATTGGATCACCATGCTTCAAGAAAATCCCTTTTCTGGAAACAAAGGAGAAAGTTGCCAAGATCATCTTCAAGGGTTCTCTTATTTATGATCTCTACATAAGATGCTTGGCATTATTGAGGATGCCATCCGACTTCAATTGTTCATATATTCCCTTGCTGGCTAGGCCAAAAATTGGTATAATACCTTGGAAGGAAGCAAACACGTCACTACTTGGGATGTGCTTCAATCCAAATTTTTGGAGATATACTATCCCCCTTCTCTCACCTATGAAATTAGGGGACCAATCACTCTCTTTCTATTATCCCAGGTGAGACCCTAGGAGAAGCTTGGGATAGGTTTAAAGACATCCTCTATAGATGTCCACACCATGACATTTCCCAAGCCTAATTAATTGAAATCTTTTATCGTGTTGTTTACAATGAAACAAAAAATTTGTTGATTCCTCATTCTGGAGATAATTTCATATTTCAGAGCCTAGATAGCATTTGGGGGGGGGTTGTCAAACATGATTTCGAAACTCAAGAACAACAAGGAACTAGTGGGTGCTTAAGGTAGCTAAGGATGAGGAGAATCTTGACATAAAACTATTACCAAAAGCCTTAAACTCATTTCCTTAAAACAAGATCACCTAGAGTCCTCTTTTAGTGGCTATGAGAGGACAAAGCAAGCTCATCAAATAAAGGTTGTAGACTCTCTTTGCGGTATTTTCCAGGGGTATGATCACTCCACCCTATAATGTCAATATCTTTGAAATATTACCATGCAATATGAGTCAAGACAACAAGTGCAAAACCTCAACTCTATCCATATCATACTGGGTCAAGCCTATCACAAACCGAATCAGGCTAGGAACCACCCTAGGCTCTAATATGGAAACCCGTCTGGTGCGGAAAATGCTCCCCAACAAAGACCGCTCACCCTCAAGCCTCCAATCGTCCACCACCAGAATTTCCCAAAAACAACAATAAGAGAAACTTGGGAAATTTCCAAACCCATGGGCCCTACCAAGGACAACAATATCAAAACCTGAACCAACCACCATCAAAAATGCATTCGAATGTCCTCACTCTTCCTTTCTGCAAATTAGCTTATCCTCTCCCAACAGGTTCCCCAAAGAGCAACCGATGCTCCGTTGGCCCAACTCTTCTCCCAACAAAAATCCCCCACAAGCACTTTTGGGGGTCAACCAAAAACCAATCCCAAACACATGGAATAACTCAAGGTTGTGACTACCCGATCCTACCTCATGACTCCTAAAAGGGTGACCCCTCCCTACAATGATTTTGAACAAGTGAAGGTGATGAATTAATTATCCCACATCCCTTGGAATCGCCTACTCTACATGAAGAGGTGCCTATTTATAAGTTGTGTATACCCTTTGCTGGACTATTGAAGAAAACTAGGTCAGACTCTAGGTTCAACAAGTTCAAAGAGAAAATGAAGAAGGTATGCATCAATATCCCACTTATGGACACTATGACTCAGATGCCATAGTGGATAAAATTTTTCAAGGGTTTGCTGAACCGCAAGTATATTACTTAGGAAATCAAAACGGTGAAGCTGGCAAGAACCATGTCAGACATATCCAAAGAAAAATGTCATGCAAATGAAAAGACCAAGGATCCTTTGGGATCATGTGCACTCTCAGTGATTCTACCAACCAATCTAGGTTAGATGATATTACAACAAGCATATTCGTCATTATGTTGAGAATGTGGAAAAGACTTAGTATCACCGATGCATGACCCACCCACATGAGTATTCAACGCGTGGATTCCTCCATTATCAAACCTATGGGTATTATTGATGATGTTCCTGTCAAGGTCGAGAAATTCTATATCCGTTGTGATTTTGTGGTGTTGGACATAAAGCAGGATCATCATTACCCACTTTTTTCAGACATTTTCTTACTATTGCCAGATTACTCATTGACTTCAATGCATGACTTCTTACCCTACGAGTGGGAACTAATTTTATCAACTTCCAAGCCTCTGGAGGTAGCATGAATTATAACAGAGAAGAAGAAGCCTACTTCCTCAACTGCATAGACCAATTCAACCAAATGCAACACCATTTTCTCGACTCCGAGACTCCACCAATGGTAGAATCACAAATTTATTTGGAGGACAATAAAGATGTGAAACAAATTGAGGTTTTTCCAGCCAATCCCATGATGATGGAGATCCCTTCTCCCACTATCACGAATCCTATAATGACCAACATCATCACTCAAGATCCCCTTTTCCAACAACCTCTTCCCTTACTTCTTGCCACACCTCATCCCATCCCAATATTCTTTCCCCTTTTTCCCCTTAAAGCACCTACCTACGATTCTCATCAGATTCCCTATGAGTTTCCACCACCAATTACAACTCCAGAAGCACAACTAAATGCCATTGATGAAGTCTCCAATTATCATCCTTTCAATCCACTCCCCATTGACTTTATCTTCCAATATAGTGGAATGATTGGGTACTCAGTCTTAAATAAAAACTCGGCATCTCCTAATAATTATCTTTGTATCCCCCATAACCAATTCCTATCGTAGACCGAACTTTGGCAACCTTGGGTACCTAACCATCATAATCCTATTTTTTGTTCTTGGTATACGTATGTATGCCAAGCAATCTAGGATGCTTTTCAAGGCACTCAAGTAAAGATGATGGAGTGGTTTCAAGGCAATCAATCAAGTCAATACTACAACCCTACCTCCTCCTCCACTCCTCCACCACCTTATTATCCACCACCGCCGTAATATTCTTCCCTCCATATTGAGTTTGGGATTTTCTCGGGATGAGCAAAATTCTAAGTTCGGAGTGGAGGTGGGTGGTACGTATCAATTCCACCCCCTATCTTCCCCTTTTTCAACATTATGTTTTTGTTGTTTCAGTTGTTACATGCAGTTTGCTTTTGCTTTTGCCTTTTATTTTGAAAGTTTGGCTATTATCTAGTTGGCCGGTATGAATAGATGTGCATCATTGTATGCATTTTGAATTTACTAAATCTTATTTGCAATTTTTTCAAAAATTGCCATGACTGAAAACACCATGTCACTTAGGACCCCAAAAGTAGCGTCACTCCTTGAAAATGATGGCAAGTCATATGGAACCGATAACAACCAAACATGAATTTTCTCTATTTTTAGCTATGGATTAACTTGTCACGAATCTTGAATGATGTGTTGATGGGAAGAATCTATCTGATGTAATGACACTCATAAAAAAAGTGAAAGTTTATAATAACAAGAACACCCTCCTCCTTCTCTCTCAAAGAAAAAGCAAGGAATCACCTCTGAAAAAAAACTCAAGTCTGGGGTGGCATGCTTCGCACCTCAAACTCTTCCATACCCGTCATATCTAATAGGGGCGTACCATCAAAAGATGCTAAAGAGCACACAAAAATGCGATAAATGTAACTATAGTCCACAAAGAAATAAAATACCAAGTCAAACAGAGAAGGGGTCATCTTCTTCTGCACCTCCTTCATCCTATTTCTATATGAAAAACTCACAAAAAGAAATAAGAAAAAATAGGAGTGTCAAAGCAAAAATAAAAAGAAGCATGTTTCCTACAAAGTCTTGATTTAGAAACAAGATTTGATATATATTTTGATAGGGAATATATAATTTTTTATTATGTGGTTCTAGGAGATTGGGTTTCTCGGCCAAATAAGGAGGTAAGGAACAAAGTGATGCTATGAGGATGAGTATAGACATGCTGATAGTATAAATTGAAATTATCTATGATTTTATTTGCTTGAGTACATGAAAAGATTCAAGTCCAGGGTTTATTGATGAATGTATATTTATCTCACTTTTTATAAATCTTTCATTGTCTTTTTTAGTAGGACTTATCTCTTTTTACTAATTTTCTAAAATAAATTGCAATCGACCCACTTTTTTATCAAATATGCAAATGCTTATCTCTTTCACTTACATTTTGTAGGTTTTTTACTTCAAGATATGATCCTGACCATCCTAGAAACTGAATCAATCGGTTTGTGTTTCCAAATGATCAGTTCATCCAGATGAAAGGCCACATCTCAGAGCCTCAATCGTAGTTTTTACCCTTCGTCCCAACCTTTCCACACCTACCATCTCAACAGTAAAATGAATGTCCCATGAAGTCTATATGCACAACTCAAACACTCAAACAATCTTTCCATGTTTCCCACATAGCCGTCTCAGTCTGCCTCATAACCAAGTCGTATTTAAGCAAAGCTTCGCCACCCCACCTAGGGTTTCTAACTTGGCATGTGAAAGATCCAGTACCAACTAGGCATCTCACATCTCAGACGACCACTTCGATACTTGCTTCATGACAAAGAAATGTTCAAATCAGTACCGCCACCCTAGTATTAGGGTTTTGACTTGTTGCGGCCATGCCACCTCACCACCCAACCGATCAGTTTGGGTTGCAAAATGTTCGGTTCGCGACACAAAAACAATAAATTTCAGCATCCACCACTCTTCTTTTCCTCTTCCCCTTTAGGGTTTCCACCCCACCTTCCTTATAAAAGGAGGGGGGGACTCTACAAAGAAAGAAGCCAACATTTTTACTCACAATTTTATTTGAGCAATTGTTACTTCAATTTTTGCATGTGTAATCTTTTAAATCTTCAATAAAATTGTTTTTTCCTTATTATTTCCAATTCTCATTTTTTATTTCTTGGTCTTCTTTGAAAATAAGGAACTAAGGGAGATTTCCATTTAATTGTCACTAGCTAACATCCTTCATGATTGTTGTCCTCTAGTTTATGGCTTACTTCCTTCCTTCCTTTGTTTCCCTTTTTGCTATTATGGATCGTGAGTAGTTTTTCATATCGAGGCATGGGGAGTAGCCCCATGATGAAGTTCTAACATAGGTCGATGTTTTATACGACTCCCTTGGTTAGAAGGCTTTTGGTTTGGACAATCTCTGATTGAAACGATTTGATTTCTGATTTTTGTTGAATGTTAGTCTTGGGGGATGTGACGCAGAACCCAAGCTTGGAACAACCAACCAAATGCACACAGATCTAGATGAGACCTCAGAAGAACCTTTGTTAGGATATTGGGCTAGGATCTATGGGCACCATGACTAATGGGTCCACGGGGATCTTGACTTTTGTGAATGCATTTGGAAATGTTTTTGCATACCTGCTTTTAACTAGTTTATTTTGTGATTTCTATAGATCTTGTTTCTCACCGTCCATGGTGGTAAAACCCATAGCCTCAATATCATTCCCATTTGATTCAACCTCATTTCTTCTATCACTCATTTCAATCACCTTCTTTACTTCTTATAATTTAGTCTCTCTCATAGATAATTCACTATTTAACCATTCTTAGAATTACTCTCTTCTTAATTATTTTATTTCATTGCAATTTACTTCCTTGTTCTTATTATAATCAATAATAAAACTTTAGATATTTACTTTCTACAATCTTTGTTCAAAAGTGATTTGGGTTGGGATTTCAGTCTTAAAAACATTGTCTGTGGATTGACCCTTTCTATACTAGGAAGGTTAAACTCTAGGATTAAGACCCTAGTTTTAGGTGCGTGAAACAAAATGTATTAGTAGACCCCACAAGTTAAAATGAATTTCAAGGATTAAATCCCCTTTAAGGTGGGTAGTGTTTTCACATCCTAAATATCTGATAACTACCTATGTGAATGTTTTTTCTATTAAGAAAAACTCTATTAGGTAACTTATAGAAAATTGTGTCAGGTTGCATAGGTTTCAAACCATATTGGGTCCTTTCATGAATATCTAGAATACAAGGACATTTTGCTAAATTGACCACCATACCATGTTGTAATGACCACAAGAAAATTTAGTATTTAAATAATATAGTGAGACTAAGGTTCTTTCAAATTTCAGTGACAATCTGATAATCCAAGGACAAGTTATCTTATGTGAGGATTTTGGGGATTTTTGCTAAATTAGGCTCTCAAATGAATGTAGTACTGAAATTATGATTATTTTATATTACTTATGAGTATAAGATGCTCTATGATTTTTATGAAGTTTAGAGTCAGATTTATGATTCAATTTGTTGACCAAGTTTGTGGGATAGGTGAAATTACAATCACTATTCTATAGTAGTTTAGGTAGTGAATTAGGTCCACATGATTTTCTACAAGAAGATAATAGTTGTATGAAGTGTTGGTCAAATTCTAGGACCAATTGGTTTCAAGGAGTAGCCTAAAAAATTTTGAAATGAAATTGGGCACCAAAATGTTGTTTCCTGGTCAAGCTACTGGCTTTTTTTTAGAACAAATCATCATAGTGGATGGGCAAAAGTTTAATTGAAGAAAACAAATGTCTCACAATCCATGTTCTTCTAGGATACAAGCATATTCCAATTTGGATCTGATCTCAGTGAGATCGAGAAAGGATGGAGTCTATAAAAGCATCACATGTTGGAATATTAGTAGATGCCAAAAGAACTAGGGGTTTGCCTAAGAAAAGACTGAGAAGAAGTTAGAAATGAGGAGCGAATAGGCTAACAGTGGTAATTATGAGATGACACATCCACTAACGCCTCTTGGTGGCTGAATGGTTGACTACCAGGGAGTTGCGACAATGCAAGGATGCTTTTGGTAAATGTCCATGCAATCTTCGTGACCAAGAAGCAATCCAAGCTTGGCAAAAAATACCAAGTGACTGATCTGTTCTTGCCCTAAGAAACATGGGAATCAATGACTGCAAAAGGGGGGGATGAGGGATCATTGTGTAAGATATGTGACCAACTAGGGGTGTGAACCATCTTGAGGGATACATGGGTCTCTCATCCCATGGCTTGCGGCAGTTAAGGCATTAGCAAGGCTTTCCAAAGAGCATCCCCACTAACAATGCTCTATTTTCATGGTGCAACGGGGCATCACAATCCTTGTAGCATGCCCATGTAAGAGAATGAGGGGGTGGGGTTCATGTTCCTCCCCCCTAGGCCATCAATAGGACACCATTCATAAGCTCATACCGCCTAAAAATGGATAATAAGGTAAAGGTAATAGAGTTAGGAAAAATTCTTGTTTGTTACCTGCTTCAAAAATACATAGAATATGTTCTGGTTGTCAGAATAGGGTAAATAAGGGCTCATTTTAAATATCATGAGATGAAGAACGTCTTCAAAGAGGTTTCATAACTTGGTAAGGTATATGCAATGTCTTTTTCATTAAGATAAAGTTGTTGATATGTTAGGATATTGATGATATAGGTGTGAGCTTCGGCGAATCTGCAACCTTTTCTAGAAGGGTTTAGGCCTGACTATAGAAATAACATATAAACGTTTTCTTTCTCTCCAATTGAGGTAGTTGGTCCTTGCCCATTGAATTCATAGAATATTATGATATTGTATGCATACATGTGCAAGTAACTTAGTGATTAAGTTACTCTCAAACATTTATTATTTTGGGTTTGATTTATTACAATCATGCTAAATGTTGAATCAGACTAAGTTATTAGAACTTCACATTTTTAATTTATAAGAAAAAGATACTTTCATGCTCTTAGAAATGATATATTAAGTTCATGCGCCTGTCCTTAATATTTTAGGATCATCTTAAGTCATTCCATTGGATTTCATTTAACTAACAACCTTACCTAGAGAATATAAAGATATGGTACTTAAGAATTTACTTTGTTAGTATAAAAAGTCAAAATTATTGTATAATAGTAGAATCATACACTCAAGAATATCATGATTTATATCAGTTTCATTTAGAATTTATGTAGAACCATTTGTAAGTAGAATAGAAATATCAAAATTTATTTTTTGCTTGTTAGTTTCTCATTATCATTTCAATTTCAGAAACTTTTTTGAATATCGGAATCAGATACAAAATCTAGAGTTTTAAATTCATCATAGTTATTTAGTAATTGAGATTCACAACTTAGAATATAATCATTAGTATTTATCTCCAGACTTTCAGTTCCTTATGCTTATATTAGAATCCAGGTTTCTCATAAAGTGTCATAATATAATTTAAAATTCAGAAGTTTTCTATAGATTTAGACTGGGATAACTCAAATATTATTTATCTCAATTTCTTAATATATAAAATTAGAAAAAGAAACATAATTAGAATCAGACTCGAGATAAAAAATGGAGAATAGAATAGAAAAGAACATCAGAACATAAATCATATTATATAATAAACCATCACAGAATATAAGTATTGTGGTATATAAAATAGAAGACATTTGATCTACAAAAGGTGCATTGCACGATAGAAGGCACTTTGTGCCACGAAAAATACCTCAATGTCACTAGAAGGAATTTCATGCCATAGTAGGCACATCATTCCATAGAAGCATACTACAAAAGATGACTTATTATATGACAGTTACCATAGAAAGATAAAAGATGTAAACAAACTATATTTACTTTAGTTGTAGGTTATAAGTTTTAGTAATTCATTTATTTACCTTCATTTATTAGAATTCAATGTCGCTTATGCTAATCCTTGGGTTTCCTTTGTACATGGATGGGAATGAGACACCTACAAATTTTCGAGCTTCATAATGGATATCCAAGTAAGAATTAATATCTAAATTAGGGTTTTCATGTACAGGTCTAGGAGGATTTCTTAATTGGCCATCACCTACATGATCCAAGATTTCAGAGATGTTTTAACACTATATTATCATGGTATTAAGTTTTCCTTGTATATAATGATGTAATAGAATTCCTTTGTTAAGAATATAATGAGAATTTCTTTCATACATTTTCTATAATAGTTTATGTATAAAATTATTGTAATGCATATCATGTTTGAGAAACTATCCAAATAAAAAAGAAGTTTAGATCGCACTCATGTATTCACAAAATGGGTATCACACTATCCCCATAAATAACTCTATACCTGATGATGAACTCAGTAAAAGTTTCAACTGCCTTCCCCTCATATGTGGAATTTGTTAATTGTCTTAATGCATGAGTTCTTCATCCAAAGTGCACCAATAAAGAAAGGAATAAATTCATGCATGATGCCTGACATTATTATTGGGATGAGTCTTATGTTTTCAAACTATATGTCGATGTCCTCTACCGACGTTTCATTCCTGAGGAGGAAGCCCCATTAATTCTATGAAAATGTCACTCAGGCCCTACAGGGTGCCATATGAGTTCTAATAAGACTGAATTGAAGGTCCTACACTGTTGATTCTTTTGTCCATAGATATTCAGATATTCTTAAAAAAATTACTATCTTTTGATTAGTGTCAAAATCTTGGGAACATTGCCAAGAGAGATAAAATGCCCTTAAATCTCATGTAAGAAGCCGAAATATTTTATGTATGGGGTGTAGACTACATAGGTTGATTCCCCTCTTCATACATCTTCATTTACATATTGGTAGCCATAGACTATGCCTCTAAATGGGTAGAAGCCATATCCAAAGTGTCAAGTGATTCAAAGACTATTATCAAGTTGTTCAAGAGTATTATGTTTTGTCATTTTGGTGTTCCTTGCTCTGTAATCTATGATGGAGGATCTCATTTTCTAGAATGTAGTTCCTTAGATCTATTGAGGAAATTCTATTATTTTGGTGTTCCTTTCAATGTAATCTCTGATGGAGGATCTCATTTTCTAGAATGTAGTTCCAAAAATCTATTGAGGAAATAATATTTGCATCACAATGTGGCATCTCCATATCACCCATAAACTAGTGGGCAAGTGGGGGTATCTAATCAGAAACTCACGACCATTCTAGAGAAAATTGTCATCCATTAAGGATTGGTCCAAAAAAGTCAATGACGCACTATGGGCTTAAATGACAACATTTAAGGCCCCTATAGGAACCACACCCTTCAAATTGACATATGGAAAATCATGATACCTGCTCGTCGAGCTAGAACATAAATCCTGGTGGGCCATAAAACAACTAAATATTGACATGAAGAAAGATGACAAAAATAGGAAGTTACAAATTATGAACCTTTAGGACCCCAAATTGAATGCATATGAGAATGCATGAATCTATAAAGAGTAAACAAAATTATGGCATGATGGTCATATAAAGAGGAAATAAGTTCAAGTCAATGATAAGATACTTATTCTTAACTCATGACTTAGTTGTTTTCCAAGAAAACTCCAAATGCACTAGTACAAACCATCCAAAGCATATCTATCCACATGTTGCTTTCATCTCATATTGAGAGAAGGTCAATGAGTTTGTGGAGAACAACCAATGTTTGAAGAGATATTTTACAATGACACATCCGAGTGAAAAACCGCCTCTTGCTCTTTCTTCATCTAATCAACCAAATAATTGAACTCATGTATCAAGTTAATGATATAAACATAGATTTTTGTTGGGAGGCAACCAATAGTTACTTTAGTTTCACTTTCAATTTTAAATTAGATAATTTGCATCCATTAGTTAACACACAACTTGACACGAGCTTAAGTTTTGAATGCTTTCTTTTTAGAATGCAGATGAGGGACATTTCACTGATGGGATAGAAACCACATCTCGTGGTCCAACCAACATGGTTTTTGCCCTCCATATCAAACTTAATGTTTTCTCTAGAATAAGAAAATTTATTAGTCTGGGTCAAGGGTGGGTGGTACATATTCTTTTTTCTACCCACACCTACCTATTTTTGACTTAAGATTTCATGATTGCAATTCTAGTGAAAATTTTCAATATTTTTTATTTTGGAATAATTAAAACCATCTAGTTAGCTTTGATTCAACTTCTTTACATATTATCATAATTTAACTCTCCCTATACAAAGCAAGGCCTCAAAAGGACTAATTTTTTAAACTAACCAATGTTTATAAATTACCCTATGACCTACGAATCCAAAAATCACATTTCTTAAAAATATTTCATGTATGAAAGAAACTAAGAGAGATCAAGCACATCATTCCTCCTACTAACTAGTGAAATATTTGCATGAAATCACCACTCAATCCCCCATCATGTCATTATTTGAATATAGAGTGACAAGGAAGATAGCATGATGCTCATAATTATAGATCAAGTTGTGTATTGATTCGACCTCTCTTCTATAGGTCTTCTTCCATCTTATACCCCTTCATCCCCCAAAAAGAAAGAAAAGCCACAAAAGAGTGACAACTCCTATGTTTGGGGTGGCACACCCCTTCTCTCTCTCTACTTCTTGCATACCCTCATTATGTAATAGAGTGCACCACCAAACATAAAGAAAAGATGCTAGTGTGCACTAGAAAAATGATGTGATATATGTATTCATGCAAACAGAACAAAATTTTGGGTCAAATAAAGGAGATATCTACACCTTCCTGCATAACTCCATTCACTCCATTTTTTACATAATAGCACAATGAATGCCTCAATGATACTATCTCTTTGAAAAACCCAATGTCAGATCTGGTGCATACTTGTTGTTCTATGGGTCTCTCTAAACCGCCATGCAACTCTTAGACATACATGATGTCTGGGGACGATGGTGAGGAGGTGTTTTTGGGAAGAGAATATAGAAGAAAGAAACAAATAGATATGTTTCATGATCTCAAGAAGTTGGGAAGCTTAAACATACATGATGGAAAATATAACCCCATATTCACTCTACATGAATATGTCAAATGAACAAAAACAATGCAGCGGAGTCTAATTAAATCACCCTGCTCGACCAAACTCCCACCTAGAAATATCCACCTCATTCAATCCATAGTAGTTCTTAGGCACATATCCGATTGACAAGTCCATGATGCTGCCTAGAAATGTTGATGGTCAACAAGAAGAATGAAGTTGACCCTCACGCTCGCATTAGAGACTTCTTCCTCTCGATTGATGGTCAACAAAGAAACTCTCTATTTTAGACAACTAAATGGCGTGGGGAACATATCCTTGAGTACATGCTACAAGGCACTGAAGCCGACCCTCAAGCTTGCATCTGAGACTTCTTCCTATCAGTTTGTGGTTGGGACTAGTTCTATCTAAGAATTAGCCTTTTTGGATGTTGATCTTGATCTCATTCAAATTTCATATGTCTCTGGATCCTTATAGAAATATGATCTCATATGGAAGATGTCCTTTGATGGGGTCTTTACATGCAAATCAGTAATAGGACATGCCCATCCTACCCCTCCATATCAACCATTCCACCACTGCATTTGGTCCCTGTTGACTCAATAGAAAGTTGCAACCTTCATGTGGAAGCTCATCTACCTGGTGGTTCTAGTAGATCAATGTGTGATTGGTTGTCTCATCCTGTGGGCATCTAGATGCCATGGTAACACTAACCCAAAAGTGGAAACAACCGACAACCTATTCATTTAGGGGGACATTGCACAAGAAATCTAGCCATTCGCTTGGGAGATCCTTGAATTAACACCACCACCAAGCCAGTCAATCATATACTTTCCATATGATATTTGGGGAGCAACTAGAAAAAGTAGCCTTTCGAAGGCCCTTCAATTCTTCCTACCCTAACTCATATGCTGGCACATATGGGAGGTCGTATGCTTAATGTGCTTTGAGAACAAGCATAGAAGGGTGCAAAGGATATGGCACAACATACTTTCCATGTCAATAACTGCCAACAAGGAGCTGATTGTGCAGAGAAATGCATCAAGCGAAGGCCTTCTTCTACTCATATTCTCCCCATCTCACATCGATATCTTCAGATCTAAGGTCATCAAATGGCATCCCACAACAAGGAACATGTTGAAGTTGAACATCGCCGTAAGGCCGACATCCAATAGAAAACAAAAATCGACAACACTTGATGGTTTAGTGCATGATCGACATGGAAGGATTTGGATGGCTTTTACAACACCAATGGGATGTGAAAAGGGGCTACATGCAGGGATCAAAGGGCTATTGCATGCTTGTAATCTATGCACAACATCATGGAATATCCTATATCCAATTGAGTCATTACATATGATGATCAAAGAAGGAGCTAAAACTCCATGATGATGGTGAGAATATATTGCTAAGATTCATAAATTCCTACAACAACATACCGCCTTATGCACATGCATGCCCCCTGAGGGTAACAAAGTGGCACTCTCCCTTGTTCCCTGGGCACGTTCTAATACTATGTTCATGAGCATCACAGAGAGTGGCCTTCCACAAACCACAAGTGACCAATGTGCTCTGGATCATTCTGGGCAGCTATGCATGAAGAGGATCCACATTCTCAAGCTCGTCTAGAAGGGGGCTCGTTATTCCTCCCTTGAACCCCTCTTTTTTTTAGTTCCTTAGTAATGGTATATCATTTATGCATTTTTGATCAAAGACTATTCCCACTTTGAGAGGGCGTCACCCTATACTTTCTACCAATATTTTCTCATTTGGGGATGAGATGAATACTAACCCCTAAATTATATTAAAAGAAAAAAAGTAGAATGAATCCAATGCCTCTCTTCTTGATCTCCTTTGTCTCTCTCTACTTCATGACTCTCCTTGTACTGGCCCTTGTATAGGATCTCTCTCCTTACCTCCATGATAAAGATATCATCTCTATAAATTCATGCATGACCCCTCCATATCGATCAACATTTCTTGGATGTCAAACAGTGGTGCAACTAATCAGCTAACATGGAAGGCAGGCCTTGTAGGGAAATTTGGCAACAAAGAAGGTAGTGAAAACAAAAAAAATTATCTACCATATTCCCATAACCCGCAGATCACATCAATAACTATAAGATGAGAAGGATGGTTTTGATGATATACTTGGACCTGGAGTAAGTCCAGTGACATCTCCTTGTCATTGTCGATGCACAACTATTGACTAGTTGCTCTTGGACGGTGTTTGTGTAGCTCCTGGTCTTCACCAAAGACAACATACTGGACATCTTCTGCTGCAACTCTTGTGGTCTTTCCACGGACTACAAGTTGATGATGCCCTCCTAGAAGCAAACAAATGACTCTTTCCTCTAGAAGTCCACATGGACTGCCTAGAACTCTTTTCATCATGCTAGAACAGACATCAAGGATTTGTCCCTCCCGTTGGTGTACTAGTCACCAACTTTCTCTCCCACAACAATGATCCTCAGTTGTTCTTTCCCTTTCTATCCCTCCCTAGTTGGGTAGGACTTACTTGGTCTCTCTTGGTTACCACAACCAGAGAGGATAAAAATTGTCAGAGAAACTGATTCTCAATTGTCTGTGTTGTTTTCTAGGAATCCCCTAGTACATCTCTATTTATAGGCAGGGTTTGGGTCAGGGTTCCCAGTCAGTGCGGGAGTGGAAGGGACCGGAAGATCTTGATCTTTTGCAACCTACGACCCATGAAATAGTTGTTTGGAAACCTATAAGGTCATTGGCACACGAGATGATGATCTTGTACTATGAGACGATCATTTTCTTGTTTTCCAATCACATAGAAAATTGGCAATTTGAATCCAATTAAGACATGACATGACGTCAATACTAATTCCTTGATGCAATTGAATTTCCCACGAATTGAGCGATCTCGCCCATGCGAGACGGTTGTCTCACTCACCCAGATGGTCATCTGGTGAGCCAAGCCGAGCCTGTCAGTTCAATAGAATGAACCGGTTGGTTCACACCTTAGTTTGAGCAGAACTTAGCCAATTCAGTTCCAATCGGTATGATAATCCAAATGGCCATTTCAACACTTGATCCAACCATATGGCTCTCCAAACAACCATATCATTTGGGTGAGCTGATCATCTAGTAGCGTACCCAACTGATTTGTTGCATGAATTGAATACCTAAACACTTTTAGTAATCAATTCATTCTTCATTGAAGATTAACCTACTCTTCTAGGTCAAGACCTATGCGTGTGACCCTATATGTCCCATATTAAGTTGGCAGTGAATGTTCATAACAACTTATAACATCACAAGCAATGAGAGGTGTCTAGTTACACCTCATTTCTACCCAAGTAAACAAAAAGTTGAGGAACAACTTCAAGCTACAATTTTTGCTTAGTGTTACAATGTGTGTATAATTCCTTTGTCTCTAATATCCAGATTGAACTCAAGGCAAGGAGCAACCACCCTATTCAACATTCAATCTTGTTTCTTGAACCAGAGCAGACTGTCTCAGATATATGTAAGCTCAATATCACATATTGACTCACATGTGCACGACCAAGCATTTGTCAGTCTCGCTAATCAAGAGGCCTTGGATATCATACTCCCTTAGGAGGGACAAATCCCATCTCTATCACTCACATTAGGTCCCCATGTGTCACAATCACTCAATCATCACCTTTATAACAACCCATGTTTTAATATTGCATTGGTTGATGTCAAAGCATAACGAACGACATGTGATGACTGTAGTGATTTTAGGTCTAAGAACTACAAACACCACCATCACTATTAGATCTGACTATGACTACCATGGTAATGGTTTCCATGTGTTAGTGTCATGGTGGGTCTGTCTGATACACTATTCTATAAAATGTATCTCTGTGATTGGTTTGATATATCCGTATCATGACTAGTGAGATTCTATCATCAACCAACTCATACTATGATCTTGTGTGTCATTGTTGTCTAGCAACCTTCCACAATAACAATCGATCATGGAAATAATGAGAATATATATGTACACTTAACATTTATATGATCTCATTTTTGCAAGTCACGTACTTGAAGACATATGTCATTTAGTAATATAATTCTCTAGACATTTATAATGTTACATCATGATCTCATAATTGAATTAAACATAATAAATTGGAAGCGTGCCTTTATTTATTAATAAAATCAATTACAAGTTATGCCATTACAATCATCATATGATTGGCTCTCTAGGCATACATACCAACACACTCCCACTTGCACTTAGAGCCAATCACCCACAAATCGTAATCCCAAGTGATCTAACATGACCATCATGCTTCAACTATGAAAGTGCCTTTGTCAAGGGGTCAACAATATTGTTCTCAGTTGGTATTCTACAAATCTTTACATCTCCTAACTGTATGATCTCTTGTATGAGGTGGAACCACCTTTGTATATGCTTTGAGCGTTGATGCGATCTGGGTCCCTTAGCTTGTGCAATAGCTCCATTATTATCACGATATAGCTCGATTGCATTGTTGATGCTTGGAACGACCCCAAGTTCTGTAACGAACTATTTGATCCATACAACCTCCTTTTCTACATTTGATGCAATAATATACTCTGACTCTATTGTAGAATTGGTAACTATCTCTTACTTGAAACTCTTCTAGTTTATAGCTCCATCATTTAGGAAAACCACAAATCTTGATTGTGATTTGTAATCATTTTTCCATTATGGAGGTTTGCACCTATGTAACCTCTTGCCACCAACTCTTCCTCTCCGTCGTAGACCAAGAATTGGTCGTTAGTTCTTCTTAATTACTTGAGCATGTTCTTCATGGCTGTCCAATGAGCATCAGCTGGATCTGACTAATATCCGCTTGTCATGGTCAAGGCATATGAGACATTTGGATGGGTACACAACATTGCATACATGATTGATCCTATTGCTGAGGCATAATGAATCAAACTCATGAGTTCCCTTTCTTTACAAGAACTGAGACTTTGATCCTTAGAGATGGGAACTCCATGTAGCATGGGCAAGTTTCCTCTCTTTGAATTCTCCATGTTGAACTGCTTCAACACTTTGTCATTGTATGTTCTTTGACTTAGTCCAAGAAGCCTTTTAGATCTATCTCTATAGATCTATATCCCCAAGATGTAGGATGTCCTCCCAAGTCTTTCATAGAAAATGTATATCCAATCCATGGATTTACCTTTTGGAAAGTAGGGATTTCATTCCCCATCAATAATATGTCATCCATATATAATATTAGGAATGTCACTATGCTCCCATTAACCTTCTTGTATACACAAGGTTCATCTTCATTTTGAATAAAGTCAGACTCTTTTATTGTCTCATCAAAATGAAGATTCCAGTTCTGTGATGCTTGCTTCCATCCACAGATTGACCTTTGTAGCTTACACACTTTATTTGCAAACTTTGGATTTATAAAACCTTTCATATATACATCCTCAAGAAGATTCCTATTAAGGAATGCAATTTAAACATTCATTTGACAAATCTCATAGTGATGATAAGCTTCAATGGCAAGCATGATCCCGATGGACTTAACCATGGCCACTAGAGAAAAAGTTTCATCATAGTCAACACCTCGAACTTGTTTGAAACCTTTTACAACCAATATGCCTTTATAGGTTTGTACTTTACCATCCATGCCAGTCTTCTTCTCAAAGACCCACTTGCACCCTATGGGTTTTATCCCATTAGGTGGATCCACCAAGGTCCATACCTTGTAGGCGTTCATGGATTCCATCTCATATCTCATGGGTTCAATCCATTTCTTAGACTTTGGTCCCTCTGTAGCATAACTTGCACGTGTGGTTCTGGCCAGAGACCCTGGTATATTGTACTAATATGTGTAGGTCCCTGTAATTCGAGTTTTTGTCTCATCATCTATGACCAACTCACTGCCATCCTGAGTTACAAGATATCCAAATCTTTCAAGCTCAAGGTGTGTCCTATTAGATCTACCATGTTCTTGTGTTACTTAAGGAATTTGAGAATCCACAACATCTTGTGATTCTCTTTGTTCCTCTTGTTCATGTATTGGTTCTATGTTCTCTTGTTGGTCTTGAACCTCTTTGAGTTCCACTTTCCACACACTATTTCCTTTGGAAATGAAATCCATCTCAAGGAATGCAACATCCCTATCTATAAACACTTTATTGTCATATTGGGAATAGAAGTAATGTCCAATTATTTCTTTAGGATATCCAACAAAATAACATTAATCATATTTCAGACCAATCTTATAAGAAAACAATATCTTAACATAAGCTTCACATCCCCAAATCCTCATAAAAGACACTTTGGGACGTTTCCCATGCCATATCTCATATGGTGTCTTTCGAACTGATTTAGATGGTACTTGGTTTAGTGTATATGTGGTGATTTCTAGAGCATATCCCAGAAGGTAGTTGAAAGCTCAGCTAAACTCATCATTGATTGCACCATATCTTGCAATGTGTGAATCCTTCTTTCTGCCATACCAATATGCTATGGTGTTCCAGATGGAGTCCACTGGGATACAATCCCATGGGATTTAAGAAGGTTATTAAATTTTTGTTTTAAGTATTATCCACCTCGATTGGAATGAAGTGTCTTAATGCTTTTACCAAGTCAGTTATGTACTTCATTCATAAACTCCTTAAACCTATCCAGAGTTTCTGACTTATGTTTCATCAAATAAACATGACCATACCTATTGAAGTCATCAGTGAAGGTAATGAAGTATTGATACCACATCTAGTGGTTGTTCTAAAAGGTTCACACATATCAATATGTATGAGCCCTAATATATCACTCACCCTCTCATTGTTACCAGTGAAAGGGGTGTTAGACATCTTGTCCAACAAACAAGATTCACATGTCTCTATTGATTCAAAACTAAAAGAGTCCAGATAAACATCATTATGGACTCTAGATACGCAATTCTCATTTATGTGCCCTAGATGACAATGCCAAAGGTATGTTTTGTTTGAGTTTTAGTCTTTTGGTATTTACACTATAAATATATATCTTTAGATCTAACAAATAAAGACCATAAGACATTGGTGCATCGTCATAAAAGATCATGTCTTTTGAAACAGAGTATAGACAATTTTTAATATGGAATTTAAATTCATCCTTTAACATACAATATACAGAAATGATGTTTCTATTTATACTAGGTACATAATAGTAGTTCTTTAACTCTATTACAAGCCCTGTGGGTAGAGATATACTATAGGTTCCAACTGCTCTAGCCACAACTCTTGCGCCATTAGCAACTCACATTTCCACCTCGCCTTTTCCCAAAGGCCTAATTCTTTCAGATCTTGCATATGAGAACATATGTGAGAACCACATATGGTATCTAGTATGCATGATGAAGAAGTAGATAGGTTTATCTCAATAACATATATACCTGAAGTGGAGATCACCATCCCCATCTTCTTCATCTTCAATGCCTTCAAGTACAAAGGATGAGTTCTTCTTATACTTTTCTTTCTCCTTATATTGAGTCTTGAAGATCAGCTTGACCTCAGAACTCTTCTCAGCCTTGATTTGATCCTTGGATCCAGTTCTGTTGATCAATATCATGAGCTTGTCCTTCTTCGATCTTGCTTCATAATGAATCAACATGGCAAGCAAGTATGACATCGCAATGGCCATATTATTCACATGATAACACACAATAAAGTGTCTATATGATTCTAGCAATGTCTTTAGAATCATATATGTGGCCAACTATTGGTTGATGGTGAATCCCAGTTCTTCAGGATGATGCACATGTCCAATCACATTGAGCACATGTTCTTCTACTGAGGTTCCTCTGTTAGCTTAGACTCAAGTAGCACCTTTATGATATTGTCCCTTTCTTGCTTTGTAAGGCCAAGTGTTACTTTCTTAAGATGTGTTACCATCACAAGAACACTCATGTCCTTGAACTTCTCATGAAACTCATAGTTCATGCAGCTAAGCATAATGTACTTTATCTCTAAGGCATCATTGGCATGCTTTCAGTAAGCACCCACTTGTGCCCTAGGCACATTAGAAGTAGGTATTTTTGGCACTGGTTTGTCTAGGACGTAGATCTTGCACTCTTCACTGAGAACCCTTCTCAAAGTCCAAAACTAGTCGTGGAAATTTTTCCCATCAAGTTTGTCCTTCTTAAGGATCGATCACAATACATATTTGTTCGTCATTTGATTCTGTAGGAGAAAATTTGTATTTTGTCAAAAATTTTGATTTTATTTGAAAATTTGATGATATTAATTAGGTCTTTAATTATTATCTCTCCCACCATTTTAGTTCAAAATGATATCCATCGCATATCAATTTAGAATATTGTAGCGTACACTATTCTAGTGGGCCTGATCTAAGATAATTCAACTATGGCCCGACCAATGCCGCAAAACACAATCAATTATCAAGGTAGGCAACTTTTTCCAATCGCATCATATGCAATTCTGGATAGATGATATGCACAACTCCTTGCCATACTCATATGCATGATTTTGGGCTTAAATGATCTAAGAATCACCAGTTTAAGCCTAACCAAACAGCCAACACGATAGATACGCACCCTAAGAAAGCAAAACCTACATATCTACCAACACACTTTCATGAGATAGATGACGCACCACGCGAAGGCATAACCTACACTTTGTTGATCAAGCTTTTCATGTGGGTTGTTGTTGGAAAGCATCTAAGACTTAATATAATTTTTATTTGAGGGAGTTTTTATTTATAAATACATATACCTAATCCAATCACCACATATGTAGTACGTACGTACCATATACATGATATATCCCACAACAAAAACATGCAACAAACAAAAGTGATGGTTATGGGCAACTTAATGTAATTTCTAGGAAGCATAAGGAATTATCGTATTATAGGACTACTTCACATGCATAAACTTGTTGTTGATGAAGATCCATGCTTGACAATACAGGTTGATCAATTAAACCCTTGAATCGATTGGCTCACCTCCTCTCCAGTCATCTAGTCGTCTCACTGGTCATATGGTTCTTCGTCCACCATCTACTGGTTCCTCCAGCTAATCGATTGGGTCCACCAGCCGGTCGGTTTGACTCATCCATCTAGTCCTCCTCAGTCCTCCAGCTGGTCATTTTGTCTCAAAGACGGTCAGTTGGCATCGTCAAAATGTTCTTCTTCTTTGTCATAATAAGAAATTAAACTATCCTACTTTTACATAATTATTAAGAAACCTCGAGTTACATTTGAGGGGAGCAAGGGTAGGAAAGAATTAACTTTACATTTAGAAGATAAGATAGATGCTCAGTACGCAGACTGAGATAAAAGATAAACCAACCACACAACCATGCACAGATAATAGGGGTTATTGTCCATAACCATGCTACACATCCACCATCAAAATCGTTTTTAGGACGATGCATGTAAATTGCATATATATATATATATCATATATATATATTAGTTTGGGATTATTATGGTATTTGATTGGACATGAAATTATTTGCATCACATGAAATAATAGAATGAAAATGCCAAAAATCAATCATATCAATTATCCCATAATATTGTAAATTGACATTGGCTCTGATACCACTATAGGGAAATATGGCAACAAAGAAGGCAGCGGAAACACAAATTTTATCTACCATATTCCCATAACCAATAGATCGTGTTAATAACTATCAGATGAGAAGGATGATTTTGAGCCTAGCGACATCTTATCATCATTGTAGATGCACAACTGTTGACTAGTTGCTCTTGGACGGTGTTTGTGCAGCTCCTGGTCTTCACCACATACATCAGACTGGACAACTTCTGTTGCGACTCCTGCGGTCTTGCCATGGACTGCGAGTTGACATTAGCCCCCTAGTAGTAGCCAAGGGACTCCTGCCTCTAGAGAAGTCCACACAGACCACCTAGAACTCTTGTCGTCCTGCTAAAACATATAGGAAAAAGTTGTCCCTCCCGTTGGTGTACTAGTCATCAACTTGCTCTCCCATAACAATGATCCTCAGTTGTTCTCTCCCTTGCTATCCCTCCTTAGTTGGGTAGGACTTGCTTGGGCTCTCTTTGTTACCACAACTAGAGAGAACAACAATTGTCAGAACAACTAATTCTCAATTGTCTGTGTTGTGTTCTGGGAAGCCCCCAGTGCCCCTCTATTTATAGGCGGGGTTTGGGTTAGGGTTCCCAGTCTGTGTAGGAATGGAAAGGACCAAAAGATCTTGAATTTTTGTAACCTATGACCATTAAAATGGACGTATGGAAACCCAGAAAGTCATCTAGCACATGAGATTGTCATCTCATACTGTGAGACGGTCGTTTCACATGTTTTCCAATCACATTAAAAATTGGCAATTCGAATCCAATTAATGCACGACATGACATCAACACTAATTCCTTGATGCAATCAAATTTCCTAAAAACTGAGTGATCTTTCCCATGCAAGACGGTCTTCTCGCTCACCCAAACAGTCGTCTGGTGAGTTAAGCCAAGATGTTCAGTTCAGCAGAATGAACCAGTCGGTTCACACCTCAATTTGAGTAGAACTTAGCCAATTTAGTTCTAATAAGTTTGATACTCCAAACAGCCATTTCAACACTTGAACTGACCATATGGCTCTTCAAATGGTTGTCTCACTCGGTTGAGCTAATCGTCTGATAGTGTAGATAGTTGATTTGTTACATGAATTGAATCCTAAACACTTTAGTAAACAATTCATTCATCATTCAAGATTAGGTCAAGACCTATGTGTGTGGCCCTATAGGTCCCATATTACATGGGCAGTGAATGTTCATAACAACTTATGACATCACAAGTAATGAGCGGTGCCTAGTCACACATCATTGCTACCCATGTAAACTAAAAGTTGGGGAACAACTTCAACCTACAATTTGTTCTTGGTGTTACAATGTTTGTATAATTCCTTTGTCTCTGATATCCAGATTGAACTCGAAGCATGGATCCATCACCCTCTTCAATATTCAATCTTGTTTATTGAACTAGAGTAGACTATCTGTGATATGTGTAAGTTCAATATCATATATTGACTCACATGTGCACGACCATGTTTTTCTCAGTCTAGCTAATCAAGATGCCTTGGATATCATACACCCTTAGGAGGGACAAATCCCATCTCTATCACTCACAGTCAGTCCCCATGTGTCACAGTCACCCAATCATCATCTTTATAACAACCCATGTTTCAGAATTACATTTGATGATCTCAAAGCATATTGAATGACACGTGATGAGTGTAGTGATTTCAGGTCTAAGAACCACAAACACCACCATCACTATGAGAGCTAACTATGACTACCATGGTAATGGTTTCCATGTGTTAGTCTCATGGTGGGTCTGTCTGATACACTATTCTCCAACATGTATCTGTGTGCTCAGTTTGGTATAGGCATATCATGACTAATGAGATTTTGTCATCAACCAACTCACACTCTGATCTTGTGTGTCATTGTTGTCTATCAACCTTCCACAATAATAACCAATCAGGGACATAATGAGAATATATATGTACTCTTAACATTTGTATGATCTTATTTCTCCAAGTCACGTACTTGAAGACATATATCACTGAGTAATATAATTCTCTAGACATTTATGATGTTACATCATTATCTCATAAATGAATTAAACATAATAAATTGTAAGCTTGCCTTTATTTATTAATCAAATCAATTACAAGTTATGCCATTACAGTCATCATATGATTGGCTCTATGGGAATACATACGAATAGGCCTACCAACACCACCTTGTTAAATGATGCCTACATATAGAAGCTACTAGGCCACTAGAAGATATCATTGGGGCCAAAAAGAGAAAGAAGAATCCAGCTGAGTCTAACTACACATCCATATGAAGGCAATGATCAATTTGGAAATAACAAAAGTCATCAACATGTTGTTTCCTCCACTCTAGGAGCAGACTCAACCAAAGAGGGCCTCCATTCCAAGTCACACATATTGCATATAGGGGAGAAATAGTGATCAACCTGGCAACAAAAAACGATGATTGACCTCTTCTCCATATCAAAGGTGGTAAACCTATTTGCAATCAATTTGATCAACCTCCTGCCAAATATTCAAGTGTTCAATCATTAGAAATACTCCACCTATCATTTCCCATATCTAGAGTTACAAGATGGGAAGAAGAGGAAAGATAGGAGTTCTCCCATCACAAACGACATTGTGCTATTCCCTATCTATAACCATGATCATAAATGAGTCTTCTACCTCTGTCGGGTGTATTGAT
The DNA here is from genome assembly GCA_963693085.1 of Alisma plantago-aquatica. NCBI lineage: Eukaryota > Viridiplantae > Streptophyta > Magnoliopsida > Alismatales > Alismataceae > Alisma > Alisma plantago-aquatica. The sequence continues at coordinate 143,300,305 of OY856412.1, read as the reverse complement.
TTTGTAGGGAAATATGGTACATAGCAGGAAGTAGAATTCAAAATTTATTACCATATTCCCCATAAATATTAGATTGTATCAATAACTATAATGTAGGAAAGATGGTTTATGGGATATACCTGGTCTTGGAGCAAGTCTAGCAATAATCCTCATCATTGTAGATGCACAACTCTGAATCCTAGTTGCACTGGGACTCATATGACTATTGCACTTCCTAGTCTTCACCACAGACTACAACCATAAACTTCATCTTCTTTAGCAACTCCTCTTATCATAGATTGCTGGTTGACGTTGTCCTCCAAGTGACAAACAACAACTTCCCACCTCTTTGGTAGTCCACACGCACTGCCTAGAACTCCTGCTGGACCGAACAGGAAGGAGTTGTCCCTCCTGTTGGTGTACTAGTTACCGACTTGCTCTCCCACAATGACAACTCTCAATTGTTCTCTCCTGTGGCTATCCCTCCCTTGTCAGGTAGGACTTGTTGGAGCTCTTGTGGTTACCACAACTAGAGAGGACAACAATTCTCAGAGGAACTGATTTTTAGTTGTCTGTGTTGTAGTTGTACTTTGGGAAGACCCCAGTACCCCTCTATATATAGGAGGAGTTAGGGTCAGGGTTCCCAGTCCCCAACCAATGCAGGACTAAAGTGGGATGGAAAGGACAAGTAGATCTTGAATTTTCACAACTTTTCTGGAAGTTTCACAATCTGCATGCGATGAAACAGTTGTCTCGCTAAGTGAGACAGTCGTCTAGAACATGAGACATTCATTTCTCTAAGCGAAATGATCATCTGGGATGCAAGATAATCATTTTGTTCTTTTCCATTTAGATATAAATTGGCAAATCATTTCTTAATTTATGTCATACATTAATTTACTTGCATCCCAAGTATGTGCAATTGAAACGAGTTCAGGAAAACTCCAAAACTTTCATTCATCCCAATTGGGTCATCTCACACAAGCGAGATGCCCGTCTCACTCACCCAGACAACCACTTGGTGAGTTTGATTCGAGCCAATTGGTTCAACAGCTTGAACCAGTCGGTTCATAGAGCAAAACTAAGCCGATTCAATTTTTGATTTACCTGACAACCCAAACAGCCATCTCAAAACTTGGGATACATGCATGGCTTCCCAAATGGTTGTCTCACCCAATGAGATGGTCGTTTGGTAGTTCAGTCAGCCAATCCGTCAATATGTTGTGTGAATTGAGTACCTAAACACTTTAGTACTTAATTCAATTATCACTCAAGATCAAACTCCTCTTCTAGATGAGTTTCTATGTGTGGGACCCTTTAGGTCCCGTATAACGTTGGTAGTGAATGTCCATAACAACTTATGATATCACAAGAAAAGAGTGGTGCCTAGTAGCACATCATTGCTACCCAAGTGAATGGAGAAGTTGGGGAACAACTTCAACCTACAATATGTGTATGGTGTTACAATGTTTGTATAGTTCCTTTGTAACTGATGTCCAGACTGAACTAGAGACATGGAGAAGTCGCACTCATTATTATTCAATCCTTTTCTTGAACCAAGAGCAGACTGTCTGAGATGTATGTAAGATCAATATCACATATTGACTCACATGCGCATGGCCATGCTTTTCTCAGTCTCACTAATAAATAGGCCTAGGACATCACACTCTAGTAGGAGGGACAAATCCCATATCTATCACTCACAGTCAATCCCCACGTATCAAAGACACCCAATCATCACTGTTATAACAACACATGTTTCACGATTGCATTTGATGATTTTAAAGTGTACCCAACGACAAATGTTAAGTGTAGTGATTTTAGGTCTAAGAACCACAACCACCACCATCACTATGAGAGGTGACTATGACTTCCATGTGTCAGTCTCATGGTGGGTCTATTTGATACACTATTCTCTAACATGTATATGTCTGTTTGGTTTGATATAGCCATATCATGACTCACAAGATTGTGCCATCAACTAACCCACACTCTGATCTTTTGCATTATTGTTGTCCATCATCCTTCCACAATAATAATCGATCAGGGACATAATGAGAATATATATATATACATATATATATATATATATATATATATATACATATATATATATGCACTCTTAACATCTGTATGATCTCATTTCTACAAGGTTAATACTTGAAGACATACATCATTGAGTAATATAATTCTCTAGACATTTATAATGTTACATCATTATCTCATAACTGAATTAAATAGAATAAATTGGAAGCTTGCCTTTTATTAATAATCAAATTGTTTTAATATGATATGCCATTACAATCATCACATGATTAGCTCTCTCGGCATACATAACCAACAGACTCCCACTTGCACTTAGAGCCAATCACCCACAAATCTTATTCTGAGTGACCTTACATGACCATCATGCTTCTGCTATGAAAGTGCCTTTATCAAGGGATCAACACATTTCTCTCATTTGGAACTTTACAAATCTTAACATCTCCTCTCTGTATGATTTCTCGTATGAGATGATACCACCTTTGTATATTCTTTGATTATTAATGTGATCTAGGTTCCTTATCTTGCATAATAGCTCCATTGTTATCACAATATAGCTCAATTGCATTGCTGATGCTTGGAACAACCCCAAGTTCTAAGATGAACTTCTTGATCCATACATCCTCCTTTACTGCACTTGATGTAGAAATATACTTGGCCTCTATTGCAGAATCAACAACTATTTCTTTCTTAGAACTCTTCCATCTCACAACTCCATTGTTGAGGCAAAACATGAATCTCGATCGTGATTTGTAATCATCATGATCAGTCTGGAAGCTTGCATCAATGTAACCTTTTACAACCAACTCTTCCTCTCTACCGTAGACCAAGAACCAATCCTTAGTCCTTCCCAAGTACTTGAGGATGTTCTTCATGGCTATCCAGTGATCATCACCTGGATCTGACTAATATCTGCTCGTCATGCTCAAGGCATACGAGACGTATGGACATGTGCACAACATTGCATACATGATTGATCCAATTGCTAAGGCATATGGAATCTCATTCATGCATTCCCTTTATTCATAAGAACTAGGACATTGAGCTCTAGAGATGGAGACACCATGGTGCGTAGGTAGGTTTCCTCTCTTTGAGTTCTCCATGCTTAACCGCTTCAACACTTTTTCAATGTATGTGCTCTAACTTAGTATGAGAAGTCTTCTAGATCTATCTCTATAGATCTTTATCCCCAAGAGGTAGGATGCTTCTTCCAAGTATTTCATAGAGAATGTAATTCTTGGCCATGACTTTACCTTTTGTAAAGTAGGGATGTCATTCCCCATCAATAATATGCCATCTACATACAATATGAGGCATGTCACTATGCTCCCACTAACCTTCTTATACACACAAGGTTCATCTTCATTTTGAGCAAAGCCAAACCCTTTGACTGTCTCATCAACACGAAGATTCCAGATTCGAGATGCTTGATTCAATCCATAGACTGACCCTTTGTAGCATACAAACTCTATCGGCAAACTTTGGATCTATAAACCCCTCAGGTTGTGTCATATACACATCCTCTACAATATTCCTATTAAGGAATGTGGTTTTAACATCCATTTTCCAAATCTCATAGTCATGATAAGCTGCAATAGCAAGCATGATCTTGATGGATTTACCCATGGCCACTAGAGAAAAGGTTTTATCATAGTCAACGCCTTGAACTTGTCTGAAACCCTTTGCAACCAATCTGCCCTTATAGGTTTGGACCATTCCATCCATGTCAGTCTTCTTCTTGAAGACCCACTTGCACCCTATGGATTTTACCCCTTTAGGTGGATCCACCAAAGTCCATACTTTGTTGGTATACATGGATTCCATCTTAGATCTCATAGCCTTAAGCCATTTCCCAGACTCTGGTCCCTCAATAGCATCTTTATAGGTAATTGGATCATCATGTATGACCAATTTACTACCTTCCTAAGTCATAAGATATCCATATCTCTCAGGTTCAAGGTGTGTCCTATTATATCTCTGAGGTTCTTGTATTACTTGAGGAATTTGAGATTCCACAACATCTTGTGAACCTCTTTGTTTCTCCAGTTCATCTATTGGTTCAATGTTTTCTTATTGGTGAACCTCTTTGAGTTCCACTTTTCTCCCACTAATTCCTTTGGAAATGAAGTCCATATCAAGGAATGTAGAATCTCTAGCAACAAAGACTTTGTTGTTAGATTGGAAATAAAAGTAATATCCTCTTGTTTCTTTAGGATATCCAAAAAAATAACATTTATCGGATCTTGGGCCAAGCTTTTCAGGAAACATTTTCTTGACATAAGCTTTGCCACCCCAAATCTTCATAAAAGACATATTGGAACACTTCCCATTCCATATCTCATATGGTGTCTTTTGTACCAATGTAGATGGTACTCAGTTTAGTGTAAATGTGGCAGTATGTAGAGCATACACCCAGATGGTAGTTGGAATCTCATCTAAACTCATCATTGATTGCACCATATCCAATAATGTGCCATTCCTTCTTTCTAATACACCATTATGTTGAGGTGTTCCAGGTGTTGTCCACTGGGATACAATCCCATGGGCTTTAAGAAGGTCCTCAAACTCTTGGTTTAAGTATTCTCCACCTCGGTCATAATGAAGTACCTTAATAATTTTACCAAGTTGGTTTTGTACTTCATTCATAAACTCCTTGAACTTTTCAAGAGCTTTCGACTTATGTTTCATCAAGTAAACATTGACATATCTACTGAAGTAATCAGTGAAAGTAATGAATACTGATACCCACCTCTAGTGGTTGTTCTAAAAGGTCCACATACATCAGTATGTATGAGTCCTAATAGATCACTAGCCCTCTCATTGTTACTAGTGTGAAAGGGGTCTTAGCCATCTTGCTCAACAAAAAAGATTCACATTTCTCTAATGATTCAAAATCAAAAGAGTCTAGATAACCATCTTTATGGAGGCTAGATATGTAATTCTCATTTATGTTCCCTAGATGACAATTCCAAATGTATGTTTTGTTTGTGTCATTGAGTTTTTACCTTTTGGTATTCACGTTATAACACCTGCCTTTAGATCTATCAAGTATAGACCATAAGACATTAGGGCACTGCCATAAAATATCCCATCTTTACTAATAGAACATCTTCCATTCTTTATAAGAAATTCAAATCCTTACTTGTCCAAACAAGATACAAATATGATGCTCCTATTAATGGCAGGTACGTAATAGTAGTTCTCTAACTCTATTACAAGCCCACTTGGTAGAGTTAACTCATAGGTTCCAACTGTGTTGGATGCAACTCTTGTGCCATTAGCAACACATAGTTCAACCTCAACTTTTTCTGAAGGTCTACTTCTTTCAGATCCTTCACATTTGAGCAAATGTATGATCCACATCCAGTATCAAGTACCCATGATGAAGAAGTCGTGAAGTTATTATCAATAACGTATACTCCAGAAGTAGAGATCTCTATCCCTTGCTTCATCATCCTGGGCTCCCTTATCCTTCTCTTTACTTTGAGTGCAGAAGATTTGAACCTTAGGTTAGACACAAAATGCTTTTTGGCTTGGACTTTGTCCTTGGACTCGACTCTGCTGATCACCATCACAGATTTTTCCATCTTCATTTGTGCTTCAACATTTATCAAGATGTCAAGCAACTCTGATAGCGGTCCAACCATGTTGCATAAGTGATAACACTCAATGAACTAGTTATATGATTTAGGCAATGATTGCAAAATCATATATGTGGCCAACTCTTGACCCAAAGGAAATCCCAATTTCTCAAGATGCTCCATATGCCTAATCATATTAAGCACATGAGGCTCTACTGGATCTCCCTCTGTCAGTTTGCACTCAAATAGCACCTTAGAGACATTATACCTTTCATGGTTATCATGTTGTTTATGAAACTCATAATTCATACATCCCAACATAAGGTTCTTGATGTTTACAACATCATTGGAATGCTTCAAATAAGCATCCATATCAGTCTTAGGTGAATTTGGAGTGGATTCTGGCTCTAGTATTTCAGGATCATGCAGAACACTTCTCAAGGTCCTAAACCAGTTATGGAAACAAATCTTGTTTAAGTTGTCCGAACATGATGATTTGTTTGCCATTTGATTCTACAAGATATAAAATTTGCATTTGTAAAAACCCTTTTGATATGATTTGAAAATTTTGACAATATAATTTGGTCTTTAATTATTATCGCTCCCACTATTTTATTCAAATTTATAGCCCTCAATATAAATTCAAAATATTGCAGCATATAATATTCTAGTGGGTCAGATCCAAGATGATTCAACTATGGCCCAATCAACACCACAAACAGTCAACCATCAAGGTAGACAACACGTGCCAATTACATCATATGAAGTTCTGGATAGATGATATGTGCAACCCCTTGCCATAATCTTCTGCATGCCTCTGGGCTCATACGCTCTGAGAATCACCAGTCAATCCTGATCTAAAAGCCGATACAATAATAATGCACCCCGCGAAGGGAAAACCTACACAATTATCATCACACTTTCACGAAATAGATGGCGCACCCCGTGGAGGCAGAACCTACGCTTAGTCGATCAAGCTTTTCATGTGTGCCGCTTTAGGAAAGCATCCAAGACTTGATATTTTAATTGAGGGAGTTTTATAAGTATATACATATACTTTATCCAATCACCACATATATAGTACATATCATATACATGCTATATCCCACAACAAAAACATGCAATAAATGAAAGTGATGGTTATGGCCAATCTAAATGTAATCCCTTAGAGCCACAAGGAATTACAGTCATCTAGGTCTACATTACATGTAGAAACCTATTGTTGATGAAGATATGTGCTTACCAATCTGGGTTGATTGGTTCAACCCTTGAACCGATCAGCTTGCTTCTTGGCCAATTGTCAGGTTGTCTCATTGGTCATCTGATCCATTTTTCCACTGTTAGTTAGCTCCTCCAACTAATCGTTCAGGTCCACCAGGCAATCAGTCCAACTTGTCCACCATGTCCTCCAAGGTCCTTCATCTACGTCATTACAAGAAAGTAAACTATCCTACTTATACATGATTATAGGGAAACCTTGAGTTACATTCGAGGGGAGCAAAGGTAGAAGAGATTTAACTTTACATTGGGAAGATGAAATAGAGGCTCAGTATGCAGACTGAGATAAATGGATAAACCAACCACATACAACCATGCACAAAAGGGGTTATTGGCCATAACCATGCTACACATCCACCATCAAAACCATTTAGGACGATGCATGTAAATTTCATATATATAATATATATACTAGTTTGGGATAATCATGGTGTTTGGATTTGACAAGATATTATTCGCATCACATGCAATAATAGAACGACGAAACCAAAATCTGATCATATCAATTATCCCATAATATAATAAATTGACATTGGCTCTGATACCACTGTAGGGAAATATGGTACAGATCAAGCAGAGGAATTTAAAATTTTATTACCATAATCCCCATAAACCGTAGATCACATCAATAACTATAATGTAGGAAGGATGGTTTATGAGATATACCTGGTCCTGGAGCAAGTCCAATGACAATCCTCGTCGTTGTAGATGTGCAACTCTGAATCCTAGTTGCACTGGGACTCATCTGACTGTTTCACCTCTTGGTCTACACCACGAACTACATCCACAAATGTCATCTTCTTCAACAACTCCTCTTATCATAGACTGTTGGTTGACGTTGTCCTCCAAGTAGAAAACAAAGAATTCTTGCCTCTATGGTACTCTACACGGACTACCTAGAACTCCTATCATCCTGCTAGACTAGATAGGAAGGATTTGTCCCTCCCTTCAGTGTACTAATCATTGACTTACTCTCCCACAATGACAACTCTCAATTGTTCTCTCCCGTGGCTCTCTCCCTTGTCGGGTAGGACTTTCTAAGGCTCTTGTGCTTACCACAATCAAAGAAGAAAAAAATTGTCAGAGGAACTGATTCTCAGTTGTATGTGTTGTAGTTGTACTTTGAAAAGCCCCCAATACCCCTCTATACATATGAGGGGTTAGGGTTCCCAGTCCCCGACCAATGCGGGACTAAAGAGGGAGTGAAAAGGACAAGTAGATCTTGAATTTTGACATTTTTTTTGGAAGTTTCACAACATGCGTGCAATGAAACATTCATCTCACTAAGTAAAACAGTCATCTCACTAAGTAAGACAGTCATCTCGCATACGAGACGGTCATTTTTCCATGCAAAATGATGGTCTGGGACGCGAGACGCTTGTTTTGTGCTTTTCCATTCAGATATAAATTGGCAAATCATTTCCTAATTTATGTCATGCATTAATTTACTTGCACCCCAAGTATGTGAAATTTAAATGAGTTCGGAAAAACTCTAGAACTTTCATTAGTCCTAGATGGGCCGTCTCACATAAGCGAGATGCCGGTCTCACTCACCCAGATGTCTGTCTGGTGAGTTTGAGTCAAGCCGATCGGTTCAACATCTTGAACCTGCCGATTCATAGGGTAAAACTAAACCAATTCAATTTCTGATCTTCCTAACAACTCAAATAGCTGTCTTAACACTTGAGACACCTATTTGACTGCCCCAACGGCTGTCTCACCCAATGAGATGGTTGTTTGGCAGTTCCGTCGGCCAATCCATCGATCTGTTGCGTGAATTGAGTTCCTAAACACTTTAATACTTAATTCAATTATCATTCAAGATCAAACTCCTCTTCTAGATGAGTTTCTATGTGTGTGACCCTATAGGTCCCATATCACGTTGTCAGTGAATGTCCATAACAACTTATAACATCACAAGAAAGGAGTGGTGCCTAGTCGCACATCATTGCTACCCAAGTAAATAGAGAAGTTGGGGAACAACTTCAACCTACAATCTGTGTATGGTGTTATAGTGTTTGTATAGTTCCTTTGTCAATGATGTCCAGATTGAGCTAGAGGCATGGAGCAGTCACCCTCATTATTATTCAATCCTTTTCCTGAACCAAGAGCAGACTGCCTGAGATATATGTAAGCTCAATATCACATATTGACTCACATGTACATGACCATGCTATTCTGAGTCTCACTAATAAAGAGGCCTAGGATATTATACTCTAGTAGGAGGGACAAATCCCATATCTATCACTCAGTCAATCCCCATGTGTCAAAGCATCCCAATCATCATCGTTATAACAACCCATGTTTCAAGACTTTGCTTGATGATGTTAAAGTGTACCCAATGACATGTGTTGAGTGTAGTGATTTCAGGTCTAAGAACCACAACCACCACCATCACTGTAAAAGCTGACTATGACTTCCACGATGAGGGCTTCCACGTGTCAGTCTTACGATGGGTCTGTCTGATACACTATTCTCTAACATGTATTTGTGTGCTTGGTTTGATATAGCCATATCATCACTCACAAAATTGTGTCATCAGCCAACCCACACTCTGAGATTATGTATTATTGTTGTCCATCAACCCTCCACATTAATAACTGATCAGGCACATAATGAGAATATATATATGTTCTCTTAACATCTGTATGATCTCATTTCGACAAGGCTAATACTTGAAGACATACATCATTGAGTAATATAATTCTCTAGATATTTATAATGTTACATCATTATCTCATAGTTGAATTAAATAGAATAAATTGGAAGCTTGCCTTTTATTAATAATCAAATAGTTTTTACATGATATACCATTACAATCATCACATTATTGGATCTCTGGACATACATAACCCATCAATTTTTCTATCACGAGTGAGTAGTCATTTCATTGGGTGCTCGAACTAGCCCCACTACCTGTACTTTGTAATTTGTTTTCTTTATTTCAAGGCTTGAATGAACCTTATCTAATTCATTGTTAATTATTTAATGCATGTGGCATGAATTGATCACCCATTTTACATGATTTACTATAATCTTATGCCGAGAGAACTTTGGCATTTAAGTTTTGAATATTGTTTTTCTTTGGTTGAGACCTAGATGAGAACTTATGTTGAGAAGTCTCTGCAATAATAAATATGAGATTTGTAAGTAACAAGACATCAAGTTTATGATGATATTTACTGACACAAAATTTTCAAATGGAAATGATTTAATTTTTATAGATGCAATTGATATTATATACAAGTCCGGATATGAAATAAATGCACAGATGTGAGTTGTTGCGGTGAAACTTCACTTCACCCTAGTGTTTCCCATAATGATCTAGTTCTAAATTTAATTTGACTTCTACTTTTATTGCATGTTCAATTCAACCAACTACAATCTAGGTTTTAGATATTAACTTAGTTTAACTTGATAAAAACTAGCAAGTTTCTTTAAAAAGTTGACCCTTGGGATTCAATCCCTAATTGTATAATGATAAGACTATCTACTTCCGGGTGGTATTATTGCATGTTTATTTTGATAAAAACTAGGGATTTACATCTTTAGTGAATTTTTTGGTGCGTTAATCTCCACATCAAGTGGTATCCTACTTCTTACTCATACTTCATCTATTTCATCAAATTTTATCCATGTTATTTTTTAATTACATGATTTACATTCTTATAGATAAATTCACCATGTGTATGTAGTAGTTTTTCATATATTTGGTGCCTTTATGACACCCATTATTCATAAGATGAATAACATTCAATTTAATCTTGGTTTTTCTTATTCACTTATCTATTTTTCTTTGCATGTTTATGAGGATCTTCACCAAAATCTCCTACCTCCCCTACTTTGGAATATTGGAGAGAGATGCAAATTTAGTGGATATATATCTACTATCTACCACATGATAATGAGTAGAAGTTTCTACATAGATATCTTCCTTCTTGTAATTTTTGGCTAGTGATTTTTTCTAGAAACATATTAAAGAAAGATTTTACTATGAGAATAATTGATTTGATTTTAGAGAGATATCAACCTAGATACCTAGATGATTAATAGCTAAGTGACACTAATCACATCTTCTGAAGCTAGGATAAAGATGAAAATATGCCCTTTTAATAAGTTCATCATATGTGTAATGGATGCCATGGCACCATATATTTACCTCTTGACTTGATAAATATAAATGTAATGTTGTGATTAGTTTATTTGATTTTGACGACATCAAATATAGCCTTTTTTAATTGAATCATTGGTTAACTGAATAAGAAAAACCTTTGTTATTGGTTGGCATTATGTGGAGACAACCTTAAGAAATTACTACTACTGACCCATACTGTTGCACACCTCTATCTTATTTTGTTTAGGTTTATTATTGAACACTCACTTTGTAATTGCATGAGGTATATAGTGAGATTTTCCTTATTAACATGTTCAACACCCATATTTGAACTATGCAAAAATCATATAGAGAAGAGAACCTAGGATTTGAATAGCTATGATTGGGAAATGAGTTCCCATTGAGTTTTTCTAGTTTGAGGTCTATAAAGTTTTAAAACCTCTGTTATCTTTAGGTTATAACTAGTTGTAGTGTAGGTGAATGATTTGTGAAACTTAACTTACAATAATGTTCCATGTTTGTTGTATTTTCAAATAATTCAATTGTACCTTTTGTGTTTGTTTGGTTAGATCAACAATGTTGCAACTAGTTATGATTATTATTTTAGTAATATAATGATTCATATTTTCTACATGTTTCCTCAAATTTTCATCTTCCAAGAAGTTTATCTTGACTGATGTTTGTTCTTGTTGATGAAAAGAAATATTTAGAGTTGTGAATGGTCTCATGATGAGTTTATACCAGTTATTCACATGATAAATCCATATTACAATCATACCAAAAGACACACACACACACATATATATATATATATACACATCATAGAAAAAGGAATCTTAATGGAAACATGTGTTATAAAGAGATAAATTTGATTCATTAGTAAAATAACAACATATATGAGATGATATATTAGCCCCACCTCTTGATCCACACAAGTCCTAAGGAGAAAATATGTAGAGTCACATAACATCCATATCTTATGGCCAACTTACATCATCAAAAAATATGAACAAAATGGCACCACACATACCACTCTTGGCCCATACCCAAGTCCTATGACCATTTTGAAATGCTACATAATTCACTATTGGCCGATTGGAATCCATTAAGTAGACATCTTTTGGTCTATGTGTTGCCTCAAAATACTTAAAAATGTGGTACTATATCCTCCATCATACTAGGAAGTTGGTTATGCAACTATGTAGATCACTCCCATTTGTGATATTTGCTCAATTATTTATCAATTCTTATATCTATTAAAATGTCATGCTTCACTATGAAAGAAACTAAGGATAGACCAAATTAACAATTGTATATTTGATGAAACAGTAATAGGAGAGATATGGGTGCCGAAGGTGACAAAGGAGGCGATCTCTTAGATCAGGCGGCGGCGATCCCTCCTTGCTGATGGGAAGAGATTTATAAGAAGAAATCTGGTGGAGAGACTGCGTTGGAGAAGACTGGCTACCAAATTAAGGAGAAGAAGCTACTCTATCCACAGGAAGAAGCACTGAAGAATGCAAAAAAGTGGAAGAAATGTCTCGCCGACTTTGTGGTAGATCTGGATCCAAATGTAGCCATGCTTGAGCAATATCTTAACAGACTGTGGATTTTGAAAGGGAAAGTGGAGCTCATGAGTCACGCCAGAGGTTTCTTCCTTGTGAGATTCTCTGAGAGTTTAGATCTGGACAATGTAGTTAATGGCAGAGCTTACTTTGTTAAAGATCGACCACTGATACTCACTAGATGGACTCCTGGTCAAGTGCTATACAGATACAAGCTTATTGATGTTCCAGTATGGGTTAGAGTACATGACTTTCTGCTAGATCTCTGGGACCAAAAAATGTTTGCGAGAATTGGATCCTTTCTAGGTACTCCATTGCGTACTGACAGAGCTACTTTTGATCTGAAATTTTTGGAGTATGCTAGGATTCAGGTGTTAATGGCAGCAGATTCACCTTTTTCAGAATTTGTGGAGCTTACCAACGAGAAGGGTGACATTCATAAAGTCTTGATTGAATATGAATGGCACCCCAAAGTGTGTCCAAGTTGTAAATGTTTCGGTCACCATGACTTTCGGCCCCCAAGAAAGTCTGAAAGCGTGAAAGGCAAACAAGTATGGGTGGAGAAGAAACAGAAGCCGATACATGTTGAGAAAATTCTGGTGGGGAATGCTTCTTGGTCTCAATCTAAAGCTGTCGATATAACCTATTTGAACAATGCAGGTACTATGGATGATTCTTTTAACAAGAATAGTTCTAAAGATTCCGGTGCCCCTTCGAGTCTGAATGAAACGCCAAGAGTTCAAGATACTGTACAGATTGTAGATAGTGTGAATGGAAGTATTGAATTTGTAGCAAGTCAGATTGAGTTGGTGACCAGGGGAACTAAGTTGTCTATTGAAATTCTTGGGGAGAAATCTGAGCAAAGGAGTCAAGATGATTCTGATAATGAGGAGTTTCATGGAACTAGTGAAGAATTTGCTAAGGAATGTATTAATGGAAGTATCGAAGAATTTCAGAGTGAGGTTGTTGATTTAATTACTCTGCCTAATTCTATTGAAGGTAATAAACTGCATGATAAAGATTATGATGGGTTCTATAAGCCTAAGAAATCAAGGAGGGTTAAAAGTAGTCCTAAGAGTCCAAATTCCACTCCGTGTTCGCATAGCTCTATTGTTTTGAGAATTCGATTTGAGCAGCTAGATAGTGAAGATGAAGACTCTGGCAATATTACTAATCGAGAGGAGCTTCAACCCAGTGAAGTACTAGAGGAAAAGAGTCTAAATGGATGACATATCATTGAATACTATCTCCTGGAATGTAAGGGGGCTTAATATAAAAGCCCCTAGAATTTGGGAGGAAGTTAATAGGTATAGACCTGATATTCGTATTTTAGTTGAAACCAAAGTTAGGAGGAATAATTCTTCAAAATTGTTCAATAATTTTTTCATGAGTATGAGTGGATCTCTAATCATGAATCACATGTTCTTGGTAGAGTTGTGATCCTTTGGAAAGTGAATACTTGCTCTATCCTTAAGATTTCTGAAACTGATCAATTAGTTCATGTGAGTGTTACTCTTGATGATTCTACTTTCAGTCTACTGTTTACAGACACAATCTTGATAAAGACAGAGTTGGTTTATGATATTCTATTGAAGATATAAATGGTAGTATTCGGGGTCCTTGGTTAATTCTGGGAGACTTCAATTCTGTGAGAAGGTATGAAGAGAAGATTGGTAAGGAGCTACCATCAAAGAAGTCTATGAAAGACTTTAATGATTGCATGCTGAACTGTGGCCTTTTTGATCTTAGCCTTAATGGTCCTGCTTTTTCTTGGGACAACCATCAAGTGGGTGATAGGTTTTCTACATCTAAATTAGATTGTATTATCTATAATGCTGATTTCATGTCTACCTATCATAACTTTGTTGGTTTTCTGTTAACAAGCACTGTGAGTGATCACAAAATTCTGAACATTCAGATAGGGGAAAGAAGGAAGATTAATGTGCCTTTTCAGTTCATTAATGCATGTTCTAATAGATCAGACTTTTTGGATATTGTCAAAGGAGGCCGGTGTACTGATAAAGAAGGACTCCCTATGTTCATTGCCTATGTAAAGATGAGACATCTTCAGGGTATTCTTTCCAATTGGAACAAGAAGAAAGTGGGAAACTTATCTGATAACTTGGCTATTCTGGAGGCTAATTTGCTTGATAAGTTGTGTATTCTTGACAATGACCCTTCCAATAGATAAGTACAACATCTTGTTTGTGAATGCAGAAAGGAGGCTACCCTGGCTAGACTTTGTGAAGAGTCTTTTTTGAGACAGAAGTCTAGAGTGACTTGGTTGAAGGAAGGTGATTCCAACTCTAGATTCTTCTATTATTCCATCAAAGTCCGTAGGCATGTGAATCATATCAAGGCGTTAAATATTGATGGTACTACTGTCACTAACTGTGATGATATTAGGAATTACATTATTTCTTATTATCACAATATTTTTAATAAGGGGCATTTTGCTAACATTGATGCGCTTGATGCTATTAGTTTTAATATGTTGAATGATGTTTCCAAGATGAGTTTCGATAGAGTTGTTACTCCTTCTGAAGTTGAAAATTCTTTTAAGGAGATGGATCCGGATAAATGCCCCGGGCCTAATGGGTACAATGGAAAATTCTTTATTGTTTGCTGGCCTATCATTAAGAGTGACATTACTCGTGCTATTCTTCATTTCTTTAGAACAGGTCGACTTCTGAGAGAAGCTAATCATACCTTCATTACCCTTATTCCAAAATCTAATGACTCTTTGGATCTCAAGAATTGGAGGCCTATAGCTCTCTGTAATGTTCTCTATAAGGATATTTCCAAGATTCTTTGCAAGAGGCTTCAATGGATTCTTCCGAGTATCATTAGTGATACCAGTGTGCCTTTGTAAAAGGTAGAAGCATCAAGGATGCTATTTTGCATTCTAATTATTTGATCCATGATTTTAATAGGAATGATGGTAGGCATAGGATGTGTCTTAAATTTGAAATTACTAAAGCCTATGACTCTGTGGCCTGGGAGGCTCTTTTCCATATCATAAAGAAGATGAATTTTCCCCACTGTTGGCTTATTTGGTTGAAGGAGATCTTTTCTACTATGTCATATGAAGTCCTCTTCAATGGAGAGCCTACTTCTTCGTTTAAACCTACCAATGGAGTTAGGCAGGGGGATCCTATTGCTCCCTATCTTTTCGTTATTGTGATGTAAGTGTTTACCAATCTTATGGATAAGGTTGTTGCTGAGAAGAAGATTAATCCTCTGGCTGCTTCAGATGGTTTGTTAATTTCTCATCTTATTTTTGCTGATGATATAATAGTGTTCATTGAAGTGAATGAAGTTAATGCAAGTAATATCATGAAGATCCTTGATGATTTTAATGGCATTACTGGTCTCAAAGTTATCCTGAGAAAAGCTCTACCATTTTCAGTGTGGGTGCTAAGAAGGAAAGGATATGTGAGATTTTGGGGTTTAAAGATGATAGTCATCCTCAATTCTATTTGGGTTTACCTCTTTTTACTGGTATGCTTACTCATGATCATTGCACTTCTCTAATTGATAAGATTAAGAAAAGGCTTGATAGCTAGAAAGCTTCTCAATTATCTATGGCTGGAAGAACTGAACTTGTTAAATCCACTCTTGATGCCATGAGTCTTTATTGGTCCACCACTTTTCCGCTCCCTTTTTATGTGATTAAGGACTTGGAAAGACTCAATAGAAATTTCATTTGGGGACATACTGAGAAGAAAGCTACTATCCATTTAGTGAAGTGGGATAATATTACAAGACCCAAGAAGGAGGGTGGTCTTAACCTGAGATCGATAAAGGATATAAATCATGCTGCTATTCTTTGTCATGGGTGGAACATTGTTATTAATAAGGAATCCCTCTGGATAAAATGGGTTCATGAGAAATATCTCAATAGATCGAATTTTTGGGTTATTAAGGAGAATACTCAGATTTCTTGGTTACTAAATAGAATTTTGAGAGAAAGGGAGTTGTTGAAAAAGCATATCTCCTTTGAAGTAGGTAATGGTGAGAATATTTTCTTTTGGAATGATCCCTGGTTACCAGGAGGAAAATTTATTTCGGATGTTCTTGGTCCTCAGGCTGTCATAAAGCTTGGATTTCCTGAGCAAAGTCTGGTTAAATGCATTATTAAACACAATGGTTGGATCTTCAGTAATGCTAGACTTCAAAAAGAGTTGTGTTCTCTTCTGAAAGGTCTGGCCCCTCCAACTTCAAGAAGAGATCGTTTGTTGTTTAATGATGAATCTGATATTAATTTGAAATCCATTTGGGAGGCCATTAGAAGTAAAGGCTCTGTAAATGATTTCTTCTCTTGGATTTGGTCCTTTAAATGTCCTAAAAGGTACCAGTTCAATGCCTGGAAAGTTGGTTATAATAAGTTACCTACGTCTGCTTATTTGAGAGTAATGGGTATCTTCTTACCTTCTATCTGTTTCTTGTGTATGGAGGATGAAGAAACTACTCATCATTGCATGTTTGGTTGCCCCTATGCTAAGTCGATTTGGAAGGAAGCAACTGGAGGTTACATTCCTAGTATACCTATTGATACTATCAGTCTTTCCAGGTTTGTTAACAAGAAATCACATCTAACTAGTCTTTGTATCATGTCTTGGATTTGGCGTGAAAGAAATAGCAGAGTTCATGATGAGAAATTCACCGATTGGGTCTGCCTATGGAAGATCATTAAAAAAGACATTGATGACTTATCCTAGTTTTGTTTCTGT
This sequence comes from Alisma plantago-aquatica, assembly GCA_963693085.1. Taxonomy (NCBI): domain Eukaryota; kingdom Viridiplantae; phylum Streptophyta; class Magnoliopsida; order Alismatales; family Alismataceae; genus Alisma; species Alisma plantago-aquatica. The sequence goes on along the minus strand of OY856412.1, from coordinate 143,283,012 downwards.
TCTTTTTTTGGTTGTTGGGGGAGTTTACTCTTGGAGGTCTTCTTCGTATATGTCCCTGTGAAGCTTTTGATATGCTTATATGCTATGGTTTTCTCTGAAGTCTGAAGCTTATACGGTGCTCTACTTCTATGGTCTTCTGGAATGGGTTTTGGATGAGCTGTGTGGAGCTCTCATCTTGAGTGGTGATGATCTTGATGGATGCTATCTGGCTTCATTGGGGAGTTTCTTCTGATGTACATATACTGTTTCTTTGCTCCTTTGCTGTGGATTTGGTTTTTCATGCTCATAGTTCTCCCATGATGCTCTGGCGTTTTATTGCTCCCCTAGCTGTTTCAGTTCTCCAGAGGTGAGCATGATGTCTGTCTGTTGTGGGTTTTGTTTGGATCGTGTGCTCCTGTGTTGTGCAATTGCAAGGGAGTTGTTTTTTCAAGTGCAATTTTGTTCTTCTTTTGCACTCTCTGTATATACTTTGTACAATTTTTTCCCTTGATCCTTCTTTGGGACCAAGAAGCATTGTATATACCATCTCAATAGCAATATAAAAAGAGCAAGCGGTGCGTGATTCACCCAAAAAAAAACATGATGGAGACACTACAGAGCCCCAACCTTGGTTTTTATACATCCAACCATTTTGAGGTGACAGAGGGGTCATGATAACAAGAAGCAAATACCGCTTAGTCAAGATTCCAATATTTTCATTAAAGGAGCTTTTTATCTACCTCATATCTATCTAAATTTTACCATATTTTCCTCTTCTCTACATACACGGACAACATTTTTATATGTTGATATCCTACTCCAAATTCTAACATCATTAACTTATACATTTTCTAAGTTGCTCACATTCTAAAATTATCTAGTTACATATTTTTTTTAATGAATATTTATGTTTTCTTATGAATAAATTTTATTTCATTCTTTTTTGGAATGTCTCATCATTACAACCTTTGATCTTGGGTGATGATTTGGTAGATATTATTTGGGTTTTCTATATAATTTGTAATGGGCTTCATGGAACATGAAAACCATAAGATTGTATAAGTTCTATAGATCTCAATTGCCTAATTTGGGCTACAAACTATGGAAACAAGGTAGTAGGTTAACTAGACAGTCTTTGTACTATGACTACATTTAAAGATATCTTAGTGTAATCACTCTTAAGAATGCACACAAATACACTCACAAATAACAAGGTGCAAATTTGAGACAAATCAGATTGGCAACAAAGTTAAGTCTTAAGACTTGTATAGTAATTGGATACAATCAATACACTTAATATTTATTAGTATTTTCTTGGTTAATTGTTTGTCTTAAGAAGTCAAAAGGAATAATTTGCTTTGTCTACTTTCAGTTTGAGAAAAGTGTTAGTGGTTAATTACTAGTCCCTATGGAATAAATGATGCATATTATCTAGTCCAGTATGCTATAACTTGAGATCTATACTTGTTGTGGTTAATGATTACAAGTAGACACACAAAACACTAATGAAGTGGTATTTTAAAATTATGCACTAATAAGCTATATCGGATTAGTTCATGCACTACATGACCATTGTATGGACATGTACAACCTTCACAGCCATTGGACTTCATCTTTATATGATGAACTTATTGTCTTCATTTAGTTATTTGCCATTGCATTATTAAGGGATGCTAGGAAAATACCCCTTTGGGACCACATTTGACATTCTTATAAATGTTTCTCCTTTTTATTTCTTGAACTCCTAAGAAATCCAGAGGAACCGTATGTTCATGTTTTCTAAACTATATCAAAATAATTTCTCTATTAATATCTTCCCTTGTATAATTGTATATACACAAAATACAAATAAATGGCAATTTCAATTGAAAGATCAAAAACCTACAATGAACAAAGCACATAGAAATCTAGAAAAAACTTGAGTTGTATATAAAAAACTAGAATGATCAATCTATCAGCTTAAAGTACATATCATGTTGTGAATCAATAGCTTGAAAGGGCACTAATGCATTTGACATTATGTTTTTAATACATATATTATGTTCATCCATATAATGGTCAAGGGGTGTTGTGGATAGGAGTCAAAAATATGTTATGGCACTCTATGAGATACCATTAACTGAAGAATTTATTGTAATTGTAGTTACATAAGCATGATGATGTTCTTATTTATCATGATTTCCAACGGGCTTATCTATCATGTTAAGTTCATGTTCTTGCCTGATTGTAGAATCACTAGTATTACTATTTTCATTATAGAACATGTCTATTTCAATATTTTGGACTCCCATGCTCCTCCCTCTAATCCTACTAAACCTAAAGTTGATACAATGTATAAACAAAAGTGGACTTCTAGGTGAATAAAAAATGTTAATGTAAGAATAAAATTAGTAAAGAGTGTGAGTGCAATTGTGCATGCGTGGAATACATATGTCCATTTGTATGAACATTTAATGTAGCAAACATTATATATATTCTAGTTACATAGATATAAATACACAAACGCACAAACACTCATAGAAATGTATGTATATGTATATGTGTGTGTGATATATATATATATATATATATATATATATATATATATATATATATATATATATATATCATTAAGAGAGGCATTATACCCCCCTCTCCCTTATCTATAACGAAGGCTGAATGTCCCAGATGGTGGTACACACACAAACACACACACACACACATATATATATATATATTTATATGTATGTATGTATGTACATACGTATTTATGTATATGTATGTACTAATAAACAAACACACAACACATATACGTATATATAATCCTTCATTTTTCTTTGTAATTATGGGAAGTTATCCCATTATCTATCACCAAATAACTTTTCAAAAGAAGACAACTCCCTTATATAATATTTTCATTTGTGATGTATTCATTGAAACAACTTTGGAACATTGTAAGCTTATCCTGATATGCTAATTGTTGATAGTAATCTCTCCTGGAACATCCATGTTCTTCTTCTAAGGGACCAAGTGTGTTATCCCCCAAATTTTCTTGTTTATCTTCTTGAATGACCCTATAATACCACCTTCTTTCTCCTATAACCAAAAATACCTTCTATATGTATATTCATAACAACTATTCATGGCACATTAAAAGGAACAACAAATATGCCCTACTATTTCATGAGATTTTTTAGTCAACATTAGTGATGTTCACTTGGTTTTTTTTATTCCTTAGTGTGTCCTTGAAGTTTCCTTAGTTCCATATGAATTGTATATGTACAATAATGCTGCTCTGATGTCTACATAGTAACATGAAAGGCATCATAAAAACTACAATACTGTTACCTTTTTGAATGCATCACTCTCTTATTTTTCTTATACAAACATTTCATGTTTATGTTATGAGTTTATATATTGAGTGTTTCACATGATAAAAGATCTTATACAATAATACTTGGTAAATAATGTGTGCATTAATTTATGGGTTTGCTTGTATATGAATCAAGTTGTATCAAGAATTATGTCTTGTACATGTGTAAATGTACAATTTAATAGATTCCATTTATGAACAAGTGATTAATGCTTAAAAACCACCATAAACTTAGTTGTGTACTTGAATACAACCATTATTATAGTTATATTTTATTACAAATATCATTTGAGAAATTTTTAAAATTTAGGTTAATGACTTTCAAATTAGCCATCTAATTAGGATTTACTTGGTTAATTGCATGCTTAACTAGATTAATCATTGCTTAAGCTTTATTCATAGTGACAGTCTAATTTTTATGTAGATATTACTTGTTTTGACTAATTAGGGCTTGAAAATTGGAAAACCCTAATTGACCAGATTGAGAATTTTGATTAAAAAATATATAAGTATAGTGGTATACTAAATGATTTTTAGTATTTTATGTATAAATTTGATTTACTTGAAATTTAGATATGGTTTGTATAACTCAATTAGAAGTGTTCTTACAAAATATCAGGATATTTGAATGTTTTCTAATGAGTTAGTTGACAAGTTTCCCCAGGACAAACTTAGCTGACCATGCATTTTGGCTAAATAGTTGTCTAGTATTTGATTTTATCCTTTTATTGGTACATGCAAATGGGCTGAAATTTTAAATATACTTTTGAAACCCCATTTCAAGCATTATTTAAAATTTTCATAATTTTTTTAATGATATTGGAGATCTATAGAGTGCAGTTTCTTCTAAGTTTCTTACTAGTGACAACTCAACCGACCAACCAGTGTGTCGAAATAAAAAAGAAGACTAAAAATAATTTTTAGACTTGTTTATAAATGTCCCAAGCACCTCAATTGATCTATATGATCAACCTAACACCCTGTTAGCTCCCATAATTTGTGGTTCCTATCCAAGAAATGGAAATTGAGAGAGAGAGAGACAGAGAGAGAGAGAGGAGAGATAGGGTTTTGAGAGATGAAAGTGATGGAATTGATGATCTAGGGTTTCATCTTCCTAGAATCATGGAATCAAGTAAGTTGGTCCTCTTTAGATAGGTTTTCATGGTGAATATTCTCTCTCATGTCTAGACTTATTCCTACCTCTGATTTGAATCAAAATGATAGAAAATTACCATGTTTTCTCTTTCTTTCTCTCCTGTTCTCCCTTTTTAGGGTTTTCAAATTGAGAAGTGCAAAAAGTGGATTACATTTTTGAAATTTGGTTGGATTTCTAGAAATTCAGTTTATATGGAACTTATTGAAGGTGGTTGGCATATTAGGTGAGTTTTTATTTCCCTCTTAAGATCTATATTTACATTGAAAGCCTAATTTCTATCTACTAAATGAATAGATTTTTTACAGAATCAAATGCTACTATATTGGATTCTTTGTCATTTATTTGTATTAGTTAGTTTATGTATTTATTCAATTTACATGGAAATTCTTATGCATAAAGAACTATATCATTTTCACCAAATTTTCTTAAAAATTATCCCAATGGACTATATTCTTTAAATATAGTTGACATGTATGTTATCATATTCAAACTCAATATGCATGAGTTACTTAGCTAAAATTTAAATTGCTTACTTGAATTTAATATGTTATGTAGATAAGGACCAACATATGAGGGTTTTATATGGAAGTAATCTATGTCTAATGTTAATGTTGAAGGATGGACTCAAATGAGTCAATCAATTATTGTATGTTTGTAAATGATTGGTTGATTGTGTGAAATGCAAATTAGGGTTTCCATGTGTCTTGAATAGACTTAATGATCGTATGTACACCTTGATGAGATTATTGAATAATTTGATTCTTAGGTTAGTTGAACTAAGATGACTTCTTGAAACCTCAAAAATCTAGTATGAGATGAGAATGAGATATAAAGCCAAACATGCATAGAATCCTATGAATGTGAAAAGAAATACTAAATCATAGGTGTTATTACTTCAGTTGAAGGTGATAAGTCTTATTAAGATGATATAAGCCTAATACATGTATTCCAATATAATATATGGAATATAAATAAATCCCAAATGAATGACAGAATTTTATACAAGTCACATTTAGATGAATGGAGAGATGAATGAAGACTTAGTAGTAAGAAAAAGAAGTAACCCTAATCCATCATTCATACCTAAAGTGTATAGTAATAAAAGGAACTGAATGATCATTGATAATTACAACAATGCCATTAGAAGTCAATGGCATGGTATGCTCAAATAAATACAAGAAAGGGAATGGACAATACTGAACTAAATATTTTGATAAGTTATGGATGAAATTAGTGAAATGTGTTTATTGGAGTTCATAAACTTTTTGTTTTACTTACATGTGGGTTGACCTAAATTGAATGAAATATGCTAAAATTAGACTATACATGATTTCAATGAGAGAGAAACTTTAAGCATTAAGTAAATTTAGAATGATTTGTCCCTAGAGTAATGGTGAACATGAAATGAAAGAAATTAAAACCAATGAATACAAAATGAAGGAAAAATGATGAAATTTGGTATATGGATCTAAGAGACTAACCCTAACCCTAGAATGATGAGCTATGTGATGTTAATGAATAATGATCTCCAATGAGGGATTAAGGAATATGTATGAGTATATTTTAATTCAATTACAAGATAAGGTTCAATGCTATGAATTGGTGTATAAGAATGTTCTCTTGGATTGTAATTGTGTGTTAGGATACGTGTATTCTCATAATGGTCTTGTCTAATAGATTTCAAATGAGATCACCTATGAATTGAATAATATCCCTAACTGAAGAGTGGTGAATAGTAAGAGAGGAGTATTTAGTGTGTCATCCATGTTCATGGCTTGAAATTTATTCATATGTATAGAAATTGAATGAAATAAGTATGTGTTGTATGAAAAACATGTTTTGAGCATGATCCATGACAAAAAATGTCTATATGCTTATATTTTTTCTACTTCTAATGTCTCTACTAATACTTGATGAGAATCGTGATATGAAATGAACTGATAAGAAATATGTTGAGATTTAAATAGCATGCACTGATTATAATTGAGAACCCTACTTAGGATGAATGTTGGATAATGAGATGATGTCTCGGGATGATAGTCCATTGATGATGAATCATATAAAATAATCCAGAAATGAAAAAATGAATGTTGTAAATCATAGATGGTTTTGATTCTTGATATGATTCTTGTCTTTCTTTTTAACCTTAGTTTGCATTATGTCATTCTAGTTGAGTGAGAATATACTCATATGAAAAATGATCATTGAATCTTATTTAAGATGAGTAAAAGGGATTAAGAACAAGTGGAATGATGACATATCTAGTTAGGTGCCTTGAAAATTGTGAGTTTCCCCCAAGTTCCACATTGGGGAAATGAAATAGATCTCCTTATAGTAATTATAGTATGATGAGAAGGAATCCTGTAGTGTGGATCTAGACCTTGAAGGCTAGACTACTAGGATTTAGGGATGAGTCATCTGGTGTGGTACTGCCCTAAATCCTTTGCTGTGAAAGTCTATGTCCATGAGGAATAGACTTTGATACAATGAAAATTGTGAAACATGTGAATTATGATGATAAGTGATATTCTAATATGTTGTTATGTTTGTTCCTATCTTGTGTACCCGAGATGAAAACCTGAGACTTTTTAGGTAATCATGTGGTGGACCAGGGTCTATTTTTCATGTCTTAGGGTGTCAGGATAAACCCTAAGATAGTGACAGTGAGTCATTGACACAAGAATCAGGCGTGGTCACTTCTACTTGGTGAGGTATAAGCCTAGTAGTTTCATGGAAAATGTATAAAACATGACAAGTTTGTGTAGTGTATGAATTGATTTTTTGTTACATGCCTTTTACTTCTAGATGATAGACTTTATATTGTTGAGTATGTTTCTTGTTCTAGAAATTAATCATTCTTTCATAAAGATAATATATTTCTATATGATCTTGGATGTTAACATGAAGTTGATGTTGGGATTTAATATCCAGTCTAAGTATGATTTGTATTTACTTGTCATTTGAATATTCATGTTTGGTAGACATATCTTATGTGTACTACAGCTTCAGGACTGCAGAATGTGTTCATGGTCTAACTGGTTTCCATAAAGATGTTGTTATTGTATTGTATTGATTCTAAATATTTAGATCATGACTTCTTACTCATATTAAAGGATTGTCATTCTGAATTAAGTAGAATCTACTAATTTGTTCATAGACATGCTCTGAAGGATTATTTAAATTGGATTTGGTCTAGGTGATTTCCTTACCCAATTGATTAGATTGTTATTGTAAACTAGATTTGACTACATGTTAGAATTATTTGATAGACCTTTCAATATCTACAAGTTTCTTTTAAGTTCATTATACTTAATCAGATGCTAATGCGTGTACTCATATTGAATGGGAGTATCCACTCATTGGAGCTATATATGAGTCTCATGAGGTTGTTTCAAATGCTTTTAGGTATAATACTATCCAATGGAGAGGTCGTGACAAAAAAAATGTAATAGAATAATCTAGATAAACTTAATTGTCCCTGTACTCTCTCTTTCTCGGGATGGGTAGTATACTAAGTTTGTTGATTCATGTATATGTAACCAATGTAGACTGAAATGTATATGAGTAACACACTTTTGAATCTGGTTTTGAAAGGGTCATATAATATTTGTGATAGTGTGACATTGTTTATGAGGTTTAATGTGAACGAAATGGAAAAATTTACCAATATTTTCTGTATATTGTGTTAATCACGTTTGCTGAGAATTTATTGTTTTGCTTCATAATCTATGTTTAGGTTTTGGGTTTCTCTCTAATGTTTGGCGTTCATGCTAATCAAAAGAAATTTCATGATAGTAGGACTTTTTTTGAATTGTAATTCAACCAAAAGGCATGTCATTGAATTTTAATTTGACCAAAATATAGGTATAGACTAAAAGAGGTTGAGGTTGTATTTCTATAGAATTGTAGTCCAATTGAGATGCTTCTTGGTCAAATCATAATTTGAATAAGCCTATAGGTTGTAGACACATTTTGTCAATGGACTTTAGTTGTTTATTTCTTGCCTACTTTCTTATAATGATAGTATACCACTAAACTTGTCCTAAGCACTCCCAATATCATCCAAGACTATTCCTCTATGTACTTTCTAGTTGAGTTTATATCTAATTTTCCATCTTCATCCGCTCCCAAACAAGTCTAATCTTTATCATAGCTCCAATGCCCTATTACACCAAAAATTACGTTACCTAAAACCTTATGTAGTTGCTCATCACTTATTCTATAGTGTGTTAATTGTAATATTTATGATACAGTTGTAATTTCCCTTCTTCCTTCTTAAATTCTTTTCAATTTAGTGCTTTAAAGATACTTCTTGAGAGAAGGTTGGATCTAAAGATCTTTGGAACTACTTTTTTACGTCAATGATGTGTCTGAAGGTGAAGGAGGAGATTACAATCTTCCTTAAGGGTGATATATTCTTCTATCACAAGGAAGATGATAGTTATCCTTGAACCAAAAATGGAGATTGGTCTTGATCTATAAATGACACTAGTAGTTGTAATTTGTTTTAAACTACTATAGGTAACATATTACGAGTTGAGAAGTTTTTGTTGAAAGACAAATAGGTAGGGAGCTAAAAAAATTCAAGCAAAATCACTATAAATCATTGTGTATTTTGGGGTTGCATCATTGTTGCTTTGTTTCTTTACATTTCCTCTACATTATTCTCTTAATCAAGTTGCATTTTACCTCTTTTGTGTTTGAAGTTGTGAAAATAAATAAATGCTTTACTCACTTAGTGCATTCAGGATTAACCGAGCTAGTATTGTTCCCTATCATTGGTCACATCTTAGGAATATAATATATACTTATTATTATCTTTCTCTAGTTATGGGTCCAAAAAAGATTCTTGCATGGGTTCTTATGTAATTGCACTTATGTGACATGGAGAAAAATTTGTGAAAACATGTCTACTTGGTTTCTTATATTTAAGTCTATAATAAATGCATTTACATATAATTTGTGATGCTTTCCTATTAAATGAAATAACTTAAAACTATTTCATATGAATTTCACTAGACACAATGTAATTTCTATAACCCAAATTTGTTTCCTAATAATAGTAGAGGGACTAAGGCACTAAAAAATAAATATATTAAAATTTCACAAGTCACTTGGATTTTATGAACAAAAAACTAAAATTCCTAGAAGAGAAAATATCATCTATGTGTGTTGTTCCTACTTTCTATGTGTCAAACAGACGGTCAACAATAAACTTGAAGCATCACAAAACCATTATGATCCATTCAAAACCTACTCATGCAACCTTAAGCCACCTACAAGTCAACAACTTCATAGTTCCAACTTGAGATAAACTTGACTATTAGATGGAAGAAGCATTTATGCAACATATCAGTTCTATGATTATCCATGATTCCGAGTTCTACTTTTCTAAGAAACTTAAAAATGGTTTCCAATGATCTTACAAGAAATATTTTTGTGGAAAACATATCACTCCAATTGTAAAGTACATACTACTACCACTACTTAAAAAAATATGAAAAAAATCAATGAGTGGATGATTATTCAATACTTATGACTTGTCCATATGCACATACCTAGGTTGATTCTATGAAGTATTTATCATAAATACCAAAAAAATATAATTTAGACTTGAACGAAAATATTCTACTTCCTTTACAAGATGGGCATTTGAGTAGAAACTTCAAAAAGTTCTAGCATCAGACCCTTTAGTATAAGATAATGCTCTAAAAAAATCTCAACTCTTGTATTGGTTGCCTCATCTAGAGTATCGACTTGTATATAGATCTAACAATTTAAAGAACAATTAAGAAGTGGCACTACATGAACAAGATAGGACGAAGAACAACCGAGTGCATAGAAACCACAACTTCCAGGATTGAGGACCATTTTGTGTGCCTCTCAAACTTGTTGACTTCTGTAACCATTACATGTGTCCCAGATATTATCACTTACAGTTACATGTTGAGCTACACCCTCCTCCTTCACCAAAATAGCATTATCCAATTTGTAGATTTGATGTCCATTTTACATAATAGAAAGAAATTTCCTCATTGATATCATGCCCTAAGTCATAAATAATAGTTTACCTAAGAGTGCTTCCACCATAAGTATTTGTGACAATATCCATGCTAAGATTAGAGTGCAAACATCATGATAAATTCTATTTTATGTATTTTTTCTTATCTTACATGCACAAAGTAGTATCTTTCTATCGGAACATTACATATGCATCCATCTTCTCATGTGGACTTGAATTCTTATGGATTCCTTTATAATTTAATTTATTAGTGAGTTGGAGTAAAATAACTAAACTATTTATGATGCTTATTTAAGTAATAATGTGAGTCTATATATTCTACTAATTATCTCAAGTATAGAACTACCAAGAAGTTTATCTTGAATGATGTTTGCTATTTTTGATGGTCAAGAAAGACTCAAATATTTGAATAGTGTATGGATGAGTCCTATTAAACTTTTCACATATGAAATCCCTATTATGGCCATATTAAAATATGTAACCTCACCATAGTAAAAGAATTCTTAATGGCAACTATTAATAGAAAGAGGTTAACTAGATTCATTTGGAGTAAAATGACACCATATGGGAGAGGTTCAATGAGGATCCCCTCACTTTATCCACGTAAGGTCTAAGGAGAAAAGATTTCAATGTACATAATACTCGTCGCTTATGCACAACTCACATCATCGAAACTAAACAACATGGCATCACACATACCACTTATGGTCCAAACTCAAGGCCAATAACCATTATCAGAAGTTGCATAATCTAGTATTGAGTAACATGCATCGATTAGGTAGACATATTCGAGTTAATGTGTTGCCGCAAATGCTTAAAAATATGAAACTTATTCCCACATGCTAGAAAGTCCCTATGTAGTTATGTAGATCATTGCTAGCCTGTGTGAGTTGCTTAATTGTTCCTCACATTTTACAATTGTTCAAATGTGGTCCTTCTCTATAAAAGCAACCAAGGACGGACCACATGAAAGAGGGAAGCACTAAGGAGTCCCAACCTTGGTTTTTATACTACTAACCATTTGAAGTGAGAGATGGAAGAAGAAGAAAAGAAACCTAAATTTCTTAAATAAAAACCCAACGTTATTAACAAGAGGAGCACTTTCGGGACCTTCCCTCTATCTCAATCTAATATCTTATCCTTGTTTGGCTTAAAATTTGTTATAAGTTGATGCCCTACATTTAATTCTAACATTGGAAACTCCTACCTTTTTTGGGTTGGGATATATGGTCACATACCAAATTAATTTAGTAATATAATATTAATGTTAAATGTGTTTAGTGTTTAGTAAGAATAGTTGCTATCTCATTCATATTAATTTGTAGTACCCCATCGTAATGATCTTTGATGTCAGTTGAGTATTATATCCATGATTTTTAGCATTTCATTTATACATTGTCATGGGTTTCATGGAACATGAGAGTCATAAGACTCTATGAGTGTCATAGATCTTTATGGTCTAATTTGGGATACAAATGATGGCAATAGGGTGGTAGTCAAAGTTTAGTGGATTGCAAACTATGGAAACAAGGTGGTAGTGAAAATAGGTATGCCCCCCTATTACATTTTAAGGTTCTCACTCTTGAGAATCCACACAACTATATTCGTAACTATACTCACAAATGGGATTAGGACAAAAACGAAGTCTTTAGAGTTACATTATCCTTGCATCGAATTATTTACAACTGATATTTTTTTCCACTATTGCTTTAATGATTTTTTTATCTTAATGAGCCACAAAAAACACAATATATTTTCTCTACTTTCTACTATGGTTTGATTCTAGTTGTTTGGGATACAAGCAGATGGTCAAGTTCACTATTTTATAACTTGACGTGTACACTAATCTAGTCTAATGAGAACAAGTAGACACACAACACACAACCCTGAAGTGGCTGTGTGCAATTATGCACCAACAAGCTATATCAGTTTAATTTATGCACTACATGACCATTGCATGTACATGTTGAAACTTGCAATCCTTACGGACTTGATACTTTTGTGATGAAATTAATGTCTTCATATAATTATTCATCATTGCATCCTTAAAGAATTATAGACAAATGTATGACACAGGAGTAGCCCTTGGGTACCACATTCGACATTTTTATATTAGATGTTTCTTTTGATGGCTTGAATTTAAAAAAGCAATCCACATTCGACATGTAGAGCTCCCTTGGAACATCCATGTTCTTCTTTCAAGAAACCAAAAGGGTCACCCTTCAGGATTCTTGCTTTCTTCCCAGATTACGCTATGTAACAATCTTCCTTAACCTATAACTAAACTGTATCGGTTTAAGCTTAATTGTCTTTGGCCACCACGGGCATGTTATAGATTGATGTGTGCAGTTGAAGATGCCCACTTGGTCTTTCTGCTCCGTCGGCGTTTCTTTGGAGTTGCCTTCGTTCCATGTGTAGTATACGCGTATAATAAGGCTACCCAAGAAAACTAACAAGTACGGTACATGTGCCTAGTTTAATCCGGTTTGTCTTTAATGCAATGGGGTCTAATTAGAAAAGAAGGGAGCTAATGGATTACCCTTTGTAGTTTAGGCTTTTGTAGAAATAAATTAAAACTTTCCTCTTGATGAGCATGTAATACTCACGAGATAATCAGTACATCAAACATATATATCATGTCTGTCAATTCTGTCATATGTCCCCACTCTTCAACAACTCTGATGGGCTAAAAGCAAAAAGAGCACAATTCTCTTCATCAAAAAACATGACGTACCCTTAAGCATATGCCCCCACTCTCAATCTCTTAGGCTAAACGTATATATACGTACAATAAGGCTGCAAGGGGAAACTAACACGGTAGCTATGCCTAGTTTAATCCGATTTGTCTTAAAGTAGTGATGTCGAATGAGAATTGAGGGACATATATAGTAGATGGCCTTTGTAGTCTAGATTTATCTCGGAAGAAAAACCTTTCCTCCTCGTGAAAATGAGCATGTAATACTCACGAGATAATCAGTGCGTCCAACATATTGCTAACCTTATGTATGTCAATTGTGTCATATGCCCCCCACTCTTCAACAACTCTCATCGGCGGCTAGTTTAATTGGGTGTAGTAGGGTGCAGTAGTGTGAGTTTGCAATGTAAAAATGTACATCAAACACACACTTTGTCATCGACTACACCCTACTAAATATGTCCTTAATAAAGAAAGAATGACGTGGTATTCCTACCAAAATTGTCAATCTAACTCTAAACACAAACAACCTTTTCCTTGTTTCCCTTTTGAAGTGAATTTTAGCTTTAGAACAGATATATTGATAAACTAAGATTCTTCCCACATCGGAGATATATCATGTCTTCGAGAGACGAAAAACGGAACGATGGCAATTACTGCACTGCGAGACGAAAAGACAGCGATCGAATCATATATGTAACTCTCCATCGGATGGAACAAACGTGGAATAACGTGGAACTTGCTGTGCATACATCCATCATCCAAAACTAAGCATGAAAAGGGGAAAGTTGAGAATGAACATCGACGAGTTACCACCAACTGTTGTAGAAGCAACCTAACCTATTCTTGCATGGTTTGAGAGAGATTGTCATCTACCGCAACGGGCCGGGGAGCAAGACAGTGAGCGAGTGAGTTAGTGAGAGAGAGAGAGACAGGTTTCCAACAAGGGCCGGCGCGCCTCGGCGCCTGCCTCCGGCCTCTCATCCAGTCTTTCACAAGTGCAGCGACAGGTCGATGTCCATCTCCACCTCGCCGACCTCCATTGCCGCAGCCGTAGATGACGACGTCGGAGACGCTGCAGCAACCGACCCTTCAAGCTCCGGATGGTCACCGTTTGCACTCTTCCCGCCGCCGACGTCGACGGCGCGGCACACATGCGACCCATCGTAGTAGAAGCAGTGGTACATGACCTGCGACGGCGGCGCCGGAGTCATCATCCTCGGCGCCATCCACAGAGGCGCCACGACCTGTGCCGCGACGACGGGACCTCCGACGACTCCGGACATCGCTCCGTTCCGGACGACGGATACGCTGTCGAAGACGGAGCTTCTTGGGGCTTTCGTGGGATTGACGCGCGCCATGACGGCCGCGGCGGCGCGCTCCTTCTTGTGGGCGTTCTGGTGACCGCCTAGCGCCTGGGACGTGCAGAACCTCTTCGGACAGTAGTGGCACTGGAAGACTCGGCTAACCCTCGCCGCTGCTTCGGCCTTGTGTGCGTCGGATGCAGTCGGCGATGGTGGAAGCTCCGCGGGACTGGGGGAGGGGTGTTGGACGGTGTTGGTGGCGGCGGCGAAACCCTCTTGGTTCGTCTTCTTCTGCTCCGCCATTGGACAGAGAGAGGGGGACACACAACACAGAGACGAACAGGAAAGAAGAGAACGGACGGAAAGGAAGTGGAGGAATCCCTGTGTACTACCACAGTTCAGAAACCGCAGACACTACGCTCGCTGCTGTACACTAGCAACCTCTCCGTTTGTCGCCATCGCCGTGATTTAAAGTGGGCGAACTCGCTCATGATTGGCTGCGCTGTCTAAAAGACGATCCTACCCTTGTGAGCTTTCCGCTTTTCCATCTTGTAGCAGCGAAGGGGCTTTCTGTTCTCACCTCACCTGAACCTGCAGATCAACTACTGTTCGCGTGTCCTCCGGCTGCTAAAGGGGAAAAGGGTTTCCAGTTGCAATACATAAGAGTCGGTTAGAACCTGACCATGCGCTTAGAGGCCGTTTGAGATTGATGCTCCTTTGTATATTTAATTTATCACTCCCAACATATTGCTTTCATATTTGTGCAATGTGGAAAGGTATACTTTTTTTCCACATCCATCATGTAACCGGAGTACTACTACCCATTTAAATGAGTTGCGGTTTCTATGTGATAATGTGGGCTTGTTCAAATAATGATAGCTGCCTTTGTTGGGATCTTATTGGAATTGAACTACAATAAGCTTGTTACGGAAGGACTCGAATGAACTTCCATCAATCGCATATTTTCATGTCACCATACCAAGAATAGCTAGTATGCTATATATTTTCAGAAGAGATAATGTATTTACCACAAGTTATGGTCCCTGAGAAAGTAATATAAAAATAAGCAGATATATCCCTCTAATTCATTGTATTTTGTCACAAGTTGGCCATTAGTGAAAGATTTTCTACTTTGTGTCACTAATTAAAGTTGACTGTGTAGTACACATGTTGACTGGCGAATTGGTGACTTATGCCACAATATCACCCATTTATAAACTTTATTGATATGAAGGTGATATGTGATCGTGTTTGATTAGGGCTACAAGGAAACCCTAGTTGTGTTTGGAAGCATTGGATTATATTTGAATGTGTTAGTTCTATTTTAAAGTGATTTAACTCACTTTGCTCCAATCTAAACCATAGTCCACTTGCAAAAAAGTTGATATTCTTCTTGATTGAAATAGGCTAGAATTACTCAGCTTAAGGGCAGATTAAAATAAGTTAGTCTGATAAGTTCAAATGAGTTTTCCATGAGTCAATCGGCCTGTGGTAAATATGGTTGAACAAGTTATAGTTAGTCATCTAACTTTTATTGGGTGGGAAAAAATCAACCTGGATCAGAGAATTTGAGTAACATGCACCTAAAATGAATAAGGGATCGACTGAACAAGTCATTTAACTTCATGGGGGGAATGATCAAATCATACAATAACTCAACAAACTTCTCAACAAGTTGATTGACTTGTGTCTGCCAGAGATAAAAGTATAGAATAGATAATTAGGTTATTATCCACGAACTTTTACTTATTGTTATAGGTGATTTGTGTATAGGGCATCTTTTTCCAATGTTCAAGATTGTGAAACCTCTAGGAGAGCAATAGAGATGATATATAGAGTTTTGGTATATCCAAGACTTGTTCAAGCAAGAACATTGATTTTCTTTTGATTAACAAAATTATTGAAGGTTGGTCAAACCCTAATTTGATTGGTTTTGATGAATCTCAATTGGATACACCTAAAGCATGATTTTCTATCATTTAAGACATGAACTAACTATTTGTCATCATTTCTTACCTCGATTTCACACTAGTTGTTTAGAGAACTCCGGTTAAGTTAGGTGGAAAGTGAGGAAGTATTATATTTGATGTGGTTGAGTGTAAGGATTGGATGAGTTTTGAATATTATATTGCTTCGTGGAGCGATTGAATCCTCTTTGTGATATTCAAACATTATCAACTATTTAACTCTAAAAATAAACACTACTCACACCTAATTTAACTAATTCTAGTGAGTACTAGTGAAGTTATGAAGTTTAGATATTTGCTATTAGATTCAATGGAATTTAAAAATGATGAATATATTTTAATAGCCATAAAATCTACATACGTTCGGTAACCATTTGTGAATTATCATGGATTTAAATAGATTATATCATCATGAAATTATAAATTGGAAGTTATATTACTAACATTGTTTGTTAATGATAAAATTGTAGCATGTTGGAACCTTTAAGTATATGATCGGCCTTAAGAATTATTTTATTTGAATTTATACAAACTCAATGAATTATTACGTTTTTTTAGAAATGATGTATATTATATTGAATGCTATTGTTAAAACATTGATGCATATAATATTTAGTCATAGGGTTGCACTATGATTTTTATTATCTGGGTCTTCATAGGTTTAGTTGCATTTTGTTATTCAACCTGTTACAAAAGATCTTGTTCACGTGTACAAGCCACTTATATACAACAAAGGCATACTTCCAAAACATATATCGAGGTACATATCATCTACAAAACACATCCCTCCTAGACCTAAAAGTACAGAGACGCCACTAGGAATCTACTACACAATGCTAGCAACTATCTAACCTTCAATGTCTACTGATCTCCAAGATTTTGCTCCTCAACAACATGATCATGCCCACGTCGCTGACAACCACCTAAAAAGATGTGGTGAATCACGAGGATGAGACCCATCTCCCAGTGAGAGATATAACTCTCAGCCAACATTTATTGAAGCACAACATGATATATTATTAATTAAATAGGATGATCATATTAAACTAAATGAATAATTAAAAATTTATTACACATGTTAAGCATGTTGAACAACTATAATAGATAAGTAAAGCAATATGATAAGAAGGAACATGAAAAATATGTATAACAGTTAATTTCTCTTACCACATTACATATCAACAAAGCAGTGTAAGAAACAAGGCAAGGGTAAACATCCAATGTGAATCATGTATAACCCTAAGCAAAAGTACTACACGGTTGTATTACATCTTTTATTAATGCCCTAAAGAATTGAGGTATACCTACTCAATTCCAATTGACCTTTGCTAAGTCAAAATCGATGTCGTACAAGATCTAGGAAGAGCTAGAATCCTAAGATCTTCTCCCCACTCAGTCAGTACAAGTGAACATCGTAGTGAAACATATGAAGTCAAACTGCAAAATACCTAGTCCACCTTGATATATAGGTCATGACACTAGACACAAGGGTACGAAGCCTTGTCACTGAGCTACAATCGTCATTACCCTCAAAATATCACATATATAAATCTCTGAGATACGACTGCAACCATTCTCACACCGAGGCATGACCATGGTCATCCTCCAAACACCTTGGGATCAAGATGACAAGGACACATAATCATTTGCACCTCACATGCTCAACAGTACACACTCTAAGTTTCCCTTAGGTGTACTCGTTTCACCATCCAACAAGTTCTAACACTAAAATGGATCTATGGCATAGGGAAACTAGATGTTTAGGGTTTCATTTGATTAATTAAAGCCAATTGAGTATCTTTTAATTGCATCAACCAAGTTACGTACAAACCCTAAACAAGTTCTATAAAAGCATGGGTACATTACAACCTCAGAAAATATAAAACTTATAAGATATAAACTTATCTCATTATCACATGGTACTATTTTACTGCCACACATAAAACCATCACCATCATCACATCACCATGGGATACTAATCCCTATCACATCACACAGAAGGCACCACCTCAATTAGAGCACAAAGTCACTGCCAAGCTCATAAACCATTCACATTGTTCCCTGCAAGAGCATCATTATCTCTTCATGCCTCATCAAGGCTCATCACTATTACCAAACATATGCTACACCAATGGTACACAAGCATACAAGAGTTGTGATGTGTATAAAACAACAAATTAGGGTACAACAGTTTATGAGGGAGAAAGCATTCTATTAATATATGAATTGTTCATGCCATCTAAGCAACATTATCATGTACATGAGTTATGTTTAAGTTCTAAGAGGTAACCAAGTTAAGGTTTCATACATCAATTAAAGCTAGCCCTAATTACCATCATCTCAAACTTTCATGGAATCTAGCAGGTTAACTGTCATTGTAATCAAGTCCAAAAAGCATGAAACATATAGTCTAGAAATGTCATCGATCGTCAAAGGTTGAACAAGGCTGGTGATCATTGAAGATTAGGTCATACATATTCATCGACTGCTGAAAAACACACATGATAGGAAACTAATTAAAACCAAGGTTCAACCCCTTCAACGACCACTGAAGTTGACCCATTTTAGCGACTGATGGACTAGGGTTAACCACCCTCAACGACCGCTTAGAAACAAGGGTTAGTGTCTACACAAAGTCCCATTCTCAATGCCCACCTAAGAGACCATCACACTAGTAGACTCAACAACCTCAAGGAGTTGTGAAACTCATCAACCACTAAGGTAGAAGAAATTCTTGGCGACCATTCAACACTAAACATCCTTGGCAGGCACATGAAGAGAAGAAAGCTCATCAACCACAAGATCATCAAGTTGATAATCACCATGAAACCGAGAACCATCAAGGTGTAAACCACAAGAAGGAAGACCACTCCAAAACCCTAAATCCGACTATCAACGAGCAAGAGAAAAACCATGACTATGATAAGGAAAAACCAACGTTTAGCAGGTGCATGCAAAGGATCATACCTCCATTTCAATCCAAGATAAACATGCACCATGATTAGGGTTTACCAAAAAGGGATATATCCATTCAAGAATCAACATAAACATGAACCCTAGATCATAGGTATCATCAACATTCCACTGGTAATCATGTTCCAAGGATAGGTTATTTGCATACAAGATAAGTGTAAGCAATAATCAAGGATAAAGTTATATAACTCACCTTGGGTATGAAGAAACAACTCCAAGAGCAAGGATGCTCCAAGAAAAGAGAGGAAAACCAAGCTTGATCACCACCTCATGACCAAGATAGCACAACCTTAAAGAGAGAAGCAAAACCATAGGTTAAAAGGAGCACAAGATGTAGAGCAGTACCCTAGGCCAAAAAGAAAAGAAAGAGAGAAAATATCCAACTCAACCATGCACTACCATGAAGAACCATGGATTCGGCCAAGAAGAGAGAAGTTCCTTAAGAAGCACCACCACAGAGACCCATGGATTTGGCCAAGAGAAAATAGGAAGGTAGGTTGCATGAAAATGAAGATCAAACAAGAGAGATCACTTACTAAGATTAAGGAACACCAAAGGATCACCAAAGAAGAGAGTTGTTCCAAACCCTAGCTCCACATGCAAGGGGTTCGACCACTTCTCCAAGTTCAAGCACCACCTTCTCCACCAAGAACACAAGGGACGAGTTCTAAGGAAAAGAGAGAAGGAAGAGAGTGCAAAAGAGATCACTTGCATGAAAAGAGAGGGGTACATATATTCAAAGGTTAAAGAGAGAGAAAGGAGGTTAGGTGTCCAATTAAACATGCCATGTGTCCAGTATATCTCAGCCATGCAAGCACTAAACATATGCATTCGATATGGGTAGTTAAAACCAAGAAAAACCAATGAACACTTGGTCCAAAAATTCTCAATGACCAATGAGAATTCTTGGCGACCAGGGTACCCTAAAAACCAAACGATCGTTGATGAACAGAAAAGAAAATAGTCACATGGACTAAACCCTAAGGTTTCTTGGAAACTAGAGAGGTTTCATGGTCTGATAGACTACCAACACCACTAGGCACACCTAAACATCATTGACTACCAAGACATAACTCAATGGTCAAATATACCATCAAGGTCAACCATCTATATAGGGTATCCAAGCTAAACCCTAGAACTCAACATATGATGTCACCACATCAAACCAAGGTACAACAAGGTGAACCAAAGCACTTGTCTCTCCAACATGATGTCAACATATGTGAGGAACAACAAACATGTGACAATTGCAAGAAAAACCATGAACATGGGAAAATTGCAATTAGGTTCAGAATAAACATATGTGTACAAAACTAGTTCAAACAACATCAAAAATGGAATAAACTTGAAGCACAAGCATGCCACATTTATTAAAGCACATAACACTATTAAGTTGGTTTTAAGCATCTTATATTTCTAAGAAAGAAAGATCACCCATAAAGCTAGGTCAGGGGCCTTAAAACCATAAACCTCTAACAAGGATTTCACCTCCAAAATGCTACATGAACAAAGACATGTATTTCCCACGCATCTCGTCCTCTAACTCCCAAGTGGCTTCCTCCACACCATGGTGATGCCACAAAAGCTTAGCCAACATTATATCCTTCTTCTTCACCTTCTTCACCCTCCTATCCAAGATCAACACGAGACCTTCAACATATGACACATCCTCCTCCAACTCCACCTCCACTGGATGCAACACCAACTCAATATCCTGGTGACACTTCCTCAACATGGAAACATGGAAGACAGGGTGCATCCTGTACAACTCTTGTGGTAACTCCAAGTTGTAAGCCACCTTGCCAACATGTGCCACCACAGGGTAAGGTCCCATAAACCTAGGAGCCAACTTACCCTTCTTACCAAACCTCAACACACCTTTCCAAGGAGACACCTTAAGATACACATGGTCTCCCACTTGAAACTCCAAAGGCTTGCTATAGTTATCAACATAAGACTTCTATCTATCTGGGGTTGCCGTCAGTTGTTGCTGTATCACCTTGATTTTCTCTATCATCTGTTGTACTAGATTAGGACCCAAAAGCTGATACTCACCTATATCATACTAATAGAGCAGTGAGCGACAATGCCTCCTGTACAAGGCTTCATATGGTGCCATATATATGCTCCTTTGATAGATGTTGTTGTAGGCAAACTCTATCAAACTGAGGTGCACATCCCAACTGCCAAGAAACTACAAGACACAAGCTCTCAATATATACTTCAAGATCTGAACGGTCTGATCTGACTAACCATCTGTATGCGGGTGAAAAGTTGTATTGAACTTCAAGTGTGTACCCATAGCTGTATACAGATGTTCCCAAAATTGACCGGTACACTAAGGACCCCTATTAGATACTATAGTCACTGGGATACCATGCAATATCACTATCTCATCCACATATGTATGTGCCAAATTCTCAGTTGTATATGTCACCTTCACATGAAGGAAGTGCGTTGACTTGGTCAACCTATCCATTATTGCCCAGATGGAATCACAAACTTTGGATATCCCAGGAAGACCAGCCACAAAGTCCATAATGATATGATCATATTTCCACTATAGTATACACAACAGTTGCAACGTCCCTACATGTTTTTGATGCTCAACCTTAACCTAATGACACACTGGACATCTTTCTACAAACTCAATTACGTCATGCTTCAAATCAGGCCACCAATACAGATCCTTCATGTTATTGTACATCTTGGTAATGGATGAATTGCATACATTGAAGAGTGAGCCTCTTCAAGAACCATCTTCCTCAGATTATTAGCATCTGGAACCCCTACCCTGTCGTGGAAGCAAACTATCCCATCCTCTATCTCATGGAAGCCCTCACGCTTCTCACTGCCAAACTCTAATTAGATCCGTTGTATTACAGTATCATCACGTTGTGCATCTTTGATCTTCTATATCAATGTGGGTTTCATTACAACTATGCTAACAAGCTCGCCAATATGGAAACCTCTAACTTCATGTTCATCTGGTGCATTGACACCAACATGTCTAACTTATGGCACACCAAAGAACACAACTATGACTTTTCCACAGATGATGAAGAAGAAGCCTTCCTGGTAAGTGCATCTACCACCATGTTTGCCTTCCTCAGGGGGTAGTCTATTGTGAAATCATAATCCTTGATTAACTGCATCCATCTCCTCTACCACATGTTCAGCTCCTGCTTCGAGAAGATATACTAAAGGTTCTTGGGGTCAGTGAAGATGTAACACTTCTCTCCATAATAGGTAGTGTCTCCAAATCTTCAAAGCATGAAATACAACTGTAATCTCCAGATCATGCATGGAGTATCTCTCCTAGTGTTTCTTAAGCTATCACAAAGCAAAAGAAATCACATTCTTGTCTTGTATCAACACGCATCCCAAACCATTCTTTGACACATCACAAAAGGTGATATAACCCTTTCCTTGCTCTGGCAGAACTAACACCGGTGCATTGATCAACTTCTCCTTCAAAAGCTAAAAAGAATGCTGACACTTGTCATCCTAGACAAAAGATACACATTTCCTTGTTAGCTTCATTAGGGGTAATGCCACAACACTAAAGTTCTTGATGAACCTCCTATAGTAGCCCGCCAAGCCTAGGAAACTCTGAACATTTGTTAATGTATTCGACTGCTCCCACTCCAGCACAGATTGTACTTTTTTGGGGTCCACACAAACACCTCTAGCAGATATCACATTCCCAAGAAAAGTCACCTCATCCAGCTAGAACACACACTTGTTGAACTTGGCATACAACTTCTACTGCCTCAATGACATCAATGCTTGTCGTAGATGCTTCTCATGTTGTTGGCTATCTCTGGAGTATATCAGGATGTCATCGATGAACACAACCATGAACTGGTCAAGATACGACCTTGACACGCGTAAACCGTGCGTGCAAACGCAAGTATACGTATCAATGTAATATAGGCCTTGTGAGGCCCGAGTCGAACTCAGGGAAATGTAAATTTTAGTAGACTACTACTAACTGGTTGCGATCAGCTAAACCGATTAAAAGAGTTGATTGGTTTGAAAAAGAAAATAAAATAAAGTGAAAACAAAGAGAGCGATGATTAAATGTTGGTTTAATCAAATGAGAAAGGGATTCCTTAGGATTTCCGATTTCACCACGAGGTCTCGTTATACCGAATATCTTACATAAATAACGTAGATTTTATCGAATCTAGGATAAAGACCCTGTAATCAAGATTGCCCGCTTTCACGGTACAATCCACTACCCAAGTCTAAGCCAATTCTACTTTCGTAGCAATTTATATCTTAGATTAGGCGCATTAACGATGACTCTAGGTATCTCTCCACTATCCGTACGTCGCCTAGTCTAAGGAACGCATAAGATGGTGTATAAAAGTGGGTTTTCTGACCTTTAATCCCCTTTCCAGAAAAATTATTAGTCTAATTCTTTACCTATGGTCATGAAGCATAAGTAAATCAAGCAATCTCCACAATTATATATCCAAGAAATGAGAATTCTATATCAGTTCATGCAAAAATTCAATATAACGGTTCCCCGGGCTACTCCCGGGTCCTAAGGAACAATGGGGATTAGCCCTGCATGGTTGACAATGGAGAATACATAGGAGTAGAGAAGAAAAACGTGGGAAACATGGAGAAAACTCGTGTAACCCCTGATACAAAGGTGCTCCTGGAGATCCTCCTCGAGAAACGCGCATTTTGCAGTCTTCCGACAGCAAAATCGCCCGTCAGAGGTGCCCGGATCGCTCAGTTGACAGCCTTCGTCTCTCGTCTCCTCTCTCTCTCCCTCCTTCTTGGATGTTGTGCAACACAATATGAGATCCCCCTCGGGCCGTCCGTGCTCTTCTTAGGTCATATGACCACTTTACGGCTCCGAAAAAGCTCAATCGTTGGATTAAAACGCTTCGTTTTAGTGCTAAAAATTGCCAGATCCTGACGCCGCCGATAGTATCGACCCAAGGTCGATGGTATCGACCATGATACAGGTTTTTCCTTCCAATATCACGTTTTGGGGTTGCTTTCTAATAAAATGTCGATACTTTCGACACCAGGGTTGATAATATCGACTCTGGACAATGCAAAAGTGCCTGAAAAGTGCCGAAACATGTGTATAAGTCCGGGGATTATATAAAATCATATAAATATGATAAAAAAAGTATAATTTGATGCAAAAAGAGTTTAAAGGCTAACTATAGTGAATTATGCAAATATAATCAAGAAAATGACAAATACATGCATAAAATAGATATAAAATAAGCCTATAAAAGTGACTCAAAACCCATGCATCAAACTCCCCTAAGCTTAAACCTTACTCGTCCTCGAGCAACAAAACTTTGGATCCGGTTGAGATAAGTCAGCAAAAGGACATAAATACATGAGATGAATCTACATCATCCCCACTTTCTTTCCACAAACCGGCCCTCATTGACCACTGAACACTAACTGTCATCCAGGCGACCAAAGACCTATGTAAAAGATGTTTGTCCCCCAATCAGTGAAACACTACCAATTAAAGCAGTTAATATGATAAACTCATTTGGTCCATACTTGATGCATCTTGTGATCTCCTATCTACGTTGCTCATTTCCTAACTACCATCTAAATGGAAGCAGATCTCCTGATATTAATGATTGAGGAGAATATCATGGGTGGCCTACCGATTAGAGCAACGGGTGGATGGGATAGGTGGTTGTGGAAGAGATGGAAGCACATAACAGTCAATCATGCAATACAAAAATTAATGACCTATCATGATGCAAAATGAAAGCGAAAATGTCCTAATGCTATATTTTTGGTGGAATGATGCATGCACTATCATTCCGTCTCAAGGTGAGATGGAATATCTAAGGAAACTACATCATGTGCTTATTCTTATTAATTCTCTGGTGAGAACATGTTCCTTTCTCCCTCTCATTCCTACTTCTCAATTCTTTTTTTTTCTTCTATTTTTTTTCAATTTTTTTCAATTTCTTTAATTTTTTTTCAAGCCCTTATTTTCATAGTTGACAATGAATTATTTGTCGGGCTCCACTTCTTGTTACATAACTTATACATTTGAAGAATTCAGAAGATATGGAACAAGTTCACCACCTTTAATGTTTCAGAAGACATAAGATGCATGATGTACTATATGCACAAAAGATGCAAATGCAACTACATAATGATAGTTATGCAATTAAATGACACGCACCTAAGGATAATGTGCATGTATAACTACTCTATCTTTTTTTTTCATTTTCATGCAAAAGAAAATGTGAAAATAGATATAATGCAAGACCTATCTACATGAGATGCAATCAAAAAGTGAA
Source organism: Alisma plantago-aquatica (assembly GCA_963693085.1). NCBI lineage: Eukaryota > Viridiplantae > Streptophyta > Magnoliopsida > Alismatales > Alismataceae > Alisma > Alisma plantago-aquatica. The sequence goes on along the minus strand of OY856412.1, from coordinate 143,257,256 downwards.
AGACAGTAATGTGCTCCCATTTCTTATGGTGGAGTGTGAATGAAATTGCGGTGGATCAGATCACAAGACTAATTGACAGAACCTTCTGAAAATATCATATGTCCATCTCTAAAGACCTGTGTACAGGGTAACTGAAGGATTTCTCTCTTAAACTTTAGTCTAATGTCACGTTAGCGTTTGGTCGGTTCGGGCTCAAACATCCTTGCCAATCACTTTTCCTTGGACAATAAAGATGGTCATTCATGTCCCCATGTCCTGAACCTGACTCACCCAAGCACTTCCTCAGTTATGCAACTCAATTACTAACAAGAATAAGCTAAAAAAGTTCTCAAAATGCTCATTTTTTATGTGCACACAACCCAAGAGTAAAACTTGCAATTGAAACCATGCATTTATTGCTCCACAGATTACACTAGATAGATGTGGATCCTACAAAAGCAGTAAACCTAGAAATAAAAACAAATAATATTTCAAAAATAAAAGCAACATGAATAAGTAAGTAAAAACTAAGATAGAGGGTTGTTCCAACACCCCCCTAAGCTTGAATATGACTATGGCCTCATAGTCAACATTCTCACTTAAGAGGTGGAACAGCGGTACCGTTCGCTTTGAAGTGTGGTGAAGAAGGATGGTTAGATGCTCAAGTGGACCAAGTGATGCTTGCTATCTCCCTCCTTTTTGTGGCCCATTTTTGTGTCTTAGTGGTTCTAAGACGTGACTTGCTTCATCCATCTTTCCTCTGCAAAAAACGGTTCGAAAAAATCTCGTTTCGATACCTTTTACGACGTAGCTGTCCTGCAGGTGTCGATACTATCGACCAAGGTCGATGGCATCGACCCAGACTCAACAATTTTGCTAAATCGACGCATCTAAAAGCCTGGGAACTCAAAAGTGTCGATACTATCGAACCTAGGGTCGATGGTATCAACTTTACTGGCACCAATTTTTCTGTAAATCTTCAGGAATCTCGATACTATCGACCCTAGGGTCGATGGTATCGACTTTTCTTCAGCGTTTACTTCTCCAAACTTGATACTATCGACATGGGTGTCGATAGTATCGACCTTAACATTCTGCACACTTCAAAACACGAGTTAGGGTACCATTTTTACAAAAATTATCAAAACCTAAGCAAAAACTAAGTACATAAACATAAAAGAACATAACCAAACATAAAAATGAATCGGAAGTTGGGTTGCCTCCCAACAAGCGCCCTTGTTTAATGTCCTAGGCTTGACATAAAGATACCTTTAACCTAGGTTGTCAAGAGATGTCTCCAATGAGTCATGTGGTAATTTGAATTTAACTCTATCATCACCAATCCCAAGTGTCAAGTAACCTCGCCCAATGGCAGCGATTACATCAGCCGTAGCTTGGAACGACCTTCCCAATAGCATCTCACCTCCTTCCAGCTCATGCATGTCCATGACCACAAATTCAACAGGGAAGATGAATTTGTCGACCTTGACTAGCACATACTCACATATAGCTTGTGGCTTCACAATGAATCCATCCGCCAACTCAATTGTCATAGAAGTTTGTGTTGGCTTCTTCAATCCCAACTTTTGAAAAGTGGCAAGTGGCATAAGATTAATGCTTGCCCCTGAGTCACACTATGCTTGTGGAAAATGTTGGCCGCCTATGGAACATGGGATGTAGAAACATCCTAGATCTTTCCTCTTCCTTGGTAGCCGTCCTTGGATTATAGAACTCACTTTTTCATCAACAACACAAATGTCAGTGTCTTTTATCCGCCTTTTCTTGGTGATTATGTCCTTGATAAACCTTCCATATGCTGGAATCTTTTCTATCATTTCTACTAACAGAATATTAATATGGAGCTTCCTAAACATCTCCAAGAATTTCTTGTAGTGCCTATGCTCTTTCTTCAGCCTCAGACTATCCGGGAAAGGCACGTTTGGGTCCTTCGCTCGCTTGTGTGGTGGCACATATGGAACTTTAGGGGTCTCCTCCCCTAAGCTTGCTTCAACGCCACCTTCTAGGATAGGATTTGACACATCATCTATGGATGGCATGACTTGTGGCTGCTCCCCTCTCTCAGTGACTGCAGCTTCACCATGACACATGGCCTTCACCTGCTCCTCTTGCCTAGGAGCGGGCGCGGCCGCGATGTGCTCTTGGAGGATTTTTCTGAATGGACAACATCCGCCTGGTAGTCCATAATGACTGCGAGGATACAATATTCTTGGTGTAGCCTCCGTATCAAAAATCATTTTTCTTTTGTCCTGGACCTCCACCACCGAGGGATCTGCCTCAGAAATCACAGATATATATTTCACTTGATGATGTGCTTGAAAAACATCTTCATTCCCAGCCTGTCTTTGTTGATTTGTATGCTTCATGGCCGCCACTTCATTGGAAATTTGGGTCACAGTCGTCTCTAGTGCCCTCATTTGTGCTCCATGACTTTGCAATGTCTGCCCAAATTTATTCAAAATCTCACCCTGAGACTGTAACTGCTTGGCGAATGTACTCATCATCTCTTGATTTTGTTTCACCACCTGGCTAAGCAATTCATTGTTCTTTTCCTCTAGCTAGGCTGCATCTTCTGAAAATTGTGTTCCTTCCTCCAATCATAATTGTTATTTCTATATCCCTGTTGATGCATATACTTTGCATGTGCTTCATCATCAGACCCATTGTCCTCTTTCTCTAGGAGCTTATTGGCTATAAGATCCAACTTGTCATTAAGCACTTTGATGGCCCTTGCTTCATGTGTAATGCCAACCTGCTCGGGTGCATCTCTTTCACCCCAAGACTACTTTTTGGACATGTTCCTTAGAATCTCCCAACACCTTGTGCCTGTGTTGTTCAAAAAGAAACCAGAACCTGCTGAGTCCAAATTGCTCCTATCATGTTCATTTAGGGCGAAGTAGAAAATTTTAGCTTGCTTCTCCTTGTCTAAGTCGTGATGTGGACACTTCCTCAACATGATCTGGAAGCGTTCCCAAGTTTTAGAGTATGTTTCACCGGCTCGCTGGCTGAAGTTGTGTATCTTCCTCACTAGATCGTTTGTCTTTTCAGGCGAGAAGAACCTCTCAAAGAACACCTCAACCATGTGATCCCAAGATTCAATGTACTCATCATCCAGATTGTGCAACCATTCCCAAGCATTGCCCGCTAAAGAATTGGGAAAAAGTTTCAGGTAGAGTGTCTCTTACGGGAACCTGTCAATCTTTATCATATCACAATTTTCCACGAACGTGATGATGTGGGTCACCGGATCCTCATTTTTAAGTCCATGGAAAGCCTGCAATTTGACCAAGTGAATAAGCCCTGGATCAATCTTGTAACTGGGTATGTTGATAGCTTATTTCTTGATTGGCCCCTTCTGCGCAGAAGAAGAAGAAGCCTTAATCCTTTCCCAGATCGTCTGCTCCTCATTTTCTGCTCCGTCACCCATTATTACTTTGCTAGTACCTGAAATTTCAAATGGTAGTGTATGAATCGGTACTAATAATTAAAACCATGAATAAGATTTGTAATTCAGTTCAAAAGATGAAAAAAAAGATTACAGGAATTAAAAGTGGCCTAGTGTGGCCGCTCGCAGCACTCGTAGTGCTAAAATTCACCGTTTCCCCGGCAACGGCGCCAAAAACTTGACACGCGTAAACTGTGCGTGCAAACATAAGTATACGTATCAATGTAATATAGGCCTTGTGAGGCCCAAGTCGAACTCAGGGAAACGTAAATTTTAGTAGACTACTACTAACTGGTTGCGATCAGCTAAACCGATTAAAAGAGTTGATTGGTTTGAAAAAGAAAATAAAATAAAGTGAAAACAAAGAGAGCGATGATTAAATGTTGGTTTAATCAAATGAGAATGGGATTCCTTAGGATTGCTGATTTCACCACGGGGTCTCGTTATACCGAATATCTTGCATAAATAACGTAGATTTTATCGAATCTTGGATAAAGAGCCTGTAATCAAGATTGCCCGCTTTCACGGTACAATCCACTACCCAAATCTAAGCCAATTCTACTTTCGTAGCAATTTATATCTTAGATTAGGTGCATTAACGATGACTCTGGGTATCTCTCCACTATCCATACGTCGCCTAGTCTAAGGAACACATAAGATGGTGTATAAAAGTGAGTTTTCTGACCTTTAATCCCCTTTCTAGAAAAATTATTAGTCTAATTCTTTACCTATGGTCATGAAGCATAAGTAAATCAAGCAATCTCCACAATTATATATCCAAGAAACGAGAATTCTATATCAATTCATGCAAAAATTTAATATAACGGTTCCCCGGGCTACTCCCGGGTCCTAAGGAACAATGGGGATTAGCCCCGCATAGTTGACAATGGAGAATACATAGGAGTAGAGAAGAAAAACTTGGGAAACATGGAGAAAACTCATGTAACCCCTGATACGAAGGTGCTCCTGGAGATCCTCCTCGAGAAACGCGCGTTTTGCAGTCTTCCGAAAGCAAAATCGCCCGTCGGAGGTGCCCAGATCGCTCGGTTGACGGACTTCGTCTCTCGTCTCCTCTCTCTCTCCCTCCTTCTTGGATGTTGTGAAACACAATATGAGATCCCCCTCAGGCCGTCCATGCTCTTCTTAGGTCATAGGACCACTTTACGGCTCCGAAAAAGCTCAATCGTCGGATTAAAACGCTCCATTTTAGTGCTGAAAATCGCCAGATCCTGACGCTGCCGATAGTATCAACCCAAGGTCGATGATATCGACCATGATACAGGTTTTTCCTTCCAATATCACGTTTTGGGGTTTCTTTCTGATAAAATGTCGATACTATCGACACCAGGGTCGATAGTATCGACTCTGGACAATGCAAAAGTGCCTGAAAAAGTGCCGAAACATGTGTATAAGTCCGGGGATTATATAAAATCATATAAATGTGATAAAAGAAGTATAATTTGATGCAAAAAGAGTTTAAAGGCCAACTATAGTGAATTATGCAAATATAATCAAGAAAATGACAAATACATGCATAAAACAGATATAAAATAAGCCTATAAAAGTGACTCAAAACCCATGCATCGGACCTGAACACCCTATTCATTATATCCATAGATGATGCTGGAGTGTTGGTCAACCCAAATGGTACAACCACAAACTGATAGTGACCATACCTAGTCTAGAAATATGACATGGGTATGTCATCTGCTTTGATCCTCAATTGATGGTATCCTGAACTCAAATCTATCTTTGAGAACACTACAACACCTCTCAAATGGTCAAAAAAGTCATCTATCCTCGACAATGGGTACTTGTTCTTAATTGTAACCTTGCTCAACTATTGATAATCGATGGACAACATCATAGAACCATCCTTCTTCTTCACGAACAGCACGGGCGCACCCCAAGGGGAAGTGCTTAGTCTGACAAAGACCTTCTTTAACATCTCCTACAACTTCTTATTCAACTCTTGCATCTCTACTGGTGCCATTTTGTAGGGTGATTGTGCTATCCGTTGTGTGCTAGGAACAAGATTGATTTCAAAATCAATCTCTCTATGAGGGGGAACACTGAGAAACTCTTCAGGGAACACATCCTCAAACTCTCACACTACATGCACTTATTTGATACTAGGACTCCTCACCTTGTTATCCACCACATGTGCTAGCAAAGCTTCACACCCCTACCTCATCAACCTCTCCACTGTCATAGATGACACCAAGAACGTCAGAAGAATCTTCCTATCTCCTTGGAAGACTTGTGAAACATCACCATCCTAGAACATTGCCACCTTGGAACTACAGTCCAATACCACTCGATACTTCTCCAAGGTATCCATCCCAAGGATCAAATCAAATCCATGCATGTCAAGTGGCATAAGGTCCACTTGAATGTTGCGTCCTGAGAAAGAAAGAACGCATGATTGACACACCTCCCACAACTAGGAGGAACCAATAAGAAGGGTTTCTAACTAAAGACTATCAAATCTACTACAAATAGGAAAGGAACAAGTACATATCACCTCTCTAGTGATAAAAGTGTGCCATCACACCTAGGTCAACCAAAATAGATACAAAAGAAGATGTAGACAAATCAGAATGAAAAAGCTACATCTAGCATGTCACGATCTGTGGATTGACCACTCCCTCCAGCTGACTCATAACATATAATCGAGTCATCTCCTATTGTCGTCCATGTCCTCTACTAGCCTGACCAGAGGATCCTTCCTGCAATGCCTAGTCACATCCTATGCCACCACTACTACTGAACTATTGCTTCTGGGAACCCTGCTGACTCTGCCTTGGTTGTTGTGTCACCTCATCATCCTTCATAAGGAAAGAAAACTTTGTATTCCCAGACTTTCCACACTTATAATAGGTCTTACTCTCATACCATGGCCTAGACGGCCCTATCACTGAAACTAACACACACTATGAGCTCCTGTCAACAGAAAACTATGACCTTTGCCCTTGCTTGGTGACCACTGTGATGGCATTGCTGATCTCTATTCTGACTAAGGTAATGAAAACCTAGGCTTCTTGAAGCCTCTATAATACTACCCCTAAAACTGAGCTAGCCTCTGTTGGATCCTAGATGGGTGATTAGATGCTCTAGAGGGTGGGGGCTGAATAGAGCTGAAAGCACTTACACAAAATTCATTAAACCTTCAAAATATATGACAAGATAAGGTTGCTAAATAGGCAATTTGGGTGCAACTAAATCATGCATAGCAAGGATAAGAGAGATTGAACATGCACCAAATAAGACAAGCTATTTAGAGTGGTTCCACACTTCAAACTAGAAGTGTGTCAGTCCACTTGCCTAGAAAGGTCAACCTCTAGGACTTCAACCAATTGCACTCTTATATTCAATTATTAGACTTACAATACATGACCAACAAAGGACTTACCTATCCAATACAAAGAGTCTTCAACCTTACCAAGGACTTACCCACTTTGCAAGAGTCTTCGGCCTTCTCCAAGGACTTACCCACTCTTGCACAAGTCTTCGACCTTGCAGGAATTACCCACTCTTCTTGGATCTTCCGCCTTTGACTTCACCTTCACTCGGAGAAGCTTTCCACCAAGGACTTACCCACTTGAGCTTGAGTCTTCTGCCTTCTCCAAGGACTTACCCACTCTAGCTCCAAGTCTTCAGCCTTGATCTTCACCAAGGGACTCCTTCCCTTGTTCTTCTTCACCTCTCTTGGACAAGAGAGAGAACCTTCATCTTCAAGATAGGAAATGAGAGATGGGGAGGTGGTGGAAGTGAGAGCCTTACAAGATATACAAATAAGACTAGCTCTCTTACAAATCTCCTACTCACTCTAATGGATGTAGCAAGTGATTAAGCTTAGAGAGAGAGAGAGAGGAGGCTGTAGGAAACACTCAACTATTGAATAGGAGCCTCACAAAGAGTTTGCAATGAATGCTCAACCTTGGAATGAAGCCCAAGGGGTCCTATTTATAGCTGGGGATGCCTCTTAGCCTTTGGGAACACTTGAGAACGAAAACTAGCCATTTTGTGGCTTGCAACGAATCTATTTTCACTTGTTGCAACTCCACAATGGCTAGTAGCACTGTTCTGCATTCCAGTACAGTCTGATCGGCCGAGTTTCAATAAAGGCAACTCGGCCGAACCACTAAAAGACAAGGCTGAAAGCTAGACTGTCGGCCGAGTTCCTTTGGAGAAACTCGGCCGATCGATCGACTTTCATCTTGGACCGATCAGTGGATCGGCCGAGTTTCCTAGCTAGAAACTTGACCGAATGGGAATCGGCTGAGTTTGTAACTCGGCCGATTGCAACAAAAATTCCAGAATATATGGATCGGCCGAGTTTGGAATTCGGCCGACAAAATCCCTGTTATGGGTATTTTGGAATTTTCGTTTGACTATACAAATGATGGATTTTTGTGTCCCAATAATTTTTCTAAGCTTAATTACAAGTCATACAATCATTACAAGTGGTTACAAAGCAATTCTAAGGTCATTTACATAGAGATCCCAAATTGCACACTTGTAGCTATTTTGACTTGTCTTTTCTCCAATTTGATATGCGCAAGTTAGGGCATTTGGAGTGTGTCTAAGCCTAATCTGAAATCACTCAATGTAGAAGCATTAGACACCAATATGTGGAATGGTTAGTCATCATCAAAACAAGGGTTTAGTCAATTTAGATGTGAGTCAACATTGACCTAATTGACCTTGAGTCAACATTCTCCCCCTTTTTGAAGATGACAAACCATTCCATTAATGTATTGAAAGCTTGTACGTAAGATCATACCTTCGGAGAAACCTAGGGGTTTCAATAGGATTGAGCTCATATGCTCCCCCTCAATTGATGCACATGGAGTTCTCATACTCCCCCTCAATTGATGGTATTTCTCCTGCATGGTTAGCTTTCATAACATTTATAGAAACTATGTCTTCTACTCATATATGTTCTACACATATATGTTTTCTCCCATTTACCTTCTCCCCTTTACATGGACACGCTTCTTTGCTTCATGTAAGACATGCCTTTCTCCCTGTTGTCAAAAGAAGACATATCTTTCTCCCCCTTTGTCATTTCAAAAAGGTGGGGGTGTGAAGAAACTAAGAAACACCACTTGTTAAGAGAAAGAAGATAACAAAAGTTATATAAGGAGAGTAGAAGAGCACAGACAGGGGCTTGTCCAAGCATAGAAAGAAAAGCAAGTTAAAGCATATACTTGAACAACCCAAAATGCAAGATGAAGTGCTGCAGAAAAACAATAAATCACAATTTTGACCCTCAAGATGATGGAATTTGACCAAAAACCATCGGAGCTCATGGCAAAGCGATGAGTCTTGCTCAGAAGGGTGTTTCTGCATTAAAAAACACTATACTTGCAGCAAAAACTGAAACTGGAGCAAAATCTGCATAAAATCCAAAAATACTCCAATTTCTACATATAATGTAGCTCTATGTGCCCTGCATCACAATGTTATGCAAGTAACTCAGGATAGTAGATATGCAATTCAAGGAACAATCTTGAGCATGTATGAGATAAGATACAAGCATAACATATAGATGATCAAAGATGGCAATTATTGACAGGGTTAGAACTACATGTATATGAACTACTAGTAGATGATATCATAAGTTAGGACTACTAGTAGGATCTAGATCATAGCAAGATATGCCAAAAGATACACAAGATAGAGCAAGCTATGATTAGATGAAGAGATATATCCAAACAAGGAAATATGCAAGTTTAGAAACATGAAAGGATATAACTCACTAGATATGCATCCTTACCATAAGATGATTATCCCTATGAACCTCAAGGTTGTATCAAAACAATATATACACCTAGATAGATGTAGCAAGTTAGAGCACAACGGAAGCAATTTAAGACACAACCAAGAGATCCAAAGAGTTCATCATCAAAACCTGCAAAACAACTCAAAACAAGTAATTGCACGATATAGATATACCAATTTAGAGCAATTAGAGAGATAGAGTTGTAAGCAAGATAGGCATTTAGAACATGGCAATATGCATATATAAAGGTACCAGATGAGAGTGCCAAAGAATAAGGCTATTGGTTGAGAAAATCTAGTTGAGAGGGAAATTCTCACTCAATAAGCCAAATGTATATTCTGTACACAGTGTTATCGGTCGAGTTCTGTGTATTGGCAACTCGGCCGATCGTAGCTGTTGGCAACACCCATTGGTGCCTATCGGTCGAGTTTAGACAGGACAAAACTCGTCCGACAAAACTGTTGTAGAAAAAGCACATTTTTTTCATAAAACATATCTATAGGCATGCTAAAAATACAAACCATATCCAAACATGTCTAAGCAAGTTAGTAATGCACTATAAAAGCATTAGGAACAAATTTTGAGCAAGAGTGTGAAGAGAAACACAAAATGCCACTTTTGACTCAAAAATCATATGTATAGTGCACACTAATTTGACAAAAACAAGTTAGAAATGGTTATAAGCAATAAAAACATTACCTTCGTGCTTACCATTGCTTTTCCACTTGTTGTCACCCTCTGCACATATCACCTTTCTTCTTTCATGTGGATTGAGAAGTCAATTTGCAATTTAATAGCTCAAGTCAATCCATTTTCAAGTACCTACAAGAAGAAAGATGAAATGGTCCCCAATCATATTTTTGGGTCTGGAGGGGTTAGCTTAGCAACCCAAGTCCTATTGCTCGTGGGTGCTTTCCTAAAAGGACAACAAATAGAATAATGACCAATTTCATTGCAATAGTTGCAAGTGCTCATAGTCTTGGAACTAGAGGATTCTCCATGGAATATTGGAGGTCCTTTATCTTTGTTGTTCCCTTGACTACTATCATATCCTAAACCATTTCTACCAATTTGTTTAGTAGTATGGTCTAGGATTTGATTAAGATTCTTTTTACCCACTAAGAATCTTTGCAAAGAAGATCTCAAACTATCATTATCATGCTTAAGAGAAGCAATAGTAGAAGACAAATTATTTATATTTTCTTTAGCATGCAAAAGATCATTTTCTAAGCAAAGAGATTTAGTTGAATAAGAATCTCTATCAATATGAAGAGCAGCAACATCATTCTCTCTATTTGTAGAACTAGAACAAGATTCATGCCCATTGATTTTAGCAAGCAAGGAGGCATTTTCTATTTCTAATTCATGCAAAACAAAATCTTTGTCCTTGTTTTCAGATTTAAGAACATCAATGTCATGCATGAGAGAATCAACAATTAAAGTATGCTCTTCATTTGAACTAGGCATGAGAGGTTGAGCTTCTAGAAATTTAATCTTATCAAGTAAACTAGCATTTTCAAGTTTAAGAGAGTCTACTTGGCTAAGACAATCATTTTTATCAATAAGCAAGCAAGAATTAGCATATTCAAGATCATCTAGTTCTATATGCAAATTATCAACAATTTTAGCAAGCTTTTTATTTTTCTTTTTAGAAGACTTATAAGAGGCACAAATATCATGAATAATAGCAATTAAAGATTCTTTATCTAACGAGTCTAGGTTTACCTCACTTGAGTCTTCACTTGTTGATGCTATAAGGGCAAAATGGCATTCTCCTTCATCACTAGAGCTTGATCTTGATCCTTCACATGAATCTTCACTTGAGCTTGATTTGGAGGAGCCACTTGAGCTTGAAATCCATTTCTTCATGTGAAGATGGGTCTTTTTGCCTTGTGGGCAATCTTCCTTGTAGTGACCCTTCTTCCCACATGTGAAGCACCGTGTGGAGGAGGACTTGCCTTTGTAGAATCTACCCTTGGAGTACATGGCATCTTCATCAACTTGAGAGGATGGAGAAGCTTGACCAACAATAGCCTTGATTTGAGCTTTGATTTCAGCCTTCTTCATTCTCTTGAGTTCTTTCTCCTCTTGTCTTTCTATTTCCTCCCTCTTGTCAAGTGTAGCTTCATGTGCTTGTAGATTTCCAATGAGCTCTTCAATAGGAATATCCCTAAGAGACCTTGCTTCTTCAATGGAAGTCACCTTGGATTCCCATCTCTTGGGGAGAGTTCTAAGGATCTTTGAGTTGATCTCTCCACTAGACATAGGATGTCCTAGAATAGCAAGACCATTCAAGATGGTGTTGAGCCTTGAGTACATGTTGGCTATGCTCTCTTCCTTTCCCATCTTGAAGTTCTCAAGCAACCCTTTGAGCATGTAGACTTTGCTTTCCTTCACTTGATCTGTCCCTTCATAAGTGATGCAAAGCTTTCTCCATACCTCATAGGCCGTCTCACAAGAAGAAATCCGGTTGAACTCGGTGGGGGTGATGGAGGCATATAGGATGTGCATGGCTCTAGCATTCAAGGTTGCTTTCATCAAGGTGGCTTCATCCCATTCTTCAATGTTTGTCTTTGGTAGAATGTATGGGCTGTTCACCATTTGCCACATCTCGAGACTTGATCCTTGGATGAAGAATTGAAGTCTTCTTCTCCAATAGAGGAAGTTGCTCCCATTGAAGATTGGAAGGCTGGTCGAGAGTCTCCCTTCTAGGTAGTCACCCATCTTCTCCTACTTGTAGAAGTATGCTTGGAGAAGACCCGCTCTGATACCACTTGTTGGATCCTAGATGGGTGATTAGATGCTCTAGAGAGGGGGGTGAATAGAGCTGAAAGCACTTACACAAAATTCATTAAACCTTCAAAATATATGATAAGATAAGGTTGCTAAATAGGCAATTTGGGTGCAACTAAATCATGCATAGAAAGGATAAGAGAGATTGAACATGCACCAAATAAGACAAGCTATTTAGAGTGGTTCCACACTTCAAACTAGAAGTGTGTCAGTCCACTTGCCTAGAGAGGTCAACCTCTAGGACTTCAACCAATTGCACTCTTATATTCAATTATAAGACTTACAATACATGACCAACAAAGGACTTACCTATCCAATACAAAGAGTCTTCAACCTTACCAAGGACTTACCCACTTTGCAAGAGTCTTCGGCCTTCTCCAAGGACTTACCCACTCTTGCACAAGTCTTCGGACTTGCAGGAATTACCCACTCTTCTTGGATCTTCCGCCTTTGACTTCACCTTCACTCGGAGAAGCTTTCCACCAAGGACTTACCCACTTGAGCTTGAGTCTTCTGCCTTCTCCAAGGACTTACCCACTCTAGCTCCAAGTCTTCAGCCTTGATCTTCACCAAGGGACTCCTTCCCTTGTTCTTCTTCACCTATCTTGGACAAGAGAGAGAACCTTCATCTTCAAGATAGGAAATGAGAGATGGGGAGGTGGTGGAAGTGAGAGCCTCACAAGATATACAAATAAGACTAGCTCTCTTACAAATCTCCTACTCACTCTAATGGATGTAGCAAGTGATTAAGCTTAGAGAGAGAGAGAGGAGGCTGTAGGAAGCACTCAACTATAGAATAGGAGCCTCACAAAGAGTTTGCAATGAATGCTCAACCTTGGAATGAAGCCCAAGAGGTCCTATTTATAGCTGGGGATGCCTCTTAGCCTTTGGGAACACTTGAGAATGAAAACTAGCCATTTTGTGGCTTGCAACGGATCTATTTTCACTTGTTGCAACTCCACAACGGCTAGTAGCACTTTTCTGCATTCCAGTACAGTCTGATCGACCGAGTTTCAATAAAGGCAACTCGGCCGAACCACTAAAAGACAAGGCTGAAAGCTAGACTGTCGGCTGAGTTCCTTTGGAGAAACTCAGCCGATCGGTCGACTTTCATCTTGGACCGATCAGTGGATCGGCCGAGTTTCCTAGCTAGAAACTCGACCGAACGGGAATCGGCTGAGTTTGTAACTCGGCGGATTGCAACAAAAATTCCAGAATATATGGATCGGCCGAGTTTGGAATTCGGCCGATAAAATCCCTGTTATGGGTATTTTGGAATTTTCGTTTGACTATACAAATGATGGATTTTTGTGTCCCAATAATTTTTCTAAGCTTAATTACAAGTCATACAATCATTACAAGTGGTTACAAAGCAATTCTAAGGTCATTTACATAGAGATCCCAAATTGCACACTTGTAGCTATTTTGACTTGTCTTTTCTCCAATTTGATATGCGCAAGTTAGGGAATTTGGAGTGTGTCTAAACCTAATCTGAAATCACTCAATGTAGAAGCATTAGACACCAATATGTGGAATGGTTAGTCATCATCAAAACAAGGGTTTGGTCAATTTAGACGTGAGTCAACATTGACCTAATTGACCTTGAGTCAACAGCCTCTTCTTAGTGTTGGCTCTGTGCTTTTCTACAACCAACTGCTCAATCATCCTCAAGACTCCGTGAAGGTAGCAAACCTCTCCTTGTTCTCCAGAGAAGACACCGTCATCATCAACTATGTTTTCAGACCCTTCTCGAACCGCCATATCCTCTCCTTATCTGTCTCCTCCATGTGAGGACAGAACCTCAATAACTCCATGAACTTGGCCTCATACTCATTTACCATCATCGATCCTTGCCAGATCTTATTTAAATGCAAGTTCTTCTCATCCAAATATGTCTACGGGAAGTATCGACTCAAAAACTCCCACCAAAAATCCTCACAACTGATCACCATCCCAGTTCTCTTTTCCTTCTCTATGGCCCACCAATGGCCAATAATGCCCTTCAGTAGGTACACAACATGCTTCACCTTATCCTCTTTTGAGATGTTAAGGATCTTGAATGCCTTCTCCACCTCCATCAGCCACATATCCACATCCTTCGAGTCCACTGTACCCACATATTTGATGACCCTGACACGTCTCAGACACTCGAACATCTTCCGAGAACCTTGGGATTATGTATTGGGGACAACAACCCTCACTTGAGGTACGAGTGCTCTATCCGCCATGTGTGAAATCATGACCATTAACTGTCCAAACATAGACTAAAAAGTAGGATTGGCCATAGTTGTTGGGTCAAACTGAGGCACCTCAGGCATTCCATCTACTCTAGATTGCCTCCTTGTACCAAGTCCTGGTGTAGCAACACTACTCTTAGCGTGTTCTTTGTGCTCTCCATACATATCTACATAAGCATAAACTACAATCAAATATGTTGGAGGATGCAAGAACAGACACAAACCTAGTTATGTCCATGTAGACTCAGCAAACCTAGTGCTCTGATACCAACCCAACATGTGACACCTTCATGCCAAACAAATAAGATTACTCAAAACAAAGCTTGTGATCATCAATTAAATAACCACATAACCATAAAAGTGATAAATTAAAATCAATCTCATATATCCATCATTGCATGGGAACATATTACATGAAGGTCCACAACATGTACCATATCACATACCATATAGGTATTTACATCTGTACAGTGGCCATCTACCACTCACCTATTACCAAAAGATGATGTTCACATGTACAATACACTTATATAAAACAAAGGCATACTTCCCAAACATGTATCGAGGTGCAAATCTTCTACGAAACACATCCCTCTTGAACTTGTGAGTACAAGGACAACACTAAGACTCTACTGCACAATGCTAGTATCTATCTGACCTTCAACAACTACTGATCTCCAAGATACTCCTCCTCAACAACACAATCATTCCCGTGCCACTGACGACCACCTAAAAAGATGTGGTGAACCACGAGGGTGAAACCCATGTCCCAACGAGAGATATCACTTTCAGCCAACAGTTATTGAAACACAGTAGGATATATTATTTATTAAATAGAATGAGCAGATTCAACTAAATGAATAATTAAAAACTAATTACATAGGTTGAAAAACTATAATAGATAAGTAAAGAAATATGATAAGAAGGAATATGAACAACATGTATAATATTTAATTTTACTTAATGCATTACATATCAATAAGAAGTATAAGAAACAAGGCAAGGGAAAACATCCAATGTGAATTGTGTTTAACCCTAAGCAAAAGTACGACAATGATGTATTACATTTATTATTAATGCCCTGAGGAATTGAGGAATACCTACTCAATTCCAACTGACCACCGCTAAGTCAAAATCAGTGCAATACAATATCTAGGAAGAGCTTGAATCCTAAGATCTTCTCCATACTCAGTCAGTACGAGTGAAAAACACCTAGTTCGCCTTGATATATAATTCACGACACTAGACACAAGGGTACAAAGCCATGTCATCGAGGAACCATCATCATTTCCCTCAAAATATCATATATAAATCTCCAAGATACGACCGCATCCATTCTCACACTGAGGCATGACAGTGGTCATCCTCCAAACACCTTAGGATTAAGATAACAAGGACACATTGTCACTTGCACCTCGCATACTCAATAGTATGTACTCCCAATTTCCCTTAGGAGTACTCATTTCACTATCCAACAATTATGAAAATGAAATGGATCTATGGAAGAGGGCAACTACATGGTTAGGGTTTCATTTGATTAGTTAAAGCCATTTGAGTATCTTTTAACTACATCAACCATGTTATGTACACACCCTAAACAGGTTCTATAAAAGCATGAGTACATTACAACCTCACAGGATATAAAACTTATAAGATATAAACTTATATCATTATCACATGGTACTATTTTACTTCCACACATAAGACCATCACCATCATCACATCACCAAGGGATACCAATCCCTATCACATCACACAGAAGGTACCACCTCAATTAGAGCACAAAGCCACTACCAAAGTCATTGACCAGTCACATTATTCCCTACAAGAGCATCATTACCTCTTCATGCCTCATCAAAGATCATCACCATTACCACACATATGCTATGCCATTAGTACACAATCATACAAGAGTTGTGATGTGTATAAAACAACACAATAGGGTACAATAGATTAGGAGGGAGAAAGCATTCTATTAACATATGAATTTCTCAAGCCAACTAAGAAACATTATCATGTACTTGAGTTAAGTTTCACGAGGTAACCAAGTTAGGGTTTCATAACAACAATTAAAGATAATACTAATTACCATCATATCCATATTTCATGGAAGCTAGAAGGTTAACTATCGCCATAATCAAGTCAACAAGGCATGAAACATATTGTCCAAAAATCTCATCGACTGCTGAAGTTTGAGAAAGGTTGGTGACAACTGAAGATTAGGTCATACATATTCATCGACCACTGAGAAATAGACATTAATGGTGATCTATTATAACCAAGCTTCATCCCCTTCAAAAACCGTTGAATTTGACCCATTTCAGTGACCGCTGAACTAGGGTTAGTCACCCTCAACCACCACTTAGAAACAAGGGTCATCGTCCACACAAAGTCCCATTCTTGGAGACTAAAGTACATGGAATTGTCCACCTAAGAGACCATCACACTAGGAACTCAATGACCTCAAGGAGGTGTGAAACTTATCGACCACTAAGGAAGAAGAAATTCTTAGTGACCACTCAACACCAAACATTCTTGGCGACGACATGAAGAGAGAGAAAGTTCACCAAGTATAAGATCATCAAGTTGATCATCATCATGAATCTGAGAACCATCAATGTGTAAACCACAAGAAGGAAGACCACCCCAAAACCCTAAATTTGACCATCAACAAGTAAGAGCAAAACCATCATTGTGATAAGGAAAAACCAACATTTTGCACATTCATTCAAAATATCATACCTCCATCTCAATCCAAGATAGATGTGCACCATGATTAAGGTTTACCGAAAGGAGATATATCCACTCGAGAATCAACGTAAACATGAACCCTAGATCATAGGTATTATCACCATTCCACTTATAATCGGGTTTCAAGGATTGGTTATTTTAATGCAAGATAAGTGTAATCAATAATTCATGAGAAATTTATATAACTCACCTTGGGTATGAAGAAACAACTTCCACAAGAAGGATGCTCCAAGAAACTATAGGAAAACCAAAGCTTGATCACCACCTCACGTCCAAGCTAGCACAACCTCAAAGAGATAAGAAAACCCATAGGTTAAAGGAGCACAATATGTAGAGCAGAACTCAAGGCAGAAAAGACAAGAAAGAAAGAAAATCTCCAACTCAACTTGTGCATTGACATGAAGAACCATGGACTCAGGCAAGAAGAGAGAAGTTACTCAAGAAGAACCACCATGGAGACCCATGGATTCATCCAAGAGAAATAAGGAAGGTAGGGTTTCAAGAAAATGAAGATCAAACAAGAGAGATCACTTACCAAGGTCAAGGAACACCAAAGGATCAACAAAGAAGAGAGTTGATACAAATCCTAGCTCCACATGTAAGGGGTTCAACCACTTCTCCAAGATCAAGAACCACCTTCTACACCAAGAACACAAGGGATGAGTTCCAAGGAGAAGAGAGTTCAAAAGATAACACTTGCATGCAAAAAGAGGGGTACATACATCCAAAGGTTAGAGAGAGAGAGAGAAAGGAGGTTAAGTGTCCAACCAAACATGCCATGTGTCCACCATATCTTGGATGTGCAAGCACTAAACATATGCATGCAAGAAGAGTCATTAAAACCAAGAAAAACCAACAACCACTTGGTCCATAAATTCTCAACGACCGATGAGAATTCTTGGCGACCAGGACACCCTTAAAATTAAACGACCGTTGAAGAATAGAAAAGCAAACAGTCCCATAGACTAAAGCCTAGGGTTTTTTTGGTGAAAAGAGAGGTTTCCTGGCCTCATCGACCGCCAATACCAATAGGCACACCTCAACATCATCGACCACCAGGACATAACTGAACGGTCAAACATACCATCAAGGTCAAGCAAAACCCTAAAACTCAACACAGGATGTCACCACATCAAACCAAGGTACAAAAAGGCACCCCAAAGTACTTCTCTTTCCAACATGACGTCAAAACATGTGAGGAAAAACAAACATGTGACAATTTCAAGAAAAACCCAAAACATTGGTAAATCGCAATTAGGTCCAAGACAAGCATATATATACAAAACTAGCTCAAACAACATCCAAACTAGACTAAACTTGAAGCACAAGCATGTCACATGTTACTAAAGTGAATCACATGATTAGATTGAGGTTTTAAGCATCTTATGATGCTAATCAAGCATGATCACCCCTAAAGCTAAGTCAGGAGCCTTACACTTACATACCACCAAGACTTCTCCATCTATAATTTCACCCCCACAATCATAGAAACAATAAGAATATCTCTTATCCATTGCCTCCTATTATAACCAAGTTACACCCTACAAACCTGAAAATTGATGTGGATGGATGTGTAGATGCAAACCAAACATTGGCAATGGTTCAATAGAGGTTGTGAGACCTCCTACCTCCCTCTTCAGAAGAAATATTGGCTAGGGTATGTACAAAGTGGATGTAGATAACATGAAGAGATATCTTGAGTCAACCTTGGCCATAAACATGAGGTCTGATTCTTGGAAGATCCTTTCAATCACAATGATAGTTCGTCAGTTCCCTCTCTTGCAATTTCAATATTTATAAAATAAATATGAGATAACATGTTAGGTGGTCATGGTGAATAGAGTATGATTAAGATAATGCATGATAATAGAAACTACCTAAATGAATTGGTCATGTAACCCTAGCACCTTAATTATAATATATCAATACCTATATGGATATCATTAAGTATTCCAACATACTAGATGTTAGAAACTTCTTTATACCCGACTATTGCTTAAATTGATGAAAACATGCATGACATGAGGAAGGAATTAGATAATAGTAAGAGTATGATCTATACAAACATGGTTATTACAATAATCCATACTAATGAATCAATTTGTTAAATACAAATTTAGTCATCCTATATAATATTATACCATCATTAACAATTGCAATCATATATACTTACATTATTTTGTATGAAGACTTTTCTGTATACTCACTCCTAGATGGATGTATTTTCAAAAAGCAACATGGATCGGTGAATAAAATAGAACTATATGTAAGTATGAAGACTTGTGGAGAGTTGATACTGAAGAGACTTATTTGATCTTAAACAACCTAATCTAAGATAACACTTTTTGTTTTATTGTACAAGGAGTCCTTCATTCACATATTGATATAATTAAGTTCGTATACATCTTGAGACCTATGTATGAGTGTATAACTACTATGCATTAAACTATATATGATTTAAACCCGAAATATTCCTAATAAGGTTAATGAACATCTTTGAGCCTAGAAAATAAGTATAATTATATTTCACATAAGGGAAGATAACATTTTAGGATCTAGTCTTGAGAAAATGTTATAAAACAATTGAGTACATAATATTAAATATATTTACATAACCTAGATAGAAACACTAGAAATGAGAATAATGAAAAATAAAAATAGTACTCCTAGATGCAAAACCCTAGTCATGAATAAACAAAACTTGATTCCAAGCCATATAGTGACAAATATCCCTCTACATTTGTAGATCTCTCTATTTTGATTAAATTCTTAGATCTAAATACTTGGAACTCAAAATTTTGGATACTTTAGATTCGAATGTAAAAAGATTCTATTTCTATTTGGAAAATTTATCTCTCATTGATTGCATGCATGATTAGATAGGTTGGTTGACCTAAAAATTTATTTTGAACCTTATCCTTCCTCATCTAAGGGCGGCCAACATTTATTCCTAGAAAATAGTAGCATAATGTTTAAATGTTGAAAAAGGGCATTCTAGTGCCCCTAGTTTAGAGAAATTACACTTCCACACCTATTCATAGAGTTAAAGGACATAGGGTCCCTTAGTATACTCAAATTCTCAGTTCGTGTGTTGTTGTTATTCATAGGAGTTAACATATGGCTTCTCCAACAACTAGACATTGACATGTGCTATCTATATGAAAATCTGAATTATTAGTCTCAAATTTAGATATTGAATTTTATTGAAGTTGAAAACGTGTTGTTATTATTTGATACTATCCTATATTGCTTATCTTTTTGCATTTTGTTCATGAAAATCCTTTCTAGATAGGTTCATACTTTTAAGTACAAATATAATTTTTGTGTGGTCATTTGGCTGACCTATATTTCCCTTCTTGGGGTCCATGTGTGTTTTTTTCCCTCTAGGAACTCATTAATAGGTGATCAATACAAGACCTAGAAGAGATGTGCAAGAATTTTCCCCTCTTGAAGAGTGGATAAGACTCATGCACATTCTTAATTTGCAATTTTGTGTATATATTCCACAACTCTGACATAAACCATGATTGCAACAAAATATTTTTTATGTTTTCTGATAAAATGTAGTAAGTATTTGATCATAACGGTCAGTTATGTACAACATGGTATCATAGACTATAAATAGTAGGCATTCATGCATGTCTCCTTGAATTTAGGTTTCTTTAGGATTACAATAATTAGAACTTAGAAAAATAGTTCACAACATTCCTTAGTATCATTGGCCTAATTATGAGGATATACCAAGACTACAAGTATAGTACACTAAGAAACTAGGATGTGAAGTATGTTCCTTAACATAGAAGTTCACAAAGCATACCTAGCTCTCCCACTAGTCTCGCCTAGGTGTAGATTACACATGGAATATTATTGAGGAATAATATTTAATACACATGTATGTAGATCTACATGAGGGCCTTAGAACATTGATATCACCATTGTAGGTATATGAATGGGTAGAGTAACCTAGCATCAATATAGTTTGGGACAACCCCAAATAATGACCAAATATAATAAAAACAGAATAGTTAAAAAACATAATCCTAAAATAGTAATTTTCATTTATATATAGTCACATTTGATAACTATCATTCAACTTGGTGGATTTGGACTATATTCCGTAGTTGAGGCTTCCTCATATACACTTTTATGGCATCTAGAGTCCAATCTTGGTTGCTTCAGGATCATATCTTGTGTGATAGAGGGATTCATGGTATGGACTCTGAATTTGATTATGCCCTAGATTGTCTTCGTGCCATGATTCCTTCTTTCCTGCTTAGTTGCTTTTCTAATTAGGACACCATCCCTCCAAAGGCCCAAAATGTCTTGGTGAGTGCCCTTTTAGGAAAACAATTGAGGACGTGGAAGTTAAGTTTGACATGATGGTTAGGCAGAAGGTAGTTTTGGATGTTTACAAGCTGATCATGCTTAAGATTTTCTCCTTTCTATTCCTATTGATGGCCTTGGCCTACATATATCACTAGTGGAGTATCGTACTATCCTCTGATATCATCTTATGAGTCCTTTGTTTCCAGTTGATGAGATATGTCCATTCTATCATAAGACATGTTTGGACACTTTTAGAGAGCATGTGGTTCATTGTAGGGAGCATCCATGTTTTAAACATAGGCATGATCTTGTTAGGGATGTTGTCGATGATGTATTCAGACATGCATGTGTTACTACTAAGAAAGAGGTACATGTGAACTTTTTGATAGACCCACCAGAGTTGAAATCAACACTTAGACCTGCGATGTTTTGATTTTGGATGGGTCAGAAGAAACATGCATTTGTAGATCCAACAGGAGTTTCTCCATTGGTTGGTTTGAGGAGTGGTGATTTTATTGTAGGACTAGCTTCCGTTAAAGCTACATCAGCCAAAGTGGTCAAGCATGAGAAAGAGTGTATTGAAAATCAACACTCCTTTATCCCCTTTGGATTTGATAGCTTTGGTTTCTTCGCACCAGAGGCCGTAGAGATTCTAAAGAGGGTCAAAAAAGTGATGAATAGTAATGTTATGACTCTCAAGTGTATGGATGTAGTATTTCAAAGTGTTGGTTTTGCAATCCAAAAAGGACTAGCGGCGCAACTTGATGCCCATTTGTCTTCTACTTCGATGTAATTCCCATAAACTAGTATTGGCAATTTCTACAACATTTAATATTAAGAATGTTCCATCATCATGTAAGTGGAATTAATATAGGTGTCTAAGGAAGGATGTTTAGTGAAGGTTCTGGCATAATTACTCCCGATCCATTTAGGTGGTGGTTGGGTTTAATAACTTTACATGCCAACATGGCCCAAACGATGTACTACTTGGGAAAACCCTAATCTTAAATTAGCCAATCACCTAATTTTAGAAAAAAATAATCTCCTTGAATAGTGACGAAATAAATAATAATATGTTAGGACTTAGATGAAAAACCCTACTAGTACAACACTGTTAAAAAAATCACATAAGACCCCTCCAAAATATGATGATTAAGAGTTAAATAATGGGTTCTCCACCTATTTATGTAGTTATGATATCTGTGAGACTAAAAAAAGTTACAAATCCAACATTTTGTTTATATAGATGCAAAAAAATGACTTGAAGATGCATCCTAGTCCATAATAAGATAATCAAATGGAAAATGTAATACAAATGAGTACTCCTAGGTTTTTGGAACTCCCAAGTTTTAGAGATATATAAAACTTTGGATAATTAATGTTGAATCAAGCATTGTATTGAAAATTGAGAAATAAAAATGAAGCATTTGTAAAATTTTGACCCAATAAAACATCACATATAGATTACTGACATCAATATTGAGTAACATTTGACAAAGTGTTAAGAATCTCTATGATAACTATATAATTTTGTGGTGTAATACAAAATTTTGATATTCACAATTTATATTCTTAACCTAGAATTTTACACATGACTATATAGGAATTATATGGACCAGGCATCACTAAGTGCTTAGGTGACTATTTATGTTTCATAAAAATATTAATTCTATAAACATGTCAAGTAGTTGGGATAATATTAACTAGAATGAAGACTTGTGGCGGTTGTGAATTGGTTCTCTGATTGATTTTGGCCATTTTTAGTTTTAGAATGAAACATTTTCCCATTGAAAAAGTATTTTCCTTATAATATTAAATGCACAAAGAAAACACTGATTTAATGAAATTTCATAGATGATTTCTTGAGCTAAGGAACAATATTGGAAGTATAAGAAACCCTAGAGGAAAATCACATGAAATCCTCTAAACCTAGAGTTTGTTAAAGGATACTACATTGGAGTTGTCAAGGCTATTTAGAATTCTAGTTGAATCCTTTTAAGGGGTGGAGAATAGTACCTGACTAGACCAGGAATATATCAATTTTGAGGAGGAAATCCTTTTTATGGGGTGGAGATTTGTAACATAGTGGAGTTTTGGGTACTAAATATATTATGAGCTACAAATCAAAATCTGAGTTCATTTGCAACTTGGTCTCTCGTTCAAGATCTCATTTGATTAATTTTGTCAATTATCATGTTCTTGATATTAGTGTGTCCTTAAGAATCCCTTGTGTCCAAATGATTTGATTCTCCTCACATGAGAAATATTTACAAATGAGTTCCTCGAATGATCTTCATGAATCACTTTGACATCTTTTAGTACAATTTGACATTTTATGCTAAATTTTGCATGTTAGTCCGTATACTTCAATAATTCATCTAAATTCTCAATCATTGGCTTTGGAATCAACCTCCAATACTAATTAACAATTTTGAATGCCTAATGATGATGACTTAGCCAATCCAATTATAGTCATACACTACATGAGATAATATTTTTGTAATTTTAAACAATAGAAATCAAACTCAAGGTGTGGACCTCAAAATAATTTGGGGTATTTTTTAGAAGTTGTAAAGTTGGGAAGTAGTTATCAATGGGGAGTAATTACTACTGATTGACTAAGTTAGAGCCTTAGAATTTATATTTAATATTATTTAGCATCATGATGAGGTCTAAGCCTATCTCATTTGGTGCTCTGAAATGTAAATTGTAAAACATAGAAATAATTTGCTTGATTGGTAATTTGACCATCTATTGCAAAGACTATGAATTTGACACCCTCAATAGTTGCATTAATGTCGAAAGTCAATACTAGCAAGCCATACCCATCTTCTCCTTTCTATGTAAACAACACTCCTTATTCCAGCCCTATCCCTCATCTTGAACGTTGTTTTTCAGAGTTACATATGATGACGGAAAGACTATATTTCAAGTCCACCTAACAACAAGTCATAGTAAAGATGTGTCTCCTACTCTTGACTTTTATCCACTTTATGGGAAGTAAGAAAACCCTAGGATAGGCTTTGCCATTTCTAGTACACAAGAAATAGTAGAGAAACCTTCTCTATAGACCTCCTCAAACCATCCTTTATCCTCTTTTTCCTTCCTGACATACCCGAGCCTCAAAGAATGACCCTACTTCCACAGTTAAAATAGTATCATGGAAAATACTTCACTACTGCCATGAAGGCAGATATGAACAACCAAGGAAATGGGCCCTACATCCATTATAGTTGCTAACCTTCGATCTATCAGGCCTCCAAGTAACTCACAGCCGCTCCTCCTCCTTATCACTAATAACACTAAAACCCTAGAACCAACATCTTCCTATATAAGACCTTAGCATCTAGAGAAAGAACCAAGATGATATTCAAATCTACAGTACCAGAACCCTGACCCCATGCAAATTTATGACCCAATGTGCCATCATCACCAATATCTACACCTCTAATCTTCTCCCTAGTTTGTGTCACCACCACAAACTTGCAGGATCCATCAAAAAATCATAGACCAAATGTACCACCTACAAATGAACCTACAACTTGAAAACTCTGACCATGATCTACTCTTCTCCTCCATTACACCTCAAATAGTAGCAACCCATCTTCATCTTGCCTAGCTTCCCAACAAACATCATGGATAAATCCACAAGAGAACCCAAACATCCCCTACCTTGGCTGTAAAATCATATGTAGTAGTTTCTATGAGCCGACAAAGTGTGATGACACCATCAATTTCATTTGATCCCTACTACAACCCTAAAGTTCTACCGACCTCACTATCTTCCATGTGATGTGGAAAATGGTAGACAACACCCTCAAGAGTAGACAAATCTTCACAGTATGACCATGCCTCAACCAGACTTCCACACCACTACCAACGGCCCTGCACCGCCTCCCTAGAAACTTGACAAGGGCACTCTCAACCAGAAGACCTATTGGTGACCACCAACCTGCAATACAACAAATCGCCCTCTCCAACTGAATATGCCAGAGACAAACTAAGATCCAGAGACTCCTCAGTGCCTACATATGACCTTGTCACCACTGCCTCAACACTTGAAGCTCATTCTCGATCCCCAAGCCCTACTTCATCTCTAGGATTACTCCAAGATGTTGGCAAGCTTCCATCATACCATTGATGCCGCTTGACCTCCTCATAGAGCTAGCTGCAACCCTATTCAGGTTTGGTGACTAACATTGCTTTGCGATCGATGCCTACATACCACCAAGACCACACCATTATATATCTAGCCCTACAATAAATACAAACATCAAGAAGATCCTCCTCCACTTGATCCTGTTATAACCAAGTTACAACCTATAGACCTACAAATTGATGCAAATGGATCTGTAAATGCAACCCAACATTGGAAATGGTTGTAGAGAGGTTGTGAGACCTCCTACCTCCCTCTTGAGAAGATATACTGCCTAGGTTATGTACAAGGTGGATGCAGATAACATGAAGAGATATCTTGAGCCAACCTTGGCCACAAATCACATCTTGAGGTGTGATTCTTGTAAGATCCTTTCAATTGCAATGATAGGTCAGTAGTTCCCTCTCTTGAAATTTGCATATTTAGAAAGTAGATAAGTGATAATATGTTAAGTGATCATGGTGAAAAAAGTATGATTAATATAATGCATGATAATAGAAAGTACCTAAATCATTTGGTCATGTCACCCTAATACCTAATAGTAATATATGAATACCTATATAGATATCATTATGTACTCGTATATACTAGATGTTAGAAACTTAAATATACACGACTATTGCTTAAATTGGTGAATACATTCATGACATAAGGAAGGAATTATATGATAGTAAGAGTATTCTATATAAAAGCATGGTTATTACAATAACCCATACTAATCAATCATTCCATTAAATACAAATTTGGTTATCCTACATAATACGATACCATCATTAAGAGTTGCAATCATACTTACATTATTTTGTTTATGAAGACTTTTATATATACTCATTCCTAGATGAACGTAATTTTGAAATGCAATTTGGATCGATGAATTGAAGAAAACTATATTTAAGTATGGAGATTTGTAGAGAGATAATATGGAAGAGAACCTATTTGATCTTAGACAACCTCATCTAAGATAACACTTTTTTATTTATAATTTAAGGATTCATTCATTCACATATTGGTATAATTAAGTTTATATGCAGCTTGAGACCTACGTATGAGTGTATAAATAGTAAACTATGTATGATTTAAACCCTAAATATTCCTAATAAGGTTAATCAACATCTTTGAGCCTAGAAATTAAGTAGAATTATATTGCACAGAAGATAGAATAACATTTTAGGATCTAGTCATGAGAAAATGTTATAAAACAATTGAGTAAGTTATATATATATATATAACCTAGATCGAAACCCTAGATAATGGAAAATATGAACAACACTCTAGATGGAAAACTCTAGTTTCCAAATAAACAAAACTTGATTCCAAGACATATAGTGATAAATATTCCTCTACATTTGTAGATCTCTTTATTTTTGTCAAATCTTGGAGATGAATACTTGGAGCTCACAATTTTGGATATTTTTAATTCAAAGGTACTAAATTTTTATCTCAATTTGAATAATAAATTCCCTCATTGATTTCATGCATGATTAGATAGGTTTTTTTTGTCAGCCAAAACTCTTTCTCCTTTTTTTTCGTATATTTGAGTATAGTCCATTTACATCTATTGGGACTTATCTTTATAACATAAAAGAGTACAAGACTCGAAAGGAGAAAAAAATATGGAAGTGAAAGAATCTATACATGCCTAAAAGGATCAGAATTAGAACCAAAGTAGCTCTTCAACACAACTCTAGGGAGAGGCATAAAAAATGCAACTCAGTCTTCAACAGTTGACCAACAGGACAACAGTCCCAACTCACCGTAAAAGAAACATAGATGAATCTCCATATTATCTTAGAAAGCAGAAGGAAACTCCAACAAAAGATATCTTTAGAGAATTAGGACTAGTATCTATGCTTGAAAGATCATAACTCCAGGACACAACTTCAAGGAAGAGAAACTAAACTTCAAGCAAGGTAAACCCAAGAGTAGCCAAAGAACATCTCATTAAAAGACTGTAAACTAGTTCTCCTGATCCAAAAGAGCTATCTGCCATGGAACTACATACTAGGTAAATAGAACTCTAGAAGAACACTAGGTCATCAAGAGAGAACATGAAAAATAGGCCACTAATCATCAGAAAAAACAGTCCACAAAGAACATAATCCATCTAAACCATAAGCACCAAGACTAATCCTATAGAAAAATAGAATAGAAATAACTTGAGCATCACCAAATAAGAATATCAAACTCTTTCTTAATGGTTTTCCACACAACATCAATATTACAATTGTAGTCCATATGTACTCGAATATTTCTCTCAATCCAGACATGATAAAAAATAAGAGCACACATAATTTTGACATTTTCCTCTTAAACTGATAAGATCAAGCCAATCCTTAGGCATTTTTTCCAACACATGAGAATGCAATGTTAAGCTCCAAATTCCTTTGGTATACAGACAATCAAAGCATACATGGGTAGTATCCTCATAGGCACTCATGCAAAGAAAACAAATCGAGGCAACTAAAATTCCTCTCCTTCTTGTGTAATCTGAGGTAGGAAATTTGTTGTGCCTAGCTTTCAATAAACGAAAAAGAGTTTTTTTGTGGCTTTTACAACTCCAAATCCATCTAAAAGTCATCCAGAGACCCCTTAGCTCTTATATAGTTCCAAACCAGTTTAGCTTTAACATTTTTGTGACCAAGAAAAGATATAGAGTCGTTCTGGCTCAAAATAGGATTTTTTTTATTAATAATCAATAAGAACCTGAGGATGTCTACTAGGATTAACCTTCCAATTCCCATTTTGAACAATGGAATTAACTAGAAAATTAGAAGGACAACCAAGGCAGATAACCGTCTCCTTCCCAATAATTTCACCCAGGAATTTAGTTTGCACCAAGGGTCTTTCCAGAGCTTGAATACATTTCCTAGTCCAACATTAAACTCAATGAGGGATAATAAAATGTCTCTTACTTAAAAATATTATTAAATATCCATTAGTTATTAGGAGATTATTTAGTAGTCCAAAAGGTATACTTCCTTAAGTATTTTTCACCAATCCACTTGCCCCAGAGTGAATTCTTTTTGTTGTCTATATCCTAGGCATTAATGGTTAAGCAAGCCTTAGCTAGTTCTCTACTATTTCTTAAGCCTAAACCCCTTTCATCCTTAGGAAGGGTGGTTTTTTACCATTTGATCAAGTGAAGATTTTTCGTATTCTCTGTGTGCCCCCATAAAAAATATCTGCAATAATTATCAATCTCATCCAAAACAAAACTTGGAACAAGAAAAGAGCAAAGCCAATATAAATGCATAGAGGACAAGCTAGACATAATGAGCTCAACTCTACTAGTCAAGGACAAAAGCTTTGCTTTCCAAGATTCCTACCTCTTCTTAGCTTTGTCAACTAGAAAAACACAATGCTTCTTGGATAACTTCCCTCCAAATAAAGGTAAACCAAGATATTTTGATGCATTTAAACCACCTTCCTTAATACTCAGGACATCATACATATGGGTAGTATCTGATTTCTTATTGTAGAACACAAAGCTTTTAAGATGATTCATACCAAGATCCCAAAATTTTGCCAAAACCAGCAAATAGTTTGGAAATGTTAACAACACTCTTAGTATTAGCTATAGAGAAGACCATAAGATCATAAAAAAAATAAGATGAGATAAGTTCACATTCCTAGAAGCCCAAACAGGAGAAATAGCCTGATCCTTAATCTTGCTTTTGATAATTTTAGTAAACCCTTGCAAAACAATAACAAATAGGTAAGGGGTGATAGGGTTCCCTTGCCTAACACCATTGGTCAGCCAAATAGGGTCATAGGTTCATCATTAACCATGATTTGGTAAGAAGTAGAATGGGAAATAGTATCAATTTACTTAATCCATAATGAAGGAAAGCCCATCCTATACAAAATGGAGAACAGAAAGCTCGAACTAATTGAATCGTAGGGATGCACATAAGTGAACTATTCTTTTCTTAAAATCACTTAGGACTTCATTGGTAAGTAAAATTGCCTCTTTTATGCTCCTGTCTATAATAAATGCACATTAATTCACATCTATAATGAAAGGCAGCAGAGGCTGAAGTCTATTAGCAAGAACCTTAAAGATGATCTTATAAAACACATTACATAAAGAAATGGGGTTCCAATTAGAAATAGAAAAGGAATCAGACCCATTAGGAATAAGAGTGATGTAGGTCCTATTAGCCTCCTTGAGAAGAACACTATTATGGAAAAATACCATAACAAACTCAAAAATGACATCAACAATAATGGACCAAGCTTTTTTATAAAAAATCCATTAAAACCATTCAGACCAGGGGATTTATCACCATTTATCCCATCAACTATATCATCAATTTCTTTCCTAGAATAGGGGAAATAATATTGATTTTTTGTTCTTGAGAGATTTTAGGACCAAACCAATCTCCCTTCCAAACATCATCAGAGCAGTTAGCATTACAGAACATATTAGAGTAAAAGGAGTGGGAAATAGAGTTAATCACTTCAACATCATGGCAAAGAACATCATCACTCATAAGGCTTCTAATAGAGTTCCTTGATCTCTAAGTTTTCATAGAAGAATAAAACAAGTTAGCATTAGAATTACCTTCCTTCAGCCATTGTATATGAAAATTTTGCCTTAAGAAGGATTCTTCAACATCCAATGCTCTTTTGGCTTCCAAACTTAGATATTTTGCGATAGCCCTCTTGTATTCACTAAAAGGATTAAGATCAACACTCAATTGGGTAGCTCTATCTTCCTCTTTAGTTGTAGAAGCTTTCTCAAAAATATCTCCAACAGTCTTCTTATTCCATCTTTTAAGCTTGATACAAAGATTCCCTAGCTTTTTGTACAGTCTATAAGTAGCATAACCTTTATTTTTTATGTTCCAAGCATCCCTCACAATAGAATAAAAATCCAGAAGAGAAGCCCAAGCATTGATAAATCTAAATGGAGTTTTCATAGTTCTAGGATTACCAACTTTCAAATTAATTCTCTTGCGATCACTTACAATATTGGAAACACATTCCCCATGGAAGCCTTCAATATAATTTATAAACAAAAAATTATAAAGGATCTTATCAATTTTAGAAGTAACAAACCCATCAGCAGATTGATGGTTATCTTGTGTAAAATAAGGACCACTCAAGTCCAATTCATATGCACCACAATAAAGAACACAACCATTAAACTCATCCATAAAGACTTTAGTAGGTGGATGTTTGCCAACTCTTTCACAAGACTTTCTAATAGAATTAAAGTTCCCCATTATGAACCAATTGATGAACATGGTCTGAATAATACCATCGATAAGCTTTCATAGCCCCCTTCTATCAGGATCGTCATTATGTCCATAAACAACTATTAGAAATAACTCAGAGTCATCACATTGAATCTTCACATGAATAGCTTGATCGTTCTCCACAACTTTAGAGAGATTACACACATTACTTTTCCAAAAAATGACGACTCTACCCAAAACATGAGATTCATGGTCATAGATCCATTTATAATCAGAAAAAATTATTCATTAAACCAAATACTTTCTCTTTTTGCAACTTTGACTCATTAGCAATAAATATGTCAGTGTTCAACCTTCTTATTTCTTATTGGATGCCATGGACCTTATTACTGATTCCCCTAACATTCCAATAAGATACATAAAGAGAGAAATTCATTTTCAACCTTGGGTTGTTGACCTGACAACCCATGGTCTTTTTCAATTGTTTTCAAACCATCAAACTTATTCTGCATAGGAGAAAACCCATATTTCAAGGTTCTATAAAAGATACCAGCTACATGCTTAGAAGCGCACACTGGAGGAGATTTGCTTTTCTTTCTAGCGTGCTGACCTTTAGAGTAATCCATGTCCAACTTATCAGCAAAGATATGAACATGTGTTGAAGGAACATACCTCCTCCCTTCCACAAAAAGAGATAAAAACTAATTAACTAGCGAGTCATCATGACTAGTTGAGGCATCATTCACTTTAAGAGATTGAGAGTCACCATTCCTATTATCAACAAACTTTGTGTACACATGAAACTCCTTACCAACAAAATTCTCAGCAGTACTCTTGTAAGGACCCTGACCTTTGTTTTGGGCTTACCCTGTTTGCTTTGCCTAAACCTTGTGTTTAGATGCTTGCTAATCACCTCAAGTGGTGATCATGGTTTTTTTGTGCTTTGTTGAGAGTTGGAGGTGCAACTTGCAAATAACCCAAGTTTTAGGGTTGATGTGCAAGTTTGACACCTTGAGAGATGTTTCTCCCTCTCCTTGCATCCTCTAGGATTGAGAGGATGGGTTGGGCTCATTTCTTGAGTAGCTTTGGGCTTTGTTTTACCTTGTGGAGCCTTGTTTGGGCTTTGCCTAGCTTTGTTGGGCCTTGTATCAGGCAAGGGTGAGCTTGGTGCCTTGTGTCGGCCATGGCGTATCGTCCAGGTGGTTGTGTCGGGTAGGTGGTGTGTCACCCATGAGGTGTATCGGCCAAGTGACCTTCTTTGACCTAGCATCATTTGTGTTACCCGCCTTGTGGACACTTGGTGCTTGTTTCTTGCATGTGGCAAAAGCTTTGGACATGTGGTGGTGGGCAAGATAGTAGGTGGCTTTTCCCCATGGACAAGTGTCCCTAGGTTGAGCGACACCTTGCCTTAGTCTCCCCTTCACCCTGTTCTATATATGTCTCTCCTTTCTCTTTCTTGGGATCCCTTTAGTTCCTTAGTTGCTTCCCTTTTTCCTTGGTGGATTATACCTCTCCTTGGTAGAGCTAGCTTGGTGGCCGATTTCCTTGGTGGAGTCTTCTTCTTCCTCTAATGGTGGCCGAACCCTAGTGTGTGTCTTGCTTCTCTTCTTGTGGTGAGCATCTCCCCCTCTTTCCTTGGCACCTTCTTCTCCTTCTTGCTTGTTCTTCGGCCATGGTGGTTATAAGCTTTGTTTTTCTTCTTGTGGTGGCCGAAGGTAGTGCTTGGAGCTTGGAAGCTTGGTGCTAGGAGCTTGGAGCTTTCTTAAGGTGGGTTACATAACTCCTAACCCTAGCTATACTACTTCTTTTTCATGTTGCATGTTTATATGTCATCTTGATCGGCCATGCATCTTGTTAGATATGTTTCTTGCCCTAGTATGTACCCTTTTATCTTGTTATATACATAGTGGTCATGTTGTTGATGTGTTCTTAGACCTTGTGGCCAAACCTTGAGTTTAGGGTTCCTTGGGCAAAACCCCTTTCTCTCCCATTTGGTTTTGAGAAGTGAGTTCGAGCTCTAGTGGTGTAGGCAAAACCCCTCTCTCTTGGTTGTTGAGAGGTGAGTCTATGCTCTAGTTGCTTGGAAAATACCCTTCTCTCACCATGGATTTGAGAGGTGAGCCTTTGTTGGATGTTGACCTAGTGAAGGTTGGAATCTTGACCGATAAGTGGATGATCCACCTTGTTGCCTGATATGTGATGGAGGTTGTGCAAAACCCCTCTCTCTTGGTTGGTGAGAGGTGACCCAACTCTCTTGATCTATTAGGGTTGATGATGGTGATCTTGAGGTTGATGATGACCAAACTGATATGGTCCTTGTGCTTTGCACGATACCCTTTTGTGGTGCTTTGCATGATACCCCTCTTCTATGGTTTTGTCTTGGGCGATATGATAAGTTGGGTTCTGTTGAGCTTGTTGCCCGATATGACCCCTTTGCCATGATAAGTGTTGTTGGGTGATATGCCTTGACCGAGATGTACCTTTGCCTTAGTTGGTGTTGTGCCTTTCGATGACATGGTGCTTAGTAGCTATCTCTATTTTGTGCCTTGGGTGACATGGGTTGGTTTTGATGTTGCCCGATATGGTGCTTGGGTGGTGAAACCCTAACCCTAATGGGCAATAGGGTCTTGGCCGTTAGGGCTGGTTGTGCTGCCCGACACATCTTTGCACTTGGATGTCCAATATCACCTTGCACTTGAGTGTACAATATACCCTGCACATAGCTGAACGACACAACTCTTGGATCTGGATACACGACACAACTTCTAACCTTAGTTTCATGATACACCTATGCTCCTTGGTTGCACGACATCCTTTATACATGGGTGCACGACTTGGTTGGCCGATATGTGTGGCTAAGTGCCCTAGCCGATAGGTTTTTGGTGAGGGATGTGATCCTTCCCGATACCCCTTTGGGTGAGGGATGCGTTGCCCGCCACACCTATAGTTAGGGTAGGCGGTATCTTTGGTAAGGGTTGCACTTAGCTCGGAAACCCTAGTTTTGGTGAGCCGTTATCTTGTAACCACACCTCTGTTGATGATATGTTTGATACCTAAAGTTGGTGCTAAGTAAGATGATAAGATACATGTTTATGTTCATAAGGTAAAGACATAGTGAATGCTTGTGGTTTGATTACAATAATGTAATTTGTTTACACGATACAACTTTGTGCTTCATGTAGTTATAATCATGGATGATGATCCAATCATGTACCTTCAACCCTAATAGCATGATAATCATAAAGAGCTATGTTTGGTGATTCAGTTCTCTCTCTTGATATGCATACTAACCATGCAGGTGAATCAAGTGAATTCATAGCCAGGTAAGAGCTATGAGGTATATGGTTTTAAATAACACTGAATGATGATAATCCTTGAATGATGGGATAACATGTTCACGCATATAATGTGAAAAGGTATGTTGACCTGATAAAGGCTGAGTGCCTAGTTGAGGTGTTATCCTCTGATGTTGAGATAAGGGATTGCTATCCCATGGTGATGATGTAAGCCTTGAGAGGTAGTGGCATTCTGTGATGAGGGATTGAGGTCCCATGATAATTTGATAATGACAGTAATAATGTAAGTCAATTCTATTTATGTTTTACAACTTGGTTGCCTCAACAATCCACTTAAAATATACTAATTAATTACAGTGGAACATATCATGTAGTTTGCCCTAGCCATAGATCCATCATCTTCAGTAGTTGGTGATGGTGAAACGGGTTCTCTTGCGGGTTAACCCAGAAGCGCATACTGTTGAATATGTGTGGTTGTTCCTAGCCAAAAAATAGGAGGATTAGAGTGCAACTTCGGTTGTAGACTCCAGAGCACAGTTTCAGGCCCGTGGCTCAATATGAAAGAGCATGGTGAACAGGCCCATGGCTCAGGATGTGTGATTAGAGCATGGTGAACAGGCCCATGGCTCAATGATTATGGAGCACGGTGAATAGGCCCGTGGCTCAGATCACTAGATCCGATACCTGTACCAAGGTGGGCTAGGTAGAGGGTAGCCTGACCCTCTATGGCTACGACTACCTAAGCATGAGACTGTGGTCTTGCTTGTTAAGCACTCGTGCACTGACCACGAGGTGGTGAGATCGTAGAGTCTGACTCTTCCATTGACCGTATATGGCATCGGCTTGGGCTTCACAGCCGATGGTTGGATTTGAGCGGTACGACTCACTTCCTCAGGGCATGATAACACGTAATCCAGCCAAATAGTATATACTTCTTAGGGAACAACACGGAACATTGATTGAGGCCTTGCTTGTATAGTTGATCTAGTTATACCTTGCAGTTATTTATACGATCCTTATATTTTGTGATAAGTTCTTATAAAGCTTATCTTGTCAATCATGTTCCATAAAGAATTCTGGTCATATGCCTCCTGGATACCCTGGTAAGATTGTTAACAAAATAAGTTCTGCTCAGGATGCTACTCTTATGATCAACTAATATCAGTTATCTGCTTTATTTGCTTTTTCTGAAGTTTTATAGTTTCGGCGGGGAGTTATGTTTCTCGCTGGGGCTGTGTGTCTCACCCCGTTGGTTTACAATCTTTTTAGGTGATCGTGCTAGACGTGGTGGTGGTCGTGAGGTTGCGACCGAGCAGAAAGAAGAGTAGTAGGAGGTAAGAGATGGATATGCTGCTATTTTGGGTTGTTTTGTAGTAGAGTCCTAGAGTTATCCCTGTACTCTCAGGTCCTTAGAAGTGTTTTGACGATGTTTTATGATGTATAGCTGATGTAGCTTTGTATTATATCCTGCTGCTGGCCTGATGTGGCCCATTATGTATGCATAAACAGGTGATGAACTCTGGTGCTGATAGGATAGCTGGTTCCTATAAGCTTTGGACATATACCAAGGCTTGTAAATATTTATATAACATGTTTCCTTGCAGGATGAGGATATGGATGTAACAGCTCTCTTTTATCTGCTTTCCACAAACAGTTTTAATTAACTCATGTTTTTGATAACATGTAGTTTATGGTGTTTCCGCACATTTTTGCGTGGCGTCTCGTTGTATGTGTGATAGTGGGATGTCACACTATAAGTTTGGTAGAAGAGCTCTAGGTTCGCTGAGCCTACAGGGATCTAGGACTAGGGTTGTGTCTGTTCTTGTGAGTATTCCAGATTTTCTTACAATAACCTTATGCCCTCAGCGGAAGATAAAGCTTAAAGTTGTCTAGAAACCACGAAGAACATGCTATCGAGAGCAGTGATGCTGCATCAGTTGATGGAGCAAGAGTGTAGGCACATGAAGATCGAGTGCCTGAGGTCCCCCAACTTGACCCAGCCATTCTTGAAAACCCTGCCTATCAACATCTTATGGGGCAGTTAATGGCTACGATGAATCTCATGGTGGAAAGGTTGCCAGTGCCTCTGCCAAGAGAACATGCTCCCCATGGTAAAACATCGGGTATTGGGAAGACCTTTGAGTGGCTTCACTGAGTTGGAGCTTCAGATTATGCTGGAACGGCTGATCCAGCAGATGCCGGTCTGTGGCTGATAGGTCTCGAGAAGGCCTTCTAGATCCTCGACATCCCTGAAGCAGACAAAGTCAAGCACGCTGTCTACCTTCTAAAAGGCAGTACTGGCCACTAGTAGGCCATCGAGGAGGAGAAGCGATCCAGTGAGGTGATCTGTTGGGAGGTTTTCCGCCGGGAGTTCATAAGTCGATACTTCCCGAAGACATATCTAGATGAGAAGATCAACCAATTTGAGCATTTGTGCCAAGGATCGATGAGTATCACTGAGTATGAAGCCAATTTTATGGACCTGTTGAGGTTTTTTCCTCACATGGTGATGACAGATGACGAGAGAATCAGATGGTTTGAGAAAGTTTTGAGCGCTGAGTTGACAACACCTGCTGCTGCTTTGGAGAATCGGGAGCGGTTCGTCACGTTTGTGGAGTCTGTCCGAAGGATAGAACGGTCTGTTAAGGAGAAGAGAGAGTCCATAACCAAGAAAAGGCCTTCTTAGTTCTCGAGACAGAGGTTTGATGGCTTCAAGAAGCCAAGGTTTTCAGCACCTTTTGTGATACAAGGTTCTAGTGCGCCGTCACAGTGGTCTCCGAGTAAGGGAAGAGGGCGTGGATTTTCACCATCCAAAGCCCACAGTACAGCTTCAGTGGCAGTGACAGGGCCGTCTAGGCCACAACAGAGAGACCAGTCATGTCATCTTTGTGGTAGGTTGGGCATTTCAGGACAAATTGCCCAAAGAGAGATGTTGAAGTGATACAACAACCAAGGTAAAATCAGCAAGGGTCAGATAGACAACAGTCTAGTGGTAACAGAGGGCAAGGATGCGGTCAAGAATCACAAGAGGGATCGTCTGCCCAAGGAAGTAGAGGACGTGGATGACAACAAGCCACAACTCAATTCTATGCTATGAGTCAGCCAGAGGCGATAGTCAAGCCGCGAGTGGTGGCATGTCATATGGAGTTATTTCATTTTGATTTGTCTTCTTCTTGCTTTATATCTGTTCTGGTTGACCCAGGTGCTACACTCTCTTTTATCGCACGTAGTACACTTGATAGCTATTTTTTACCTGTTAGCTGTAAGAGAGATAGTCTATTGTTAGAAACCCCTCTTGTTGGACCCGCGTTGCTTCGAGAGGAGTGTCCATCTTGTATCTTATCCTTTTCGGGACATAGTATACAAGTGGATCTTATACCACTTGATATGCATGGATTCGACGTGATCCTTGGAATGGATACCTTAGAAAAGTATAAGGTTGTGTTGGACTGTGGTTCCAAGCAAGCAATGTTTGATGACGATAGTGAGAAGTGGATCTTCCAGGGAGATAGAAAGATCCTTCCGACATGTTTAGTATCAGCTATGGTGGCAGAGAAGTTGTTGCGGCAAGGATGTAAGGCATTCTTAGCTCACGTTGTGGATACCAAGGCAAAAGGTCCTAGCCTTGAGGAGGTGTCTGTTATCCGAGAGTTTGCGAATGTGTTTCCCGATGAGTTCCCCACCTCGAGAGATTGACTTTGAGATCAATCTAGTGCTAGGAACACAACCAGTTGCTCAGAAACCATACAGGATGGCTCCAGCCGAGATGGAAGAGCTGAAGAAGTAGTTACAAGAGTTGCTGGATAAAGGTTTCATTAGACCGAACACATCGCCGTGGGGTGCTCCAGTCCTTTTTGTAAAGAAGAAGGGTGGATCAATGTGTTTGTGAATAGATTATTGACAGTTGACCAAAGTTACAATCAAGAACAAGTACCCTTACCGAGGATAGACGATCTGTTTGATCAGTTGCGTGGTTCTATAGTGTTCTCAAAGATCGATCTATGGTCTGGATATCATCAATTAAGAATTAAGGATGAGGACATACCAAAGTTAGCCTTTAAGACGAGGTATGGTCACTTTGAGTTCGTGGTTATGCCGTTTGGGCTAACCAATGCGCCTGCTTCTTTCATGGATCTGATGAACAGGGTGTTCTGTCCATTTCTAGATCAATTTGTTGTAGTTTTTATAGATGACATCTTGATCTATAGTCGGGACAGTCAAGAGCATGAACAACATCTTTGACGAGCGTTGACTCTTCTTCGCCAACACCAGTTGTATGCCAAGTTTAGTAAGTGTGAGTTCTGGTTGGAAGAAGTGACTTTCTTGGGTCATGTGATATCTGCAGAAGGAGTCAAAGTGGACACCAAGAAGGTGGAGTCGGTTGCAGATTGGGAGCAACCAAAGACGCCAACTGAAGTTCGTATTTTTCTGGGTTTAATAGGATACTACCGGAAGTTTATAAGAAAGTTCAGTATGATTGCGTTGCCATTGACAAAGTTGACCAGGAATGATGTACCTTTTGTTTGGGATGATCATTGTCAGCAAGCTTTCCAAAGTTTGAAGGAGAAGCTGACTAGTGCTCCAGTGTTGGTGCTGCCAGAGCCTGGGAAAGGCTATGTTGTTTTCTGCGATGCTTCCAAGAAAGGCTTAGGATGTGTGTTGATACAGGAAGATCATGTGGTTTCTTTTGCTTCACGACAACTTAAGAAACATGAGGAGAATTATCCGACACATGATTTGGAGCTAGCAGCGGTGGTCCATGCATTAAACATTTGGAGACACTATCTTTATGAGGAAGTGTGTCAGATCTTTATAGATCATAAGAACTAGAAGTACATCTTCTCGCAGAGCGAGCTGAACATGCGACAATATCATTGGATGGAACTGATCAATGATTATGATTGCACCATTGAGTATCATCCTGGTAAGGCGAATGTGGTAGCTGATGTGCTTAGTAGGAAGTCTTCTTCTCTTCCTATGAAGAAGGCACAGTTGAGTTCCTTGGTATGCCATAGGCGGGATATGTTTGTCTCTTTGCGGCAGATGAATGTACGGTTCGAAGTTTCCTTATTGGCAGGATTGTTGGCACAGATGCAAGTAAAGCATACGTTGAGATAACAGATCAAAGACGCACAGCAGGCAGATGCTTCAGTTCAATTGATAAGATCAGATTTTGGCAGCGAAAAGCGTGATGGGTTCCATGAGTCTGAGGATGGACTAGTTTGCTATCATGGTAGGATGGTGGTCCCCAATGTTGATGATATGAGAAAGCAACTGCTCAAGGAAGAACAAACACTGATGTATTCTATGCATCCAGGTGTCACCAAGATGTATCATAATCTGAAGGACCGATACTGGTGGCTTGGCTTGAAGAGAGATGTAGCTGAGTTTGTGGCTAGGTGTGCGGTATGCCAGCAAGTCAAGGCTGAGCATTAGAAGCTAGCAGGTACGTTGCAACTCATGACGATACCGCAGTGGAAATGGGATCATATAACCATGGATTTCATAGTTGGTCTGCTGAGGATAGGTAAGAATCATGATTCCATCTGGGTGATAGTGGACATATTGACAAAGTCTGCTTATTTCATACCTGTGAAGACAATGCATACAATAGAGAAGCTTGCTCAGGTGTATGTGGATGAGATAGTGCGTTTGCACGGTGTTCCTGCAATTATAGTCTCTGACAGAGGACCCCAGTTCATGAGTCATTTTTGGGAACAGTTGTACAAAGCGTTGGGAACGCAGTTGAGGTTCAGTACCGCTTTCCACCCACTGACAGATGGACAATCTAAAAGGACTATTCAGACATTGGAGGATCTTCTCCGAGCTTGTGTTTTGCTATTCCTCGGTAGTTGGGATGTACATCTTAGTTTGATAGAGTACGCCTACAACAATAGTTACCAACGGAGCATCGACATGGATCCTTATGAGGCTTTATATGGTAGGAAGTGCAGATCTCCTTTATGCTGGTATGAGACTGGTGAGTATCAACTTTTGGGTCCTGAGTTAGTGCAACAAACAACAAAGAAGATCAAAGTGATACTACAATAGTTGAAAGCGGCACAGGATAGACAAAAGTCATATGCAGATAATCACCGATGACCCCTAGAGTTCCAGGTGGGAGACAAAGTGTATCTCAAGGTCTCATCATGGAAAGGCATGCTGAGGTTTGGACGGAAAGGCAAGTTGGCACCCAGGTATATGGGGCCATATCTAGTAATAACATGTGTTGGCAAGGTAGTTTACAAGTTAGAACTGCCGCCCGAGTTGCACAGGTTACATTCGGTGTTCCATGTCAGTATGATGAAGAAAAGTCATCCAGACATAGGGACAGTGATACAGTCAATTGAGGTTGAGCTGGATGAAGACATGACCTACGAGGAAGGTCCAGTGATGATTCTTGATAGAAGAGTAAAGAAGTTGAAAAGGAAGACCTGGTGCTTGTGAAGGTTCTTTGACATCATTGTGGCATTAAGGAAGCCACATGGGAGCTCGAGGAAGAGATGAGAAGGAAGTATCCCTTGCTTTTCTCTTCGGATTTTGCGGGGCGAAATCCCTTTGTAGAGGTTTATGGCTTGTAAGGACCCTGACCTTCGTTTTGGGATTACCCTATTTGCTTTGCCTAAACCTTGTGTTTAGATGCTTGCTAATCACCTCAAAGTGGTGCTTAGGGTTTGTTTGTTCTTTGTTGAGAGTTGGAGGTGGAACTTGCAAATAACCCAAGTTTTAGGGTTGATGTGCAAGTTTGACACCTTGAGAGATGTTTCTCCCTCTCCTTGCATCCTCTAGGGTTGAGAGGATGGGTTGGGCTTGTTGCTTGAGTAGCTTTGGGCTTTGTTTTGCCTTGTTTGGGCTTTGCCTAGCTTTGTTGGGCCTTGAATCGAGCAAGGGTGAGCTTGGTGCCTTGTATCGGCCATGGTGTATCAGTCAGGTGGTTGTGTCGGGAAGGTGGTGTGTCACCCATGAGGTGTATCGACCAAGTGACCTTCTTTGACCTAGCATCGTTTGTGTCACCCCCCCTGTGGACACTTGGTGTTTGTTGCTTGCATGTGGCAAAAGCTTTGGACATGTGGTTGTAGGTGAGATAGTAGGTGGATCTTCCCCATGGACAAGTGTCTCTAGGTTGAGCAACACCTTTCCTTAGTCTCCCCTACACCCTCTTCAATATATGTCTCTCCTTTCTCTTGCTTGGGATACCTTTAGTTCCTTAGTTGCTTCCCTTTTTCCTTGGTGGACGATACCTCTCCTTGGTAGAGCTAGCTTGGTGGCCAATCTCCTTGGTGGAGTCTTCTTCTTCCTCTAGTGGTTGTCGAACCCTAGAGTGTGTCTTGCTTCTCTTCTTATGGTGAGCATCTCCCCCTATTTCCTTGGCACCTTCTTCTCCTTCTTGCTTGTTCTTTGGCCATGGTGGTTATAAGCTTTGTTTTTCTTCTTTTGGTGGCTGAAGGTGGTGCTTGGAGCTTGGAAGCTTGGTGCTAGGAGCTTGGAGCTTTCTTAAGGTGGGTTACATAATTCCTAACCCTAGCTATACTACTTCTTTTTCATGTTGCATGTTTATATGTCATCTTGATCGGCCATGCATCTTGTTAGATATGTTTCTTGCCCTAGTATGTACCCTTTTATCTTGTTATATACATAGTGGTCATGTTGTTGATGTGTTCTTAGACCTTGTGGCTGAACCTTGAGCTTAAGGTTCCTTGGGAAAAACCCCTTTCTCTCCCATTTGGTTTTGAGAAGTGAGTTTGAGCTCTAGTGGTGTAGGAAAAACCCCTCTCTCTTGGTTGTTGAGAGGTGAGTCTATGCTCTAGTTGCTTGGGCAATACCCTTCTCCCACCATGGATTTGAGAGGCGAGCCATGGTTGGACGTTGACCTAGTGAAGGTTGGAATCTTGACCGATAAGTGGATGATCCACCTTATTGCCCAATATGTGATGGAGGTTATGCAAAACCCCTCTCTCTTGGTTGTTGAAGGTGAGCCAACTCTCTTGATCTATTAGGGTTGATGATGGTGATCTTGAGGTTGATGATGACCAAACCAATATGGTCCTTGTGCTTTGCACAATACCCTTTTGTGGTGCTTTGCACGATACCCCTCTTCTAGGGTTTTGTCTTGGGTGATATGTTAAGTTGGGTTCTGTTGACCTTGTTTCCCGGTATGACCCCTTTACCATGATAAGTGTTGCTGGGCGATATGCCTTGACCGAGATGTACCTTTGCCTTGGTGTTGTTCCTTTGGCCGACATGGTGCTTAGTAGCTATCTCTGTTTTGTGCCTTGGGCGACATGGGTTGGTTTTGATGTTGCCCGATATGGTGCTTGGGTGGTGAAACCCTAACCCTAATGGGTGATAGGGTCTTAGCCGTTAGGGCTGGTTGTGCTGCCCGAAACATCTTTGCACTTGGATGCCCGATATCACCTTGCACTTAGGTGCATGTTATACCCTACACATAGATGAATGACACAACTCTTGGATCTGGATACACGACACAACTTATGGACTTAGTTGCACGATACACATATGCTCCTTGGTTGCATGACATCCTTTGTGCATGGGTGCATGGCTTGGTTGACCGATATGTGTGGCTAAGTGCCCTAGCCGATAGCGTTTTGGTGAGGGATGTGATCTTGCCTGATACCCCTTTGGGTGAGGGATGCGCTACCCACCACACCTATAGTGAGGGTAGGTGGTATCTTTGGTAAGGGTTGCACCTAGCTTGGAAACCCTAGTTTTGGTGAGTTGTTATCTTGTAACCGCACCTCTGTTGATGATATGTTTGATACCTAAAGTTGGTGCTAAGTAAGATGATAAGATACATGTTTATGTTCATAAGGTAAAGGAATAGTGAATTCTTGTGGTTTGATTACAATAATGTAATTTGTTTACACGATACAACTTTGTGCTTCATGTAGTTATAATCATGGATGTTGATCCAATCATGTACCTTCAACCCTAATAGCATGATAATCATAAAGAGCTATGTTTGGTGTTTCAGTTCTCTCTCTTGATATGCATACTAACCATGCAAGTGAATCAAGTGAATTCATAGCCAGGTAAGAGCTATGAGGTATATGGGTTTTGAATAACACTGAATGATGATAATCCTTGAATGATGGGATAACATGTATCACCCGTATGATGTGAAAAGGTCTGTTGACCTAATAAAGGCTGAGTGCCTAGTTGAGGTGTTATCCTCTGATGTTGAGATAAGGGATTGCTATCCCATGGTGATGATGTAAGCCTTGAGAGGCAGTGGCATTCTGTGATGAGGGATTGAGATCCCATGATAATGTGATAATGACAGTAATAATGTAAGTCAATGATATTTATGTTTTACAACTTGGTTGCCTCAACAATCCACTTAAAATATACTAATTAATTACAGTGGAACATATCATGTAGTTTGCCCTGGCCATAGATCCATCATCGTCAGTAGATGGTGATGGTGAAACGGGTTCTCCTGCGGGTTAACCTGGAAGTGCATATTGTTGAATATGTGTGGTTGCTCCTAGCCAAAAATAGGAGGATTAGAGTGCAACTTTGGTTGTAGACTCTAGAGCATGGTTTCAGGCTCGTGGCTCAATATGAAAGTGCATGGTGAACAAGCCCATGGCTCAGGATGTGTGATAAGAGCATGGTGTACATGCCCATGGCTCAATGATTATGGAGCACGGTGAACAAGCCCATGGCTCGGATCACTAATGTCGATACGTGTACCAAGGTGGGCTAGGCAGAGGGTAGCCTGAACCTGTGTGGCTGCGGCCACCTAAGCATGAGACTGCGGTCCTTCTTGTTAAGCACTCGTGCACTGACCACGAGGTGGTGAGGTCGTGGAGTCTGGCTCTTCCATTGATCTTGTATGGCACCGGCTTGGGCTTCACAATCGAAGGTTGGATTTGAGCGGTACGATTCACTTCCTCAGGCCATGATAATACGTAATCGAGCCGAATAGTATATACTGCTTAGGGTAAAACACAGAACATTGATTGAGGCCTTGCTTGTATAGTTGATCTAGTTATACCTTGTAGTTATTTGAATGATCCTTATATTTTGTGATAAGTTCTTATAAATCTTATCTTGTCAATCATGTTTCATAAAGAATATTTTGGCATATGCCTCCTCGATACCCTGGTAAGATTGTTAGTAAAATAAGTTCTGCTCAGGATGCTACTCTTATGATTTGCTGATATCTGTTATCTACTTTACCTGCTTTTTCTAAAGTTTTATAGTTTCAGTGGAGAGTTATGTTTCTCGCTGGGACTGTGTGTCTCACCCCATTGGTTTACAACCTTTTTAGGTGATCGTGCTAGACGTAGTGGTGGTCGTGAGGTTGTGGCCGAGCAGCAATAAGAGCAGTAGGAGGCAAGAGATGGATATGCTGCTATTTTGGTTTGTTTTGTAGTAGAGTCCTAGAGTCATCCCTGTACTCTCAGGTCCTCAAAGGTGTTTTGATGATGTTTTATGATGTATAGGTGATGTAGCTTTGTATATCCTGATGCTGGCCTGATGTGGCCCGTTATGTATGCATAAACAGGTGATGAACTCTGGTGCTGACAGGATAGCTGGTTCCTATAAGCTGTGGACATATATCAAGGCT
Source organism: Alisma plantago-aquatica (assembly GCA_963693085.1). NCBI lineage: Eukaryota > Viridiplantae > Streptophyta > Magnoliopsida > Alismatales > Alismataceae > Alisma > Alisma plantago-aquatica. The sequence goes on along the minus strand of OY856412.1, from coordinate 143,212,672 downwards.
TGTGAATATTTATATAACATGTTTCCTTGCAGGATGAGGATCTGGATGTAACAATTCTCTTTTATCTGCTTTCCACAAATGGTTTTAATTAACCTGTGTTTTTGGTAATATGTGGTTTATGGTGTTTCCGCACATTTTCACATGGCGTCTCATTGTCTATGTGTTAACGAGATGTCACACTACAACTCTTGACTTTGAATACCTGGGAGATCATAGTGATCATCATGACCAAATAGGTCGCAAACTGAGCAAGAATATGGAAACCATTCATACATTAGATACACCTTATGAGACTCCCTTGCATCACTAATTAGATCAATAGAATCAGGAAATTTAGCTTCAGAAGACATAAGAACTTGAAAACGAGCATATTCAACTCTAATGCAAGACTTGGTAGGTTTGTCCACTTTTATGGGAATACCTAGAAATAACCCAACTCTTTTGAACATCCTATTGTCCCATTGTTCCAATGGAAGATTATATATGTGGACCACCATGCAGGAACATCCTTTAATCTAAGTTCAGTAAACTCATCACCCTACTTCCAATGCATAAGTATCATCAGACAGTTTTTGACATACCATATACCTTTCAGGGCATTTTTCAAATCAGATTCATCTGAAAATCTTATAGGAAACACACCTTCACCTCTATTGAAAACCACCAAAGAACCACAAGGACTCTAGAACCAGTAAAGATAATTCTCCAAGTCAAAAAGTGTGGAAAGAAGTCAATAATGTAGCTCATGATACAATTACTCCACTTACTTTCATTCTCCACATCTTCTAACTTTGGGTATATTAGTCTTCTGTACACTGTCTGGATGTCTTTGTGGATGAGTGAAAGATATGACTCCTAAAATTGATAGAATTCTGACCAATGAACTGGATCTCCCGATGTAGACAATGTTAGATTGTGACCCACATCCTCGTTAGACCCTTTCTTCCTCCATATTAGGTTATATTTGCTAGGAAGCGGCCGCTGGCACAAGGTCTCCATTTTAGTCGCTAGACCATTCTACTCCTCTAAGCATTCAATGCCTACACAATTATTTTGAAACTTACCCTTCCTCTTTGACTGGATGCCAACATTTATTCTTGGAAAATAGTAGCACAATGTATAAAAGTCGAAAGGGCAGGATAATGCCCCTAGTTTAGTGGAGTTAAGCTTCCATGCCTCTGTGCAGAGTTAAAGGACATAGGGTCCCTTAGTATACTAGGAATCTTGGTTGGTGTGTTGTCACTCTCCAAAGGAGAGAACACATGGCTTCCCCAACAACTAGACATTGCCATGTGCTATTTAATTGAAAAACTAAGTTACTATCCTCAATTTTAGATATTGAATCTTATTGAAGTTCAAATCCTATTGTTACCATTTAATACTTGCATATATTGCTTATCTCTTTGAATTTTGTTATTGAAAATCCTGTGTAGATAGGTTCATATTTTACTTCTAGATATCAATTTATTACCGATCATCTGACTGACCTCTGCTTCACTTCTTGGGGTCCATGTGTGGTCTTGTTCCCTCTGGGAACTCATGGGTAGGTGATCAATACAAGACCTAGAAGAGATGTGTAAGAGTTATCCCCTCTTGAATAGTAGATAGGACTCATGCCTATTCTTAATTTTGTAATTTTATGTACAACTTCTGTGACTCTGATGTAAATCATTATTGTAACAAAAGAGATGTACTTTTTTAAATATTTGATTCTAAAGATCATGTCTTTACATCATTAATGAATGAATAATTGTGTAATGTGTATCCAAATCAATCACTGAGGTGAAGCCTTTAATATCATTTTGCTGGGTGAATGTGGATATGGAAACTAGGTCTTTGTGGTGCTTGCGATATGAAACATGAAAATGTGTTTGATCAAGACATGCAACATGTATATATTGCATGACATTCCCCCTCTATCTATATTCTCCATATAAAATTTAATTCATAAAATTAGATTAGGATGATATATAGACATCACCGGTGGACTGTGGTGGACATAAGGATGTGATTGGATGACACCACCAACAAGAAATGTCCATGGAGGGATCCTAATGAACATGAAGTGATTAATCCATCAACAACAAAATTACTGCCCAACCAGGGAATCAAATCGGTCAAGTAGCTTGCAAGTCAGATCTTTATAAAGCAGGTTTAGGGTTGCATGGGATGTAACTAATGTTTTTTGTTTGTTTAGAAATTTGGTCATCTCAAGATGGTCTACTAGTTTCAATATCCTATTTTATTTCTTCTGGTGATTGTGATAATATATGATATGTATAATAATATAAATGTAATGGTAATTGGATACGTGTGACTGCAATATATAATTACTCAAACTAATATTAAGTTTAATACATCTTACAATGTTCAATAAGAATGAAATCTTTGATCAACTATGTGTAGGCATCCAAAGCGTAGTGCCCATCTATCTTGAGAAAGTGGGATAATAGTATAATAAGTGTGCATGTCTTCCAATGCGGTATGCATATCTTGTTGTATTGGCATTTGAGTTTGACTTAATAGGATCCACCATCTAAAGGAATAAAGATGGTATATACTCATAATATGATTCATGGAAAGTAATTGTGTAACCATCTATCCAAAACATGCATTGGATGCAGTTGGTAATTGTTACCTACCTAACTAGTTATGTTTTGAGAGACCACTTAAAGTTGTGTGTTATGGATATCGAATCACTAGAAAATTTCTCACTATTATATCATGTTTAATAGTGAGGGATACTTTTTTTTATCAAAATAGTGGTGCATTTTTATTTGAAGGTCAATTTAGTATTATCCAATAAATTTAACTTTCGAATCAATTTGTTGACATGCAAATATTTTCTTTATATATCTAATGGAAAACACACATAACAAATTCTAATTGTGGTCATTCTTTGAGACAAAAAAGTTGAATCAGAATAACTTCTGTTGGCTAAATGGACATCTATAAATCCCTTTGTTTTGATTATGACAAACATTTCATTCTTATTGATCTAACGAGCTACTTGAGTGTGCAGGATTAAGGTGGATGCCAAAGAATCTAGGGAAATCAATATGCTTACACATTTATGTTTTCATGCAATGTAATCACTTTGTAAAAACTTGTACAAATATATAATGTACAAGTACTTAGATTGCATGTAAATCAAGCGTTAGATCTTCCCTAGCTAAACACCACATTTAGATAAGTCATTCCTTTCAAATAGGATCACATTTGCACACTCATACATATAGTTTAGTGCCTAAATTGAAACATGATCGATCTCGGTCGACAAACTCCTCGACCGAGACACTCTCGGTCGACAATCTTCTCGATCGAGAAAGATCCAAAGTAGCTGTTAGACACAACAGACAAGTTAGTTGGCAGTTGGAGAAAGACGTTGCAAATCACTTGTTCCAGAGTGCCTGTCGGTCGACAATTGTTCGACCGAGTAGGTGTCTCGGTCGACCATTCCTCGAACGAGATTGTCTCTGACAGCAACTGCAGAATTAATTAATTAGCCGTTGTTAAAGCAACAACTTTGTACCTAACGGCTAGTTAAGCACTTAGAAACCCCTAGAAGTTGTCTAGAACGTCCTTAAGCATCCTTAGGCCATTCCTATAAATAGGACAAGCCATAGGACACTCAAACATACTTGCTACACTTGAGAAATCCTTGAGCATACTTTGAGCAATCTGTTTGTGAGCAATTTGAGCATTGTGACTATTGGCTACTTCCTTCCTTAGCTCATAATTCGTGTCCTATAGGCTAGTATCTCCTACCCACTGCAATCACAAGTTCACACACTTGGTTAGGAGATCTATATGCTTGATCTAGGCAAATCAAGCCTTGGGCTATAAAGGATAAGTTGTAATTTCCTTTTTCTTTCTTGTTCTCTATTACCGTTTGTACTCTCCTTGCTACTCCTAGGTTGGAGGCTGCTGATTGGAGAGGGTGAAGTTCTTCTTGGTGAAGAAGGTGACTTTGAGCTACTTCAGAAGGCTGGTGCAACAGGAGGTTACTTCTAGAGAGGAAGGCTACTTCAAGGGGGAGCTTGGAGTTACTTCAAGAAGGCTACCTCAAAGTTGGTGCACCTACTTCAAGTGAAGGCTGTTCAAAGGGTGTAAAGGAAAGTATTGTATTTTGTATAAATCCTTGGGAAGGTAATAAAATAAATACTTTCAAAATCCCGGTTGGGTAAGCAACCGGGTAGTGGACTGACAACTTTAGTAGTTGCTAAAGTTGGAACCACTCTAAACACCTGTCTCCTTCTTCTAATTTCAATTGTGGTTGTTTGAGTTCAATAAATTGTTAAAATTATTTAAAAACTCTATTCACCCCCTCTCTAGTGTTTTTCAATTGGTATCAGAGCGGGGCTTCAAGGAACCCTAACCAGGTCTTGAAGAATGGAGGGAAATGGTGATTACAATCACAACAAAAGGTGCTGCTTGGACAAAACTACAACATGTTGCAATTGGTGCTTAGGAACAAGCCACACAACAACTAGATGCCCATGGAGATCAAAGAAAGAAGAGGAGAACAAAGACTGTCTCATTGCTACAACTAGCGAGGAAGAAGAAGAAGAGGTAAGTCTTTTTGATTTATCTAAAGAAGAACTAGTTGCTAGCCTTGAAGAAACACATATTAAATATGTTGAATGCAAGAAGAAATTAAAGAAATCTAATAAAGCAAATGATGAATTACATGCTAAGCTTCTTGCTATTACATCCGAAAATGAAGATCTTAAAAAGATCATTGAAGATCATGATATTGAGATAAAATCTATAGAGGCAAATTGTAATCTACTTTCTTTAGAGAAGAATAATTTGCAAAGTCAAGTAAATGATCTTAAAAAACAACCCATTTTATGCAACCATCTAGATTATGATTCTATTGTCAAAGAAAAAAATTCATTGTCATCTAATCTAGATCAAGCAAAACTAGATATCAAGAAGAGAATGGAAGAGATTGCCAAGTTACAACAAAAAGTTAGTAATTTGAATAATAATGGCATTCTTGATCAAATCTTAGATAATTCCTATCATCAAATTGGGAGAAGAGGACTAGGTTACAAGCCTAAAGGGAAATCCTATCAACAACCTAGTTGGAGAAAGTCACAAAGCTCAAAGAGTTCTATATATGTACCTAAAGGAACATCTTCACCCAAGGACAACACAAAACACAACCATAGAAAAAGATATGAGGTTGACTCGATATGCTGTCATTATTGTCTGCGCCTTGGTCACTATTCTTTTTCATGCCCTTACAAGAGAAAAGATGTCTAATTAGTTTGGGTTCCAAAACCTCCAAACTAAATAAACAAAATCAAGTTGAGATATGACCAAGAACCTTAGTTGCATATTTCTACGTCTATCTCAACTCAACATAATGGGATAACAAATAAATTTAAGTATCTAATGATTTAACTTGCATAGTTATGTTTTATTTGGAAGCAATTAACAGTTCCAGAAATATTGTCGGTCGAGAGACTGTCGACCGAGACACTGTCGGTCGAGAAATTGTTGACCGAGCATGACACTGATTTCCAGTCTGTTGCAAAATTGCTGAATTTCTTTGAAAATAAATGAAATTGCTATCTATTTGTGATTGATGAATGGAAAATCATCCCAACAAATGAGATTAATATTAGTTTATTTCATAAATGATTTAACTGAAATTATGCTTAGCTAAAATAAAAAGAAAATTTCTATTTTCACATGATCATGTGATGGAATTATATGCTGTTATCAATACATCATGGATATATTTTCAATATTTTGTATGAATGGATCCATGATAATATTCGGCAAGAAAAATGATCTATTGGTTATATACTATTGCTTGCAACACATAAGACAAAATCTCTAAATTAGTATCTTTGAAGAATTGAGATATTAATTGAGCCTTCATTTAAGACTTATATCAAGTAGTATGCTTCAACTTGATACTCAATCAAATTTTATGCAGATATTATACTCGATATGTTCAATTTGAAAATCTGCAAACTTGCCTCTTGGTTAAAATGAAATTTGACCAAGGGGCGCTATGGTCGTAGTCAAAATTGACCTAAAATAAGTTTTGACAAAATAATTATTTGAATATCATTTTGATTAAAAGCAAAATCAATTTATGTTCACAAAAATTGTTCCAATATTGTCAATAATAAAATAAATATATTACTCCCTTAGAAAATATATATGCTCTACAAATTCAGTCAATCATGGTATCATTTGCATTAAAAATAAGCTTAAAAAATTCATACCCAGTAAGACTGTCGGTCGACAAATCTTCGACCGAAAACCTCTCAGTCTGCCCACCTCTCTCGACCGACAGAATCTAGACAAACCTAGCATCAGACACACTTCCGGTCGACAATTGTTCGACCGAGACAGTGTCGGTCGACAAATGCTTGACCGAGAAAGAGCCATTGGGATATGACCATTGCAAATCCGACCGTTACCGTTAACGGCCGACCGTTGCAAATCGACCGTTGGACGACCGAAGTGGCACGTCTGGAATATGACTGTTGCGGACGCTCGGTCGACAAATTGTCGACCGACCCGGTCACTGGATTGCTATAAAAGGAGCAAAAACGGGTCATTTCTTCACACCTTCTTATTCTTGTTTCCTTAGGCTCTCTCTAGTGAATTCTTGTGCAAATCTTTAGCATCCTCATCCCCAAGACTTCCTTGCTTCTTCCCCACCTTCAAGCAACACAATGGCATCATCCTCAGCTCGTGGAAAGAAGGTCGCTGGCAGGAAACAAAGGGAGGCTACTCCACCATTGATGATCATCAACGACATTGCCTTCGTCGACGGAGATGCTGGTGATCGTTATCTATGGCTCTCCTCCAAAGCTCCTCTCCCACGACGACCAGTTGAAGTTATGGACTTCCTCAACATCGTCGACTTGGAGGACCTTTTCGAGGTGCAAAAGTTAAAAGAATTCATCAACCCTTATTTTCCTTCCTATTCCATCAAGGTAGTGAATGAATTCTATGCTAACCTCATCTCCCACTCTGAAAATGAAACCATCTTCTTCTATACTATGGTCAACGGGCATAGCTTCCGATTTACTGAAGGGGATATTCTTGACATGCTAGATATTGACATAGATGAATATCAAGACACCCTTGACCTTACTTCTGGAAACCCACTTAATCAATTTGCCCAAGATGACCATACCGTTAGTCTTAGTGACATCAAAAGGACCATTTTTCAATCCAATACAACCTGTCACGAAGATAGAGGCACATACTATGCTATAAATCTCAAACCAGCTGCTAGGATTGTAAACCTTATTGTTTCAACAAACATACATCCTAGAGACAATAAATCTGAAGTTCCTATTTTTCGTATGTGTCTAATATATGCCATTATCCAACGTATTCCCACAAATTTTATCCGCATCATTCTTAAAAACATGCTTGAGTTTTCTGGCAATCCTCCATATGCTGATTTTGTATGCCAAATTACTCAACATTTCCTTAAGACTCAACTTGAGGATATGGGATATACATGGGAGCGTAGACCACAAAAAATAAGTAAGAATACTGTAGAAAAAATGGAGATTGATTTCGGTCATAAGAGGGCTAGGGTAGAAGGAGAAACATCTACACAAGAAATACCACCTCCACCTCCTCCTACCAACCTACCCTATGACCCCATCCAAAACACTCTAACCTATGTTGCTGGGTCACAACATCATCTTAGTAAACAACTATATTATAACCACCATGCCATGACTTATCTAAACCAAAGAATGCAAACTCTTTCTCCAAACCAACCAGATGAATATCCTTATTCTTTAAATCCTGGCATGCTCAAACCATATAACCCATCTTACAACTACTATCAACCTCCACCTCCACCATCTACAGATCTCACGCATACTCAGTTTTCATCAATGCAACTACAAGATATTGCTGCTCATTTCCGATTTGATCGTGTTCCAACCTTCTTGGAGGCATATGCCTTAACCAAGACAGGTGCTCTGGAGTGGCAAACTTTGGTCCAGTATTATGGAGCTGAGCCTTTTCTTGGGAAAGACCCTGATATTAATGTAATTCTTAAGTCTTTCCAGTGAGATTTGGAGTTGTATTAGTTGTAATGGAATCTTTGCAAAATTGTAATAAATGGGTTATTGTTACATGTTTTGGCTATCTTTTCATGCTTGTAATGACATTGGTTATCTTTATAATGGATATTTTTTTGGCATCATTTGAATTTGGATTATAAGACTATTGTAGAGCATACAAAATAAGGGGAGTAATAAATACAAGCAAATAAAAAAGGATGAACATCTTTGTAAATACCTAAAAGTTCAAGTTATGGCTAAAATGACATCTATTGCAAAATACTTATATCTTGGGGGAGCATAGTATAAGATTAAGGGGGAGCTCATAGAAACAAATTTGATTATTTGATTGAGAAGCTTACAAAAACATTGCAAACATCATTTGGAGCTTGTTACGACCTTAGTATTTTTACTCTTGGTTATGAAGAAATCTATGAATTTCATAAAAATGATATATCTTGTTCTTAAAAGGACTCTCTAAACAAATCAGGGCTTAACATCCCATGCATTTAGTTAAGAGACATTTTTATGCACTCTAAAACTAAAGGATTCTCATTTCATTTTTTAAGGCTTAACATCCCTTGTAAAATGGGTGAGAAATCAATACACATAGGCCATAAACTTAAAAGAAACTCATATCATTTCAAGGCTTAACTAAATTTTAATTGGATATCTCTTTAAGGGGGAGCAAAGCTTAAAAAGGAAGACACAAAATCATACTACATGATTATATTGGATATCTTTTTGAAATGACAAAGGGGGAGAAATAATATAAAATCACAAACATAAAATTAAAATGAGTTTCATAAATCTTGGCCAGCAGTCACTTGCAAAATCAAAGATGGGTACAAAGGTAAATTTCAGGTATGAAACTCACATGTTTTATATTTCCTTTATTTTTATATTTAGGAAATGTTTGTCATCTTCAAAAAGGGGGAGATTGTTGGCTAAATGGACATCTATAAATCCCTTTGTTTTTATTATGACAAACATTTCATTCTTATTGATCTAACGAGCTACTTGAGTGTGCAGGATTAAGGTGGATGCCAAAGAATCTAGGGAAATCCATATGCTTACACATTTATGTTTTCATGCAATGTAATCGCTTTGTAAAAACTTGTACAAATATATAATGTACAAGTACTTAGATTGCATGTAAATCAAGCGTTAGATCTTCCCTAGCTAAACACCACATTTAGATAAGTCATTCCTTTCAAATAGGATCACATTTGCACACTCATACATATAGTTTAGTGCCTAAATTGAAACATTGAAACATGATCAATCTCGGTCGACAAACTCCTCGACCGAGACACTCTCGGTCGACAATCTTCTCGACCGAGAAAGATCCAAAGTAGCCGTTAGACACAACAGACAAGTTAGTTGGCAGTTGGAGAAAGACGTTGCAAATCACTTGTTCCAGAGTGCCTGTCGGTCGACAATTGTTCGACCGAGTAGGTGTCTCGGTCGACCATTCCTCGACCGAGATTGTCTCTGACAGCAACTGCAGAATTAATTAATTAGCCGTTGTTAAAGCAACAACTTTGTACCTAACGGCTAGTTAAGCACTTAGAAACCCCTAGAAGTTGTCTAGAACGTCCTTAAGCATCCTTAGGCCATTCCTATAAATAGGACAAGCCATAGGACACTCAAACATACTTGCTACACTTGAGAAATCCTTGAGCATACTTTGAGCAATCTGTTTGTGAGCAATTTGAGCATTGTGACTATTGGCTACTTCCTTCCTTAGCTCATAATTCGTGTCCTATAGGCTAGTATCTCCTACCCACTGCAATCACAAGTTCACACACTTGGTTAGGAGATCTATACGCTTGATCTAGGCAAATCAAGCCTTGGGCTATAAAGGATAAGTTGTAATTTCCTTTTTCTTTCTTGTTCTCTATTACCGTTTGTACTCTCCTTGCTACTCCTAGGTTGGGGGCTGCTGATTGGAGAGGGTGAAGTTCTTCTTGGTGAAGAAGGTGAATTTGAGCTACTTCAGAAGGCTGGTGCAACGGGAGGTTACTTCTAGAGAGGAAGGCTACTTCAAGGGGGAGCTTGGAGTTACTTCAAGAAGGCTACCTCAAAGTTGGTGCACCTACTTCAAGTGAAGGCTGTTCAAAGGGTGTAAAGGAAAGTATTGTATTTTGTATAAATCCTTGGGAAGGTAATAAAATAAATACTTTCAAAATCCCGGTTGGGTAAGCAACCGGGTAGTGGACTGACAACTTTAGTAGTTGCTAAAGTTGGAACCACTCTAAACACCTGTCTCCTTCTTCTAATTTCAATTGTGGTTGTTTGAGTTCAATAAATTGTTAAAATTATTTAAAAACTCTATTCACCCCCCCTCTAGTGTTTTTCAACTTCCACGAGTGATATAGGACATTGAGAATTTATCTCACTCACAAGTGTAAGTTATATGCCATGGAAAAACAAGAACTATTAAAACAAGATCCAAATGTGCTTATAGCTAGAAAAAGAATATTAGTGTAAGCATGTCGACACATCTATTAATAACAAGTGAATCTTTCTATGATCCATGAGTCATGATAGTTAGAAAATATATGGGAACATGATAGTTCTAGAGATGCACATCTCAAGAATATATTTCAAGAACAAGCAAGGCAAGATATGTATGATGTCTCAAGGTCATGTTTATGTGCATCACGACTGAGGGCAATCCATTGGGGCCTTGCCTAGTCAAGTTGATTAGGTATGTGGAAAGCCTATACACACTCATATTCCCCTTATGGAAAGAGTTGTATAATGATGTAATCTTGAAATTGTTTATGTAATCCTACAATGAGTTTTTTGTGACTGATAAATATAACAATTTATTCAATGATTGTCATATTTTCTTCACATGTTGAGAATGTTGAGACTCAAATGAAGAAAGGCATGCCAATGTATCTTTTAATGGTTAACAATGGAAAGGTCATGTCAAAGGGAAAAGGAAAAGCTAAGAAGTGTTCTAAGCCAAAATCTCAAGTCTTTAGCTTTTCAATCTAAATATGAAGTAGGCAATGAATGCAATGTCACACAGTCACCAAGTTCTACATTGTAAAATAAATTTCCTTATTTACCTTGAGGAACTAAAGAAGAAGTAGAGACATCCACATAAAGTATATTTCTTATAGAGATAAATTTATTTACTTCTTCATTTTCGTTATTGGTACTGTATGTGGATCTCACATTTTATCTAATATGTAGCATCTAAAAATAAGTAAACTCTTAATGCAGAGAGGTGGATCTATGAGTCATTAATAGAGGAAGAGTTGATGCCACAGACGTAGGCATATATAGTTTATCTCTTTGCTTTGGGCTTGTAATAAAGTTAGAAAACTTCTATTGTGTACCTACCATAAATAGAAATACTATTAATGTATCTTTTATGGACAATAATTGTTTTGAAGTTCTAGCAAAGAATGGTCAAATTCCTTTTAAGAGATGATGTACATTATGACAGTGCCACAATGTCTTATTGTCTTTATTTGGGGGATATTGATACAAGTGTATATAACATAAATACCAAGAATTTAAAACTCAGTCACTCGTCTAAAACTTACCTTTGTCACTCTTATCTAGGGAACATAAATGGTGAACACATTTCTAGTCTCCACAAAGATGGTTATATTGACTCATTTGACTTTGAATAAGTAGAGATACATGGATCTTGATTGTTGGTCTAGATGGTAAAATCACCTTACACAAGAAACAGTGATAAGGCAAGCGACTTATTAGGACTCATACATATTGATGTCTATTGACCTCTTCGCACAAGTTATAAAGATGGATATCAATACTTCATCACTTGTATTGATAACTTCACTAGATATGGATATGTCTATATTATGAAGTAGAAATCAGAATCCATTGAAAAGTTCAAGGAATTCATGAATGAATTACATAGAAAACATGGAATATATGTTACAACAATATGATTTGTTGTGGTGGAGAATATCTGAGCCAAGATTTGTATCACCTTCTAAGAGACTGTGGTATTGTATCAAAATTGGCTCCACCTTATACACCAACATAAAGGTGTGTCAGAAAGAGGAATCACACCTTGGTGGACATGGAACGATCAATGATGATTGTAACTAATCTTTAGACTTCCTTTTGGGATATACTTAAAACTGTCATGTTTATACTTAACCATGTACCTTGTAAATCATTTCAAATGACATCATATGAGATATGGAATGAGAAACATCCCAGTATGTCTTTTTTGAATATTTGGGGGTGTGAAGCTTATGTCAAGAAACAATTCTCTATAAATATTGGAGCCAATTTGGATAAATTATTATTTATTGGATACCATCAGGAAGCTAATCATGGACAAGTGTCTTCTAGGGTCCTAAGCTGGTGACACCTTCCCCTTGCTCTCTCTCTCTCTGGCCATGTATATATACCTCTTCAATCCTTGTAAGAGAACCCGTTTAGCAACCCTTTCTTGCTCTCCTTGGTGGCCATCCTTGAGCTTGAAGAGCACTCTCCCTTAGATCTTGGTGGGTGATCCAAGAGCTTGTGGTGCTCTCTTTCATATTATTCCTTAGTAAGCCATGGTTTTCTACCTTTCCTTCTCTTCTTCTTTCTTCTTCTTGACCATGGACCTTGGTACCTTCTTTCTTCTCTTTTGCTCTCCCTTAACCTTAGTTCTGTCTTCCTTCTTGGAGGTGTGGTGGAGGTCAAGCTAGGAGGATCTTCTTCTACCTTGAACTTGGGAAGCTTGGAGCTTGACCTTGGAACTTAAAGCTTGGTGGTTTTTCTTGAGGCGGGTCATATAACTCTAAACCTACTTTGTTATTATCACTCTTCTACTTGTTATCTTGTTAGATATATTTAGCTTATTATCTCTTACTTGCTAGTAGTTTTTTTTGGTAGCCTTGTGTTCGGTTTTGAGGTTAGAACTTGTTAAGTTGCTCTTTTATTTTGCCTTGTTAGTATCTTCATCTTGAGGTAGAAGATGACTAAACCGATATGAGGTGCAAACTGGTATGATGTGCTAAACCGACATGCATGCAAACTGATATGACTAAACCGATATGCTCTTGTGTAAATCGATATGCCTCTTATGATGTGGCTTGTTATGATCTAGTGATGCCTAGGGAGGAAGAGTGTTGAGCCTCCATGCTTCTAGTTGAGTGTGGAAGTTGATATGGTTAACCCTAATCTGATACATGTGTAATCCGGCACACCTTCCAAACTGATACACCCTAACCTGATACACCTAGAGTTGGTAAGGGAAACATCTCCCTAGAGGTTCAACCGATACAAGCAACCCTAATGTCCAATATCTTATGGAGATCTATATGGCCGATACACAATGGGGTATATAGGCCGATACCCTATTTGAGTGGGTAGGTCGATACCCTAGTTAAGTGGGTAGGTCGATACCCTAGTTGATTGGGTAGGTCGATACCCTAGTTAAGTGGGTAGGACGATGCCCTAGTTGAGTGGGTAGTCTGATACCCTAGTTAAGTGGGTAGGTCGATACCCTAGTGGTGTGGGTAGGCCGATACCCTAGATGATGGGTGAGGATGATACCCTAAAGGATAGTGAGGTTGATACCTTAAGAGATGGTATAACTGATACACCTTCTCTTGTACCTCTAGACTGATATCCTTTGTTGTGCCTTGGCTGACACACTGTCATTGAGGCGTTGAGCCTGATACCAAGTGATGCTGAGCCGATACCAAGTGATGATAAACCGATACTCATCCTTGAGTTGGTAGGTTGATACCCTATCTAGAGTGGTTGCCTGATACCTAAGCTAATCTAACACCCTACCTTAGTGTGGTGGCTGATACCCTATCTTATATTGGATGCCTGATACCTAAGGGTTAACCAATACCCTAACCCTAATCGACATCTTGTATTGTGTAGTGATGCATCTTGTTGATGCTAGGGTCACATGGTGTGATGTAATACTCTATGGTGAAATCATGTGTATGATGTTGAAAGCTAGATCTCTCTACATGCTTCATAATAATGATTGGAATATGTTTCCACATCTCTAAGTATACTTCATAAAAATGAAGGAAGTGATGATCTGAAGATGATTGATGATCTAATCTTGTAAACCCAATCGGGTAAAGTGAAACCCTAATTGTTATGATGTGAAATGTATGATGTAAATGTATAGCATGAGTTCTATGATATGATGATGCTTTGCCTTCTTGTTATCAGCTTCTGACCATGCATGTGATTCTGATTGATGTACATAGCCATGTATGAGCTATGGTGGTTTGGTCGTTGTGATGGACATGCGGTCCTTGTGATTGACATGTGGTCCTTATGATGGACATTGGTCCTTGTGATGGACATATGGTGAATAATTAGCATAAAGAGACATGATGTAATGAAACCACACTTAGATGTGAATCAATATGTTCTGGTGATGAGTTATGCCTTCTTTATGTAGATCTTGTTTAGAGGTTATACATTGTAACTTGATTGATGCTTAAAGATGTTAAATTGATCTAATTAATAAAGTGAAATCTAATAGTGTAGTTGCATGTGCCATAGATCCATTCAGTGTCAGCATTTGCTGAATGGTGAAATGAGTTTAACTTGGAACACATATTGTTGAATATGTGGGGTGTAATTTGGAATACCACCTTGTATCCTAAAAGTAATTGTATCACAGGATTGACTGTGTCATACCTGGAATTGTATCACAAGATTGATTGTAAGTCATACCTAGAATCGTATCACATGATTGACTATTAGTCATACCTGGAAATGTATCACAGGATTGACTGTAAATCAAACCTGGAAGAGCACTATTGTAAGATATAGCTCAATTTGTCTAGCACCGTGACCTGTACCAAGGTGAGCTAAATATACAAAGTTAGACTAAAATGTCTCTGGAAGCAGATGACCCATGATGTCACTACATGATTACTCATGCTGACCGAGGAAGGTGAGGTCGTGGATTCCAGATCTTCCATTAGACCTTGTATGACACTAACCTCAACTATATAGTTCGACTATATATTCATATAGTGTTCGGTTCGATTTGGATGGTACAATTCAAATCCTCAGGGCATAATGAATACATAATTAGTTGTGTAGTATAATTGTATAGGATCAAATATGAAAACATTGGTTGAGGCCTTGCTTGATCTTATACAATGTTGTTGATAGAAAATATACATGTTCTTCATATTCCTTTTAAATTATTAAGATGCTACATAATTCAACAGTTATTGCCCTTCCTATTAATAATCATTACCTGCTTCATATTAGTTGTAATCATATTGCTACTCAGTTTATCTTATCTATGATAATAATAGAGTTGGCAGAGAGTTATATCTCTTGTTGGGACTGTGTGTCTCACTCCATTGGTTAACAACCTTTTTAGGTGGACAAGTACGAGGAAGAAGAGATCGTGTAGAGGAGGTTGAGAAGAATTTAGAGGAGCAGTAGCTGATAAGGTTGGAAGTGTTGTTGGATGCCTTTTGTTGGTTGAGTCCTAGAGTCATCCATGCACACTTGGGTCTTTGGGAACATTTTGTAGATGTTTTGTGAATGTGTTCTCTTTCTGTGTCCTTTGTATATCAGATATGATGGAATCATGTATATATGTTCTGGAATAGTACCTTCATTACAGGTTGACAACATGCCTTGTGAATGCTTTGAGGCATGAAAGGGCACATGTGTAAAGGTTCTTGTCATATGGCAGTTTTATGAAAAAAGGTTTTAATTTTTAGTGTTTTCTGCTAATAAGTTTGTTAATCTCTTTTCTTTGGTTTTGTTTTGGGTAATCTCATTTCGCTATGGCGTTGGGTGTCACAATCCATTGTAAATAAACTTATCCCATTCTGAATTCAATGCATCTAGTGATAGGAAGATTTGAGTTGTGATAGTTTTTATCTAGATCACAAGCATTGCTCCCTTTAGTGTTGGTAAATGTTGAGTTTTCCTTTAGCGCCTCCAAAGTCATTGCCTCCACCACTCCCAGAGTCGATGCCTTTGCCACCAAAAGTTTTGCAGTCTGCCTTCACTTTCTTCATTGCTATTGTCATTATTTCTAATGTCGATGGCTTCCTGACTACAATCTACCTTTTCTTCCTTCATTTCTATCATTATTAGTGCCTCTTATAATTACTTGCTTTTGTCTCCCCCACTCCCACTTGTTTTCATCGCTACCATCACCATTTTTCCTTCAGTTGGCAACAATCTCTTGTGACAACATGCTAAAAAGGTATCATATCATCCTAAACCTAATTACTTTTCTTATCTGAGCTCTATGAATGAATATTATATTGATTATTCATTTTGTTAATATCCTATTGAGAATGCAAGTATTTATGAGTTAGATGAAATATCTTTTCCAAGATTTGTTCTTTTATTAGTCATTATTCATGTGAATGACCTCTAGATAAAGCAAGTGTTATTTAATAATGTTGCATTAATCAATAAGGAAATGTTGTTCAATATCAATAAATACTTTAATATTTGTTTCTCTATAGATTGGTTTAAGTACTTCAGATAATATGAGAAATATAATTAATTAAATAAAAGGAGAATTAATCATGTATGTATGACTAACCCTTCCCTTGAAGCTCGTGTGCTTGTGCTACAAAAAAATCAAAAATCATAATTGAAGACGTTTAGGGGTTCTATAGGTTATAGCTTAATAGGAATTGTATGCCATTTATTTATGATTATATATATAAAGATATTTATTAGTCTATTTATAAAACAAACTTTAATGCAATGTATGTCAATATTACCATTCATGCATGATTATAATGTACATTGATGCCATTAGTTCTAGTAATAGTCATTTCAAAGGAAACAACCCACATCAACTAGATCATATGTACAAATGAGGAATCATTCCAAGCAAATGACAGATGATGGTATCAATACACTGGCTAACACATGACTTACTATATTTATTACACTAGGAGACAAAATTCAACTATGTCAGAAGTGAGAACAAATAGTGATCAATAGGTTGTGACTAGGTATCATCTTTGAAAGTAGACACATATAAGCTAATATAAAAAATTGATACTCTCATGAGAAGATGTCACTATCGACGTGAATGCCTTCACCTCCCAATAGGCAGTAGTATATCCACTAAGGAGGGATGGAATATTAGTTAGTATTTTATTCTTACTTACATGTATTGTTAGTACTTGATGTATAATAGATGCTATGAAATTTTATAAGGCGAATGACTAATTATAACAAGTTTAAGTGGTGAATTAACAAGTTAAGTAAGTTACTATTGTTATGTGTCGTAGTTGATCACATTGATTCCTTTTCATGATTATAGTTTTGCATGGGAAATTAGTTGTACTAAGGGTGAATAGGGAGGATGTATATCTATGCAAGTTTAATCATTTAAGTGAATCACCAAGAGAGTTGAATTGAATTTATTCATCCAGAGAGGTAGATAATACAATTTTGACATTACTTAGTATATGTTACACTTATAAATCACAACAGATAACAAGTAAACTAGTGTATAGGGTAAAGGTCGATGTCATTTCATTCACTAGACAGTCCATCGAAAACATGTAAGGATTCTCTTCAAATGAGATCAAGTTATCAAATAAGGAAGGCAAGTCAGTTTGGGCCTAGGAAATGAACTTAAGGAACATGGCTGAAATGAATCATAGTGTTGGAGATATTTATTAACTGTACCACATAGAATATTATACATTGTATACAAAAGTCAATAGGTTGGAGGATGCCAATCATATTTCAGATCCACCATGGCCTTGACTAGATCCAAATTAGTGTGATTGGATTTAATTTTTCCAAAAATAGTCTAATTTAGCATAATATGATGAACTGTAGTGCGTCTTTTGTTTTACAACTGAACTACATTATGGTTTTTAATATAGGCCTCTAATCTATCAGCCTATTCTACATGTAATTGTATGTGATCATAAAGGAAAATTAGTTTTGTATGTGTGAACTTCAATCAATGTCTACAAGATTTACAAGTATCGTTGCCAACTATCTAGGGTATTGACATTGATTGGATGGTTGTTTAGTAATTGTTATACATTCATTAGATTTTTATGGTCTTTCAAACTAGTCTGGCACAATATTAATTGTTTCAAAATGGGAATTTAGCTTTTCAACCTTGAAAAATTACACTATCATTGGTTATGATGTTCTTCTTGTGTCTCATATCGACCTTTTATGATAGAGCATGTGTTATTCTCAGCTTTGTTGGCAGGATAATCATTCTTACTACAACTTTATTCTACTTACTTGTCTTCGTCCTCAGATTCAATGTTGATGAATGATGATTTTTCCTCATTCTAGCTAGATATACTGACTAAAACTTATATAAGAAACAAAACAAACAAAAATAGGTGGGGTGGGTTTGAGAATCATATAAATGTCCTTCCTTAATTCCATTCAAAATCTACTAATGAGTAGGTAGTCCTTTATTTTCTAGGAATTCATTTTCTATTTATATCATTTTCCTTACAAGAAATAGAATATCTTCATCTCTCTTTCATTGGCCAATTCTTCATGGGCGAAAAGAACACCTTAAGGGACTTGTCATGCTATTAGTTGTTGAAACAATTCTAGTTTCAATGCCCAACAAGATGACAAATCTTTTAAGTTTTTCTCAAAAGTTCAAAAGAGATGCCCAATGAAAAAGAGGGATGATGACATTATGGTCAATGATAAAAAAGAATATGAAAATTCCTAATCAAAGGAGAACAACTACTACTTATATGATTTTGGATGGATTACAAAGAGGGATTCAGATTTTTCTCAAACATAAATTAGTTTCTAACTACTCTAATGAAGAAGAAGTTTCTCTAAAATCCATCAATCCATTCAATTTATCTTTCCATTATTTTGATCTAAGTACATGTCTAAATCAATATAGGAAGCCTCAAAGTAGAGTTCTTAACATTTCATTATTGACTCTAACAATGAATTCAAGGAAGAACAAAGAAAGTATCAGAAGGAATGACTCTCTCCAATTGATGTAAGATCACATGTCATGTGATAAAAGATGAGGATGAGATACATGAACCATCCCAAAATTAGCTACATTTAGGATTGGTCTGGGTTACACATTAACTTTTGTTCTAACATAATGATTGAGGCTAACTTGATAAACAATAGACCTGACCTTTGTTGGCTACTGTTATGAAGACTATCACTTGAAAATTTTGTTGCGTTGCTCAACTAATTAGTCATGTTGTGATGTAAGTATATCTATTCTATTATGAATACTAAATTGTATTTTATATATCATTGAATTCTAAATATAAGAATGTTCATATGACACAGTCCACATGTGGGTTTATTTCTAAACTCATCAGTATTTTCTTATTGAAAACCTATATTGGTGTGAACTTGTGGTATGGATGAAATGAGAATTGGTTGCAAAATTATTTTTGAATGAAATATTTTCTTGTATGCTTTTTGATATTCATTATAATGTTAAGTCTTATAAATAGTTGGAGTTATGATATATAGAGTTTTTTGTTTATCAATGAATATTTGAAGTACCATGTGGATGTTTTGTATATGAGTAGGTTGTAACTAGTAGAGGGCTGAATTTATTTCAGAAATCTTGTAGGTTCTACAACCCTCTTTATAATAAAACCAAACTTTTTGTGTCAATTAAATTTGCAAAATGTTATTTAACGTAAATATGACATCAGTTGGAGGATATAAAACATATATTACATAAAAACATGGTTGGTTTTTTTCAGAAATAGTTGCCACAAAGATTAATGTGGCAGTATAATAAATCATCACTGATAGTTTTGGTTCTTGTGGTGTCCCTGAGACATCAGTTCTGAACCATTTCCTGGTATAGTTTCTTGCCACAGAAAGGGACTACTTTTTTTGTAACTTTGGGTTTCATGAAAGTATTAATGTGGTTGTTTCTTATAATATGAAAAGGACACAGAGCATTATTTCTAATAAACAATCCATATGGGACAAGTGGATCCATATAAGGTACTTATCCAATCATTCTCTTAGACATGCAATGAAATAAAAAAATTGTTAGCTTTGGAAACCCTTCCCTTGATCGAGGTTGTTCATTAGAAATAATATCACTTCTAAAGATGGTGACATCAATCTAATTCCTAATTCAAAGTATTCTTTTTCATTAGATGATATATGAATATCCTTTTTTTCATTTCCGTTACTATTTGGATTTACATCAAAATTCAAAAACAACTTAATTGGTATGACCCACACTTTTATTTTATATGCATTATATGTATCATTAAGTATTCCAAATTCTGGGTTTATACTATATTTAATTTTTAATTATCTTATTCTATTCTATTATATTGAATTATTTTATTGATTTCTTTTATCTTTGTTCCTTACAAAAGATATCAGAATTAGTTAATCGGAGATAATAACAATTCATAAGAATAAAAAATAAAAAATTCATTTTATTATGGAACATACATATCAATATGCGCAGATAATACCTTTACTTCCACTTCCTGTTACTATGTCAATAGGATTTGGACTCCTACTTGTTCCAACAGCAACAAAAATATTCGTCGTGTATGGGCCTTTTTTAGTGTTTTATTCCTAAGTATAGCTTTAGCTTTTTCAGTCAATTTATCTATTCAACAAATAAGTGGAAGTTTTATTTATCAATATCTATGGTCTTTCGAAGGGTCGATCGGAACCCAAGTTGAAGTTCATCAATGATACCCTAGATGGATAAGAATATCTTAAGCTTTAGAAGAGTCATGGTGCCCAATCCTGCTATATTGTTCTCAATAGAGAGTGAACGTTCTCTATAGTAGAGTTAATATCCCCCTTTTGATGTTTCATGCAAGCTTCTAAAACCTAAGGTATGGGTTCAAAAAACCTTTCTCTTAGGCCTGATAAATAATAATATATGAATGTGATCTTATTTCCTTAAATACACATGCACCAATATTTTCTTACTATTTTTGGTTTTGAAAATTTCAATCTCTCAAGATATTTATTCTTCATGACTGGAAGGTATATTTAAGTAGGCTCCTTACCCATCTTTATCGTCAATCTAGGGGTCTTTTGCTTACTTAAAGTGTTATTAATGTGCAATTATAAAGCCACAAGGCATATATATATATATGTTCCTTGATGTGTAGATTTTAGAATCTCATTGTTGTTCTTGATTTCATCCATGTTGAACATATTTAGTAGGAGGATTTTGTTTATTTTATATTGGTCAATTTTTTATGCATATCTAGTTTTGATGTATTATTATGGGCATGAAAGAAGTCATATATGTTTTCAAGCAATAAAAAATTTATTAATGACATTCTTAAAGAGATCTTTCAATATATCCATTCCTTGTATCTTTCATCAGAATCTTCTTTCTAATGTGTGTTTTTAATTGAAGGGCTTGATTCTTGTTTGATCCATTGGTCCATTGACCCAATATTTTGATCCAAACTTCTATTGTTAAATCATATTCATATCAATGATGCTAGAGTTATGATGTTCAAATCAATCCAAACCTCTTGATGACGTTGATGGATTGGTACTGATCTTATCCTTGGTTCCGACTATTACTTATGGTATTTTATTCAACTATACATTGCAGGATGAGGATGAAGTTCATTTTTTGTTTATTTAAATTATATGTTCCTATGAGGCCTGGAGATAATTATTTTCAATCGGTATCTGCTTATGCACATCTTTATGCCTATGGATGGATTTGAGTTCTCATTAATTCTACCTTAGTGATACAATGTTAGTCTTTTTTTCTAGACTTGTTGTGCTTTAGGATGATGTATCTAAAGCTTGCTTTTTTCCTTTACATTTACAGTAGTTCGTTTTAGGCCATTACATGGTTTGTAGCCTTTCTCTTGATTACTTTGTACAAATAGTATAGCTTATATATACATACATATATATAACCTTTCTCTTGATTATTTTTTATAGATAGTATATTGTGTATATATATATTCTTATATATATTTATTTATTTCATTCAAAATAAATAAAAAGGGCACCACACTTTTTGATAAAATAAGTTACTCAAAAGTGGTGTGCTACAATATGACTAGTGATGATATATAATTCTATTATATTAGGAAAATATGTTATCTTTCATATATTAACTCGATATTGTATGTTCCCCACCCTCATAAACATAAATGATAATGGATTGATATTGCTCTTACAAAAATAGGATTATATTAACTATTTTGCAACATAATACATTTCTTGCTATTGTAGCTAGTAAAATACCCTTGTTGAGTTTTTAAAAAGAACTACATGGTAAATCAATGGACCATATATGATTATGTTCTACTAATCAAAGAAAATTATTAGAATGTTAAATTATATTTTTTTCATGTTATCATAATCATATATTTCTTCTAGAATAAAATTATGACTATCTATTTTGCATAAACTATTTCCATAGTGTACCACTTAAACACATTGATGTAATATTTTTATGAAATAGTAGATTGAGTAATATTTCACAATATACTCCTATCACTAAATTTGTACCCATGCAAGTCTAGATATAGAGTCATAAAGTAAATACCTTATCATGGGATCAAGGTTTATGCTCTTTTATCTTGAATTAAAATTCAATGTGTTCCTTTCCTCATCTGTAGGTGGGATCCCCATGGTCTCCTAACCCACAATGCATTCTCCACTTCATTCCTTGTGTTTCTCAATTGTGTGTGGGATAGGGTGTTTCTTTGTGAAACCAATCCTAGGTGAAGTTCGCCATTGTCCTTCGATGCTCTCATTATGAGATTATGGCATTGTTTCCTTCAGAGTAACATGGCATGACCTCCCAACTACTTGTGTGCCATGGCATGATGTTGCCCATTGATGCAATCATTGCCACACCCATGAGTGGGAGTGGTTCCCCTCATGTCATGTAATGTCATTTGTTGTCTCCAAGACACATGACTTGGATAGGGATTTGTGGTTCCCATGTGAGTTACTTTGTAGGATATTCATCCTATTAAAACCTTTTTTTTACTAAATTCAAATAGGATTGTAATATATTCTTATTATTCTAGAAAAATTAGGGGACAACCCACTGATTTTCAGATCAAAAACCTAACATTGTGGAAATCCCAATTTAACATTATCCCTAAAATTCCATAGTGACTCTCATGTACGTGCTGGATATAAATGGGCTCAAGAGGGGGTAAATTGACATTAAATCAATAAAAAAAATTCCTTAGTCCTACAAAATATATCCCAAGATGATATTGCAAGTAAAAGAAAGGGAGATAGATATTGAACAATCCACTAATGAAGGTAATATTTATAGTGGTTCCATCTCCAAAGTATGTACCTCCATTAACTAAAGGGGCCAATCTCTAGGGTTTTCAACCATGAGAACTGCCTTATATTCCATTATAAGACATACACCATATGACCACTCCTTTCTAGGTTAGAGGATACTAGATTCCCTTTTAGGCCAAGGGAGCCAACAACCTTATAAAAAACTTACCTATCCATGACAAAGAATCTTTATCCTAACTAAGACTTACCCACTCTTAGAATGAGTCTTGGGCCTTAACCAAGTACTTACCCACACTTTAAATGAGTGTTAAGTATCCAAGGACTTGCCCATTCTTGACTTGGATCTTCTGCCAGTGACTTCACCTCCACCAAGGGCCTCCTACCCTTCTTCTCCTCTCTAAGATAAGAGAGAGAATCTTCAACTTCATGAGAGACAGAGATATTGGGAGATAGATCAATGAGATCCTAACAAGACATACATGTATGACTAGCTCTCTTGCAGAGTTCCTACTCACTCTAATGTATATAGCAAGTGATTAAGCTAATGGGAGTGGATACGGGCTGTTTGAGGCACTTTCTGTATCAATAATAGCATAGTGCTTGAATAACCATGGGATGAAGTCAAGGGAGTCTTATTTATATTTGAGGATGCCTCCCAGCCATTGGAATCATTTAGGAATAGTTTTAGATGTTTTGAGGGAAGCCCAACTGATATATTTTACCCGCTTCAACCCTTTCAATGGCTATATTGCACTATAGAAAATGTTGGTTAAAGTGAAATTGATCCAGTTACTAACTCGACCAATAGACCTTGGTATTTGGGCTATTTCTTGGATGTTGAGTTGCATATTGGTGAGAAACTTAGTTGGTAGGAGGTTCTAGAAAGCCCAAGAACAGTGTTGTCGACCAAGTTATACCTAGGGGAAACTTGGATCATTACACTTGATGCTTTGGGTATTCTAAGGCCCTCCAAATGCATTATTATTTCACCCTAATTGATCCTTTTATAGATATTAAGCTTATTACAAGTCACACAGCAATTTAAAAATATTTGCATCAAAAGATCTAATTTGCAAACTATTTATTCTTTAATCTTGATCTCTGTGCATATATGAATTGTTTTCTTCAAATTAGGGTTTGCAAGTTTAATCATTTAGAGTTTGTCTATCTAATATAGAATCACTCAAGTGGAATAATTATACACAAATAAGTGGAATAGTTTAGTTATCAAAATAAGGAATCAGTCAATTTTGGCCTTAAATCATTATCTTTCCTTTATTTGAAGATGACAAACAATTCCATAGATGTACTGATAGTGTACAATTAAGATCATACTTTTGAAGAAACCTAGGAGTTTAAACATAATTTAGTTTGTATTCTCCCCCTCAATGCATGCTAATTGGGTTCATATACCCCCCCCAATTTATGTTATTAATACTACAAGGATAGCTTTCATAAATTTACAAAAACTATGCCTTTTTTACATACATGTCTTCTTCCCTTTACATAAGACATCTCTACTCCCCCGTTGTCATATCAAAACTTGTTAGATAGGGAGGTTATAAGAGCAAAAAACAAAGGACTTGACTAACAAATATATGTAAATAAAATCAAGACATGTAACTGAACAACCCTAGATGTATTTAACATATATTAGGTCGAGGCTATGCAAGCAAGTAACTCAAACTAATAGAATACAAAACAAGGAGAAAGTTTGAGAATGTTCTAAACCATACATGCATAGCATGAGATATATACTATTTAATGAACATGAATAAAACTACCTAGAAAGACTATTAGTAGATGATATCACATGTTTGGAATACTAATAGAATCTAGATTATAGCAAAATATGCACAAGTTAAAACAATCTATAGATAGTTGCATAGAAATATCCATACAAAGGAATATGCAAATTCAGGAAGCATGAATGCATACTAATCACTAGTAAATATGCATTAGTATGAAAAGACTATTGCCACTAAGATCCTTAAGGTTTCATCAAAATAAGATATACAACTAGATAAATGTACCAAGTTAGAGAAAAATGAAAGCAAATCAAATAAAAACTAAGATATCCAAAGAGCTTATCATCAAAACATACATAACAATCCAAGAAAATATTTACAAATATAGAGATATAATAATTGTCAAAAAACATGAAGACAAAGTTATAGTCAAGATAGGTAATTTAAAGAATGGAAATATACATATCAAGTGAAAGTACCAAGCAAAGTGGCAATAGAATAAGGCTATTCAATACCCAATGCTATCAACTAAGTTTCTAGGTGGAAATTCTCAACTGAAAATGTTACGACCCCAATTTTTAGGCTTATATGGTTTGAAATGCAATTTCTCCGATAATATGCATGAGTGTGAAATTTTATGATTTTTTTTGAGGTTAAGGACTGGTCTTGTATTCAACTAATCACCAGAATCATACAAAACCAGTGGAGAGATGGAGGGAGGTACCAGCTCCCCCATCTGTCCAGAGTCATTGCCAACATCCAGGGCCCATTTGGCCACTGCGTGAGCAACTTTATTACAACTTCTAGGAGCAAAAACAAAGGAAATTGATGTAAAAGACAAAGATATACTATGTATATCATCTATGAGCAGACCAAGGTGGTCCGGTCTGTTGGATCCTAGATGGGTGATTAGATGCTCTAGAGGGGGGGGGTGAATAGAGCTGAAAACATTTAAACAAAACTCATTAAACCTTCAAAATATATGACAAGATAAGGTTGCTAAATAGGCAATTTGAGTGCAACTAAATCATGCATAGCAAGTATGAGAGAGATTGAACATGCACCAATTAGACAAGCTATTTAGAGTGGTTCCACACTTCAAACTAGAAGTGTGTCAGTCCACTTGCCTAGAGAGGTCAACCTCTAGGACTTCAACCAATTGCACTCTTATATTCATTAATAAGACATACAATACATGACCAACAAAAGACTTACCTATCCAATACAAAGAGTCTTCAACCTTACCAAGGACTTACCCACTTTGCAAGAGTCTTCGGCCTTCTCCAAGGACTTACCCACTCTTACACAAGTCTTTGGCCTTGTAGGAATTACCCACTCTTCTTGGATCTTCTGCCTTTGACCTCACCTTCACTCGGAGAAGCTTTCCACCAAGGTCTTACCTACTTGAGCTTGAGTCTTTTGCCTTCTCCAAGGGCTTACCCACTCTAGCTCCAAGTCTTCTACCTTGATCTTCACCAAGGGACTCCTTCCCTTGTTCTTCTTCACCTCTCTTGGACAAGAGAGAGAACCTTCATCTTCAAGATAGCAAATGAGAGATGGGGAGATGGTGGAAGTGAGAGCCTCACAAGATATACAAATAGAAACTAGCTCTCTTACAAATCTCCTACTCACTCTAATGTATGTAGCAAGTGATTAAGCTTAGAGAGAGAGAGGAGGCTGTAGGAAGCACTCAACTATAGAGTAGGAACCTCACAAAGAGTTTGCAATGAATGCTAAACCTTGGAATGAAGCCCAAGGGGTCCTATTTATAGCTGGGGATGCCTCTTAGCCTTTGGGAACACTTAAGAATGAAAACTAGCCGTTTTGTGGCTTGCAACGGATCTATTTTCACTTGTTGCAACTCCACAACGGCTAGAAACACTTTTCTGCACTTTTCCGTACAGTGCAATCAGTCGAGTATCAATGGGTGTAACTCGACCGATCAAGTAACAGGAAAACCAATATTCAAAGGATCGGTCGAGTTTGTCCTGAGGAAACTCGACCGACCATTTCAACTAGAAATGGCCTACTACCCGATCGGTCGAGTTCTGTGGGTGCACAACTCGACCGATGCAATCTTCATAAAATCGACCAAGGTTGATCGGTCGAGTTTCAGGGTGGGAAACTCGACCAAACAAGTGCATGTAATTGATTTTCAAAGTTGCATTAAAAGTGCTCTAGTATTCGATCTAAGTGTTCCTGATATTTTTCTAAGCTTAATTACAAGTCATACAATCATTACAAGTGATTTACAACATGATTCTAATGGATATACATCATATTACAAAAACGTCCACTTGTAAGACTTTGACTTGTCTTTTCTCCAATTTGAGATGCGCAAGTTAGGGCATTTGGAGTGTGTCTATACATAATCTGAAATTACTCAAGTAGAGACATTAGACACCAAAATGTGGAATGGTTAGTCATCATTAAAACATGGGTTTAGTCAATTTAGACGTGAGTCAACATTGACCTAATTGACCTTGAGTCAACACGGTCGTTACGTCTGTCCGGTGAGCTCGATATGTAAGATCTGAGAATCCATCTCACAGATCAGGTCCGTATACCTCTTCTCAGCAGCTTGGTGCAAGCAGTAGAGGAGAGCAAGGGCCTCTCCCATTTCCACAGATACATCATCATGCCTCCGCGACGTGAAGACGTCGACGATCCTCCCAGTGTGGTCCCGCATCACCCCTCCAAACCCGATCATGCCATTATTGCCCATCGCAACGTCGGTGTTCAGCTTCAGGCTGATCCGGGACTGCTTCCTCCAACGTTGGTTCAGCTGCAGTACGTTCTCCCCGCCACCGGTGATGGCCTCCGCCATGGTGGATTTGTAATATGCAATGATCCCTATGTATCTGCTGATGACTATTCTCTTGTCCAATATCTCCTGGTTGAAGACCATCTGATTCCTCCAGTGCCACAACCCCCACCATACGTCGACAACCATATCCAACTCTTCCCAAGATAGGTTGTCAGTCAGGTACTGGAGTTTGTCGACTAGAGGATGCTGGCCAGACCGCATAATCTTCTCCTTTAGTGGATGTGCATTCCACAGCTGCTGCACTTCCGGGCATTCAAACCGAAAGTGAGCTATAGTCTCCTTCTCGGTATGACACATCAGACAGCGAAAATCCACATCGCAATGACGATCATGTAGTCTGCCCATCGTAGCTAGGCTGCCAGTACAAACTTGCCACAAAAAGTGTGAGAGACGTGGCGGCCACTGAGCCTTCCAGATCCAAAGACAGGTCGGTTCATTCTGCTCCCTGCGGCTCTTCATATACTCCTCACAGCCAAGATGACCTAGCCAGTAGGCTAAGCGAGTCGTGAAAACTCCCCTCGGTCCCGGCCACCAGAACGGCGAGTCGGACAGTCTCCTCAAGCTGAGCGGTGTGTTTAATATTGCCTCTCCAGCTGCTTGCGGAAAAATGGCACGCACCTCCTCCTCATTCCAGCCACTGCGTTCCTGGTCAAGAAGATCACCAACCCATAATGACGGGTATTCCTCCTGTGCCTCTGGACATACGTCTCCCAAAGTGCCCTGTAAGTTCATAACCCATCTACTATTCCATAGATCCACTAGTAATCCGTCTCCCACCCTCCAGCTCACCCCTTCACAAATCAATGCCTTCGCCCCCCATATGCTCCTCCATGTAAAGCTCGGGCTATATCCTCTGTGTGCTTCCAAAATGGATGAATGTGGGTAGTATTTTGCTTTGAGAACCTGAGAGACTAGTGAGGATGGATTCGTGAGTAATCTCCATACTTTTTCTACAAGAAGAGCTTGGTTGAAACTTTGTAAGTCTCTAAATCCCATGTCGCCTGCTTTTTTTGGTTTGCACAGCCGCTCCCAACACTGCCAGGCTATTTTTATCTCATTTCCCTTCACATCCCACCAAAAGTTGGCCACACAACTATGAATCTCATGGATGAGTGTGGAAGGGAGTTGAAACACACTCATAATATAAGACGGTATGGCTTGTGCAATGGATTTAATGAGAACTTCTTTCCTCGGTTTTGACATGAACTTTTCCTTCCATCCTTGTAGCTTTTTCTAGATACGTTCTTTGAAAAAATTGAAAACTTGTCTCTTTGATCATCCAATAGCCGTTGGAAGTCCCAAATACTTGGCATGCTTGTCCACTTCTCTCACATTAAGAATTCCATGCAAACTTTCACGAACACCCGCATTGACTCCTTTACTAAAGACAACCTCAGTCTTGTCATAGTTGATTTTCTGGCCCGATGCTTGTTTGTACTGGCTAATAATATTAGATATGGTCAAGCATTCATTCTGAGTTTCTCTAGTAAAGAGGATACTATCGTCTGCAAAGAACAAGTGAGAAATATGCGGAGCAAGGCGGCACACACTAAGACCGTGCACATGCTTATTGTTAGTAGCATGAATAATGGATGTAGAGAAAGCTTCAGCACATAAAATAAAGAGATAGGGGGAGAGAGGGTCACCCTGTCGTAGGCCGCGGGATGGATTCATCTCCGAAGATCGGTCCCCATTAATGGAAAAAGAGTGGCTAACTGAGGAAACACAGTCTAGAACACGACGTCGCCAAAAAGTTGAGAAACCCGTTTTCTTCATGACATGATCTAGAAAACTCCATTCAACCCTATCATAAGCTTTTGACATATCCAGTTTGATCGCCATGCTCCCCTTTTTGCTATTGGCTCCCTTTTTCATTTTATGAAACAACTCATAGGCGATGAGGGCATTGTCAGTTATCATCCTGCCTGGAATAAAAGCAATCTGATTCTGAGAAATGATCTTGTCCATCATAGGCTTCAGCCGATTTGCCATAACTTTTGTGACAATCTTATATACTACATTACACAAGCTGATGGGTCGGTATTCGGACATATCCTTCGGTTGTTCCACCTTCAGTATGAGCACAACTAAAGTAGAGTTCACCTCTTCTATAGAAACTTCGCCTTTCCACCACCCTTTAATGTAATTAGATATATCCTCCCCTACAATATTCCAGAAATTTTGAAAAAAACATTGCTTTCATACCATCAGGACCCGGGGCTTTGTTTGGATGCATGTACTTTAGAGCCGTATGGATTTCTTCATATGCTATATCTCTCTCAAGTAAGGAGTTCATATCATCTAAAACCTGTCCAGTGAAATTGTATGATTTATGTGTAGTGAATGGATTTATTTGATGATATTTCCTTTAAATGTATGATTTTGTGGATCCTAATGAGTTAATGAGTCTAATATGATAAAAGGGAAGAAAAATTTAATGAAATCAGATAATGCATAAAAAGGAAGAGAAATTAAGATAAGGATGAGAATTATGTGGAATTCTCTAAAAAGTTGTATGATTGATCATCATGGATTAGATTTCGAATCCACATGGTTTCTAATGGTAAAAGGAATCCAAATAAAGGATATAAAAGTGTAAGAAGAGAATATATGAATAAAATATGCCTTTTAAGTGATAAATTTCATATGAATAAAAGTCTATCATACTTTTGTATTTGTGTCCCAATCTTGGCACACAAGTATTTAAGTCATTATAGACTTTCCTTTAAAATTTGGGATCAAACGGATAAGCAGTTTAGGAGATATCATTTTTGTAAGTTTTCCTAATGTGAGAAGGATATCTTTTAATGTCACGATTTTCCAATTTAATTGGAAAATGTTTTTCTTCACGCATGAAATAAGGGTCATCGGATCTAAGATCTGATGGTGGCTTCTCATCACCTACCTTGGGCCAAAAGAGGAAATTGAGAACAGTAACTCCAATCAGATTTCTTGCATATCTCTGTCTCTAATCCACGATCGGATCTGGAAACTCTCCCAATGTCTTCAAAAGATTAAAACGAACCCAAACACCTATGGATTTCCTGTGTTTCATGAGGAATCCAAGTTTCCCCAAATCCCAGCTAGATTGGGAAGTCTATTGATATCGGGGAACTTCCCCGTTGCCTATATAAGGCCAACATTCCTCATCTCGTGGACTCAGAGCAAGTAGGAAAGTCATCACTGCTCTCTGTGACGTCCAGTTTTCCCTGTGGTATATGTTTTCCCCTTCTCACTTCTTGTAGGATGATGGTTCTATTTTGCTTCTCCTGCCACTCCAACCAAAGATGAGATCATCGTAGGGCTTGGAGGAGTAGGGTGGGAATAAAGTGTGGCATGTTCTTCTCTTCTACGGCTTTGTGAGCTGATTTGATGGGCCGGGGAGGCCGTTGCCAAGGAGGAGTGGGCTACTCTATGTTTATGTAGAAATAGGGGAGTAGATCTCCCTATCCATGCGACATCTACGAGACAACAAAGGGAGGAAGAGCTAGACTCGTGTATAGGGTTAGGTGGGTCAGAGGCTTGATCCGTGAGCCAGGGGAATTGTTGGGGCTAATGAAGGGGTTGAAGGCTGGCAGGGCACCTTTCTATTGGCTAAAAGGTATGTATTTTGGAATAATCGTAATAAATTATTGGTAGCTCTAATCAAGACATATAATCATGAATTTTGATCAAGAGAACTTAAGGAATTCAATAAAAATACATTTGAAGTCTGAATTTGCTTACAATTTGAAAAGTAGCTAAAATTTTTACCTTTAATGAATTTACAAAAAGAAAACCCTAAGATTTGATGATTATTGAATTTAATGATATTCTGTGGATAATCTAATCTGATATTAACATGTTGTTAATAAAAATAAGAATTAGATCTAAAAGGATGATCTTGGTGTATAATTGGCTAAATTTAGGGTCTCATGTATATGATGTGCATTAATGAGATTAGAAACCTTAATTTAGGCAATTATGACTTTTAATGAGTTACATTTTGAAAATCCATGTATAAGATAGAGATATGATGATCCTAATACAAAGTGAGAATAATGAATCCTTAATATGGACAACTTCAATAATTAGGGTTTTATGATGTCGAAACCGTTTTAGGGTTTGTTGACCTAAAAAGGTAAAGGTTGAGAAATTGATCTAAGAAGCCCTAATGAATCCTAATGAGACTTATAAACCTTAGAAGGTGTCCCATGTCAATAAGGAGTTGTTTGGGGATATGATTGTAACAACTAGACATTATATATGTTTTCATGATCAATGTTTGCTTGATTGTTTGATTGGCTTCCTTGATTGGACATCTAGTTGAAATCGGATATATTGCTTCTTTTGAGACTCCAAATCAGGTATGTGGTTATTTATGATTACTTGATTTAGATTCTTGGCATTTTATGATGTTTCATCGATTGCATGGAAATAACTACTTGGATGACTTTATTTATGCAATCTTTAAAGTGAATATTATTATCACAATTTAAGTATACATATGACTTGCTCGAACCTACATACCATCTTTGGATGTAAGATTTGAGACCAAGCCCCGCAGGGAAGGTCATAGGTGGTCAAGCCCTGGAGGGAAGACAATAGGACACCCAGAGAGGTGACCCATAAGGTACCAAGCTAAATATGGAGAAGGTAGCCTAAAGTCCCTTGCAAGGACTAAACCCTAAGAGAGGGTATCCCAGAGAATGAGTAAAAATGGTTGGGAAGTCATAATGAAAATGTAATCTTGGATTGTTAACAACTATTTGATGTGATTAGGTTTTTATGAAATATGTGCAAGATATTGGTTGTCACCACATACCAGTACATTCTTTATACTGACGGACGTTTTGTTTGTCGATATTTTAGGAATACTTGAAAAAGGACAAACATTAAAGTGATACTTGAGTAATAAAGCAAATAAAGATTGGAAGATTTAGTTATATAGAACTCTACTTTGGGTAAAGTTTCAATTCCTATTTTTGAAAGGTATGTGAAAAGTAAATTTTTATCTTGGTTTAAACTTAGTCTTTGGTAGAATTTATTAATTATTTTTTAAAATCATTGATCCTATTTTGGGATAGCGGCTCTGGATTCTTGGTCTTCCTTAATTGGGGGTTACCGGGAAGTGGGGTCGTTACAGAAAACATCTTTGTCCAAGCTCAAGGATATGCATACAAAAAATTCTAGAGGATATGGAAGAATGTAAAACAATATCCAATAATGTATAGGTAAGTTATCAATGTACTTAAGAAACATCTTGGTAGTTTTTAGCAAGATTATGATGATAACAATATGTAAAATATTGGCTCAAAATCATATGTAATGAGCATACTAACTTGGAAGTTCAAACATAACTGGGTATGATAAAGAATACTATTACATCTATTATTACCATGTAATTTGACTTGTTTCCCCACCATACACCTCACCATACTTCTTTTATGTAGATGGAGAATTCAAATATCAAATGAGTAGCTTATATCAGTTAATTTGTGAAGTCCTACAAGAAGAAGTATCAAATAGTTTGTAATCATATTTTTGGGTCCAGGGAGGTTAGCTTGGCACCAAAATCATAATGCATTTGGGTCTGTTCCTAATAGGAAATATATGGAGTAACCACATCTTCCTTGCAATAATCAGAAGTGCCCTTAGGCTTGGAACTAGAGGATTCTCTCTTGGAAATTTAAGGCCCTTTTTCTTTGTTTCTCATTTGGCTAGCATCAAATGCAATACCATGTTTACCATTTTTCTTGGTAACATTATCAAGAATTTCATAAAGCTTCCTTTAGAAATATGAGAATCTTTTCAAACAAGATCTCAACATATTATTATCATGCATAAGAGATGTAGTAGTAGAAGATAGTTGATTTATATCTTCTCTAGCTTGCACAACATTGGTCTCTAAAAATATTTAGCCATGTGAGAGTCTTTTTCAATATGAAGAGCGGCAATATCATTTGCTCAACTAGTGGAACTAGAACAAGATTCAAGAACATTAGTTTTTGCAAGAAAGGAAGCATTTGCATTCATAAGAATTGTAATCTTAGAAAGATATACACCATTTTTAGATTCAATGCCTTGCAAACAAAGTATTTTCCCTCATTTTCAAAATTTAAAGCATTAATATTAAACATAATAGAATGAAAAATCTTAGCATGTTCCTCATTTAAACTGGGTATAAAAGGTTGAGATTCTAGAAACTTAAAATTCGATCTAAGGATATTTACTTAAATAAGATAACATTATTCTCTACATCAACACAATCTAATTTCTACTTAATTTCGATGTAAAGCTTTTGGAGACGGTAAGCATCATCTTGAAAACAAATATTAGCGTGTTCAAGTTCATCCTTTTCTTCATACAAGTTATCCACAATCATAGCAAGCTTTTTCCTTTTATTTTTAGTAGATTAAATAGAGGAACGAGTAGATTAACATTTACATTTAAATATTATTAGATATAGAGTTTAACCAATATTTTTTAAGAACTTGTCTTTTTAACCAGGAGGCGATCAACCTTTACTGGGGTGCCTTCAAGCCTTTATCCACTGAAGACAAGCAGTTTATCTAGCAAGCTCCTACCCTCCAGTAGGTTCACAACATCTTATCTAAAGTCAGTCCTCACAAAGCACCTGGCCCGGATGGGGTAGACATCTCGTTTCTTCTAAAAAACTGGCACACGGTGAAGCATTCTCTTCTGGCGACCATCAACAACGCGCTCTCAGGTGCGGAGCTTGAGCAGTCTCTCTGCGATGCAAGCATTGTCCTCATTCCCAAAGTGACGAAGCTTGAGAAATGTGATCAATTCAGACCCATATCACTTAACAATAACGTGCTAAATTTGACATCCAAGGTTGTTGTTGAACGCCTAAAACACTACTTAGCTGATTGGATATCTCCTTCCCAGAGTGCTTTCGTTCCCGATAGAAGAATTTCTAACAACATCACGGTTGCACAAGAAATCATACATCTTATGAGAAGGAAGACTGCACCTAGGATGATGGCTATTAAGGTGGATCTTACAAAAGCATATGATAAGATGACCTGGACTTTTATAGCGGATACGCTGTTGAAAGCTGGCATACCTGAGTCTATCCAAACCTATGTCTTAAATTCTATTTCCGATGGAGAGGCGTCCATCATTTAGAATGGGAAGAAAGCGGTCTCGTTTAAAGATACCAGAGGTCTCAGGCAAGGAGATCCCTTATCCTCATACATTTTTGTGTTATGCCTTGAAAGAGTCTGCCAATCTATTGAAAACCTGGTACACGAGAAGAAATGGACACCTATTCAGCTGTACTATAAGGGCCCCAGGATTTCCCACCTTTGTTTTTTCGATGACCTGCTCCTTTTTGCTAAGGCGGATGCAGCGGAAATAAGAACGGTGGTGGAGTGCTTTAAATAGTTTGGCGCGGTCTGGATAAACAATCTCAGTGAACAAATCTTGTATTCATTTTTCTAAAAGCGTTCTACTGAGAATCAGAAGGTGAATATGCAGAGAAAGCAGATTCACTCAATCGGAGAACATGGGGAAATATCTAGGGGTTCCTCTTATCCACGACAGAGTGAAGGCGGAGACGTACGATAACATTTTAAACAAGGTCTCTAACAGTATAAACTCTTGGTCAGCCAGAACCTTGAGCCTAGCAGGAAGAGTTTGTCGGGCTAAAACGACATTTACGACAATTCCCAGCTACACTATGCAGATAGCAGTTCTATCGACAAAGATCTGTGACCGCCTAGACAGCAACATTAGATCCTTCATCTGGGGTGGGAGTCAGAAGCAACATGCACTCTCTCTTGTGGCCTGGAACAAAATAACGAGTGACAATAAACATGGCGGTCTGGGAGTGAGGTCGATGAGAGAACTAAACCAAGCTATGATTTACAAACATGCGTGGGATCTGAGTATTCACATGAACTCTCTGTGGTGCAAGGGAATGTTGAACTAATTCACTACTTTCAATGGAGGTTGTATGCCTAATGTTTCCAAACTGGGGCGTGCTGTGCTGAATGGTAAAGCCTTCATCCACGATAACTCCATGATGATTCTTGTAAATGGAAAAGACACTAGGGTGTGGTTTGACAAATGGTGGGGTAATACTACACTGCTTAAGGACCATGTCCTAAAATGTATACCTAAGAAGCTGCTGGACTTAAGAGTTTCTTGCCTTGTGAATTTGGAGAATAGATGGGACGAGGAGTTCCTTGAAGATTGGTTGCTGCATGACATCGTAAAGAAGATCACACAGATGGCCATCCCTCTGGATATTGACATCCAGGACACCCATGCCTGGTGCCATACAGACTCAGGAATCTTCACCACCAGGAGTGCATATGATATCCTAAGGTTGGGGAAAGACGTTAGAACTGAAGGAAAATGAGAGACAGTTTGGAAGATGAAGGCTAACACGAAGGTCAAAATTTTCTTCTGGATTTTGGGGCACAATGCCATCTTGACGAACAGAAAGAGAGTAGCATGAAACCTGGCTACTAACGTTCTTTGTCCAATTTGCGGCATTGAGGAAGAAATTGTGTTCCATGCTCTAAGAGATTGTGAATAAGTATCTCTCGTGTGGAAGGAGATCTTGGAACCGAGCTGCTGGAATAATTTTTTCAGTGAAACTGACCTCTGGAACTGGATACACGACAACCTGACAACACCTGCTCCGCATGACCTCCAGTTCGCCATTGGCTGTTGGCAGATATGGAAGCATTGTAACCTCCAAGTCTTTGATAAGAAGAAGCTAGTTGTTGGTTATCTGAAGGCTCTTATCTCCAAATAGGTTCTTGTCCATTCAAAAGCTTGGGCAGCAGATAAGATAAGCAAGGAGAAAGGAGTGCCTCATAACGAATGGAAAAAACCAGAATAAGGGACCTTGAAACTGAATACCGACGCCGCATTCAACCCAACTTCCCAACTGGATGTTGTGGTAGTTGTATGCAGGGACGAGCATGGCCACTGGCGTGGAGGCTGGGGCAAATCGTTCCGAGCTGACATCGCTCTTGAAGCTAAAACCCGATTCATTGAGTTCACTGTGGAGATCGGGCATACACTGAACTGTAATAAAATCTGTGTTGAAACTGATTGTAGGAATGCTAAGTTGGCCCTGGACAACAATGATACAAAATTCCCTAGGTTGGCAAGATGGATTACTGCTGCGAGGAGAGGTTTTAGACCTAGCTGGTCCTGCATTCATATCAACCATGAGGGGAATAGGGTCGCATAACAGCTAGCCAAGTTTCATATTAAAAACAAGAGGGGTCCCTACTACTATAGGTGTCCTCCTAACAACATGGTTGACTTAGTCAACATGGATATGTGTAATGGTAGTAGTACTACCAAGTTTAATTCTATTTTGAGTAGATCAACTTGTAATAGTTTTTTGAACCACCTTGCAAGAGAGGGGCGAGATGAATAAAAATACCCTCTGACTTCCATTAAAAAAAGATATAGAGTTTAGATCGCACTCATTTCAATCTTCAATTGAGCTTGCTATAAGAGAAAAGTAGAATTCTCCAACTTCACTTTCAGTAGATCTTATACTTGAGCTAAAGTTGAAGGATTTACTAGAACTTTTGTGGTCTTTATTATTTTTCTTATGCTTCTCATCTCTTACCTTCCCTCCCTAATGATGATGGGTCTTCATGTGGGTAATTTTGCATGTAGTGATCCTTCTTTCCACATGTTAAGCAATAGGACGATGAAGATGACTTGCCTTGGTAGAGTCCACCTTTGGATCACATGGCATATTATTCACCTTGAAAGTATTTGAACTTGATCAAGCATGGAAAGTGATCACCCTCTCCTTATTTTGATTCTTTTCTCCAATCTCATGTTCTTCTTGTGAGTTGAGTCGTTTCTTATAGGCTTGAAGATTACATGTAAGTTCTTGAATAGGGAGAAGGGAAGGTGACTTGTATTCTTCTATGGCTATCACCTTCTTGTCCCATTGTCAAGTAGGGAGTAGAGAATCTTGGGGTTCACCTTACAATTATCCATGACATGGCCTAGAGAAGAAAGACCAATTACAAGGTTGTTGGGGCTTGAATGCATTTAAGCCAAACTCTTTGTCTTGCCCATTCAAAAGACTTCAAATAGTTAAGTAGTCATGTAGACTTTGCTTTCTTTGACTTTCTTTGTACCCTCATAAGTGAAACATATATTTTTTCATATATCATTGGTCGTGTCACAATAAAATATCCAGTTGACCTCAGTGGGGGAGAGAGCAGTATAGAAGATGTCTATAGCTTAGGTAATCAAGGTTACTTTGTTTAATGTAGATGCATCTCATTCTTCTAGTGTTCCTTCTAGTTGTGTGTATGGAAGATCTACCATTTTCCAGAACTCAAGACTTGATCCTTTAATATGAAATTTAATTCTTCTCTTCTAGTATTAAAACTTTCTCCCATAAAAAGTCAAAATGTTAAATAAGTGCCTTCCTTTTTGTTTTTCACCCATCCTCTCCTAGTTGTAGAAGTGTTTCTTGGAGAATTCTTGCATTGGTACCACTTTTTGGATCTAAATGGGAACAAAATGAGGTGAATTTATCTAAAACCACTTAAATAAAATTTATTATACCTTCAAAATATATGTTAAAATAATATTTTAAGTGTAAAAATCAAGGGAGAGATATATTGAACAATCCACAAGTGAAATTAATAGTTATAATGGCTCTATCTCAAAGGATGTAGCTCCACCACCTAGCTAGGTCAAACACTAATCTTTACAACCAAGATAATCACCTTATATTCCATTACATACACCATATGACCACACTCTCTAGATCAAGGGATAAGTATCTTCCCTTTTAGGTTGAGGGATCCAACAACCTTAGAAAGGACTTACCTAATCATGACCAAGAATCTTTAGCCTTACCAAGGACTTTCCCACTCTTTCAACGAGTCTTCGACCTTCACCATGGACTTACCCACTCTTCAAATGAGTCTTCTATCTTTAAGGACTTACCCATTCTTGACTTTGATCTT
Source organism: Alisma plantago-aquatica (assembly GCA_963693085.1). NCBI lineage: Eukaryota > Viridiplantae > Streptophyta > Magnoliopsida > Alismatales > Alismataceae > Alisma > Alisma plantago-aquatica. Next base: position 143,173,818 of record OY856412.1, on the reverse strand, counting down.
ATTCCTTTGACTTCACCTTCACTAAGGAGAAGATTTTCACTAAGGGCTTCCTATCCTTCTTATTCTACTCCCTTATCTAAGATAGAGAATCTTCATCTTCATGAGAGAAAGAGAGATTGGGAGGTTGAGGAATGAGATCCTCACAAGATATATATGTATGAAAAGCTCTATTACAGACTACCTACTCACTCTAATGGATATAGAAAGTGATGAAGATCATGAGAGTGTATAGGGGCTCTTTCAGGCACTTTCACTCTCAACTATAGTATAGGGGCATTTGTAAAACTTGTCTAACCATGTAATGAAACCCAATTCCTATTAGAATTGAGGACATATCCTATTTGTTAGAATGATTTAGGATGAATTTGTGTCATTTTGGGGAAATTCTAAGGAATATATTTCATAATTTTCACCCCTACGGTTGGATTACACTGTAGAAAATGCTCGCTACAGTGTAGTTGACCGAGTTGCTAGCTCGGCTAACAGACCATGCTTTCTAGACCATCCAATGGTTGTCTGAGTTGCATATTGATGAGAAACTCAGTTGATAGGAGGTTCAGGAAAGCTCAAGACAACTGCTTTTGGCCTAATTTTTACCCACGAGAAACTTGGTCAATTGCACTTGTTGTTTTGGGTATTCCAAGACCCTCTAAGTGCAATTTAATCCATCCCAATCAGTCATTTTATACATATGAGCTTAATTATAAGTCATACAATCATTATAGCTGATTTACATCAAATGTCTAAGGAGAACACTATTTATTCTTTAATCTTTATGTTTGTGCATGTATGACTCAATTTCTCCAAATTAGGATTTCTAAGTTTAGGAATTTGGAGCGTGTCTATCCAATCTAAAATCACTCAAATAGAACCATTAGGCACAAATAAGTAGAATGATTTAGTGATCACCAAAATGAGGGATTATTCAATTTAGACCTTGAGTCAACACTATTGCTAGTCCATTTGATTCATCAAAAATATTCTTCATTCCTTGAACAAATGTCCCTGGATACCATTCAAGTTTTATTCTAAAATTTTGTAAAACATTAGCTTTATTTGCTGCTATGTATATACATATATATGTATATGTATATATATGTATGTATGTATATATATATATATATATAATTTATCGTTGTTACCAAAAGAACAACAATATTTCCCCACAACAAGTATTTTAAATCATCTATAGATTTTAGTAAAATAAAGAAACCCTCATTGTGTAATCCCACACATTTCGTCCAAGTTTAGTCAAAATAGAATGGTTGTATTTCAAGGTTGCTTAAACACACTCTAAAATTTAACCAAATCTTTGAGGTAGCAACCCACTTGATTTCTATTTTTTGCTACATAATGATTAATTAGATTGATGGTTATATATATATATATATATAACAAGTTATTGGACAATTATCAAAACATGGTAGTTGGTTAAAACATCATATGGACTTCATAATCACATATATAAAATCTCATTCTCCAATGCAACCCAAATAACAAATTTTGATCATCTATTGCATTAGTCATCTTGGTACCAAAATCATCATCTAGTTTATAAGAATAATGTCCATTGCTCCCACTAATCCTATTATGCTTCTCATTATTTTTATATGAGTCATTTGGATGACAATCGACATTTTGAATTTTTTGGAAGTATGAGATTTATCAAACGTGAATGGACATTATCCTAATTGGTGCATCACTAAACTATTAGTAAACCAAGACTAATAGTTTGGTTATTTATTTAACTTCTTTGACACTATTCATGAATCTTAGAAATGTTGCATTTATCATTTTTTGATAATTTACATTTACTTCCATATTGTGAGTTGTTCCTCATTCCTTTAAATGGCTTGGTATCATTCTTATAAATCAATTGAGCTTACTTGACCCCAATTAGGCCAAAAGATTTAATTAACATCCCCAACGTCTCTTTCTTAAATTTATTTTTGTTATCAACTTACTAAGTATACCTAATTATTTTGAGTCATATTTTGGAATTCTATGTTTCCATGATGACTTGATTATTAAAATAAGTTTAAATATAACTTTCAATCATATCACTATTCATATAATGTAAAACATTTTGATTTGACAACTCACTAAATTGGGTTTATATTGATTTTTGTAATTTATATCCTAAAGAACTGTATATTGTAGAATATGAGTTATGCAGTAGCAGTGGCATTCAAGCTAGTTAAACACGGTTCATAATCGGGAGATTATGGGATTGATTTCTACTAGACTAATTGCTAATTATTTGAAATGGTGAATATTATCCAATTTTCTATTCTTGAGAATGGCCTCATGAATTAAGTATAATTTTTGTATGGAATACTCAAGTATTTGGTATGATGAATCATTTTTTGATTGTAGGATCTAATCTTATACTAAACTATTCAAACTATGATTTTAGCTCAAAATTAATGGGAAGGAAGGAATTTGGTTTTAACCATCCACTTCCTATGACATTAGGGGATATTATGTTTCTAAACATGAAATTCACATGCAACCCTCAATATTAGGCCATTGATGACTGATGAGATAACCAAACTCTACACATGTACATGATAGAAACTAGAAAAGAGAGGAATAGAAAGTTACTTCATCATAGTTACCAACAACAACAAAAGAATATTGCCTCAAAAACAAGCAATAGAAACTAACATCCTAATAATATTTGCAGACCTATATGTTTTATCCCTCACCTTTCATACTAGTTCCTTCATATAGAATGGTTATATTTCAAGACTTAAACTTCAACTATACTCTTCCTTAAATTGGCATATTCAAGGTTAGTCAACTAAAAGTAATATCTTGACCAATTTTATTTACAAATCAAAATTACCTTCAAATCTCACCAGATCCTGGAGGGAGAAACCACTTCACTTCTATGTTCAATCAAAATAATAATTCAACAGTTGACATAAAAATCCAAATATATTACTCTTCTTAATTTGTATATTTTTAGTAACTCATTATTGGAGAAGTCATCAAAATTATGAAATGTGTTAATTAAATTTCCTAATCATGTTTAGATATTTCATTCTCCAATTTGATGCCAATTAACCAAACTTGAGCATATATTTCATCCTCATAAATGTAGCAAACTAGCCATGAAGATGGTATGAAAAATATTCATTACCCGTACTAATATTATATTGTACCTTGTTATGTTATATGAGTCCTTTGAAAAGCATTTTTCACTTTAGTATTTAGTTCTAGATTTATCGCTTGTGAATGGACAATATCAAAATTGGTGAGTCATTCATTTTTTTTTATTTTTTTTGTGAAAACACCTACAATCTTAATCAAACTTAGCCAAAATTACAAAGGATAAACTGTAATAGTACATATACTACCATGTTTAGCCGTTAATTTATTAGTCATACAACATTACTAGTTTGGTTATTTATTGACTTCTCTATCATTATTCTTTAATTTACAAAGTTTTAAATGTAGTAATCTTGGATAGTCATTATTGACATTGATCTTGGAGTAGCACCCAGTTTTCCCCAAATAGGTCTAGTATCATTCTTATAAGATCAATAGGGCTTATTTGACCCAATTGGGCCCAAAATATCAAATTATTCCCCACCAATGACTTCTCTTTATTATAATTTATTCCTTAATTTCGTAAACTACTGAATTGGGCCTATTTTGTTTATATAATTTCATCAACTAAGAAATCAATTATTGACAAATGGTGACATTCGAGCTAGTGTAACTCCCTGGCGGTTGTGGAAAAGAGGTTTTGGGGGAGTCGAAAGGTTATGCGCCTCCACAGAAATAGACTTGGTGGTGGAATGATGAAGTACATAAGGCTATTAAACTGAAAAGGGAGATCTATCAGAGCTTGCCCAAATCTCGAGAAGATGCAACGTTCCAAAGATACAAGCAAACAAAGAAAGAAGCTAAAAAGGTTGTTCGGGAGGCAAGGTTTTAGATACTTTGATGTTATTTATAAGAATCTAGACACAAGAGAAGGGGAAAAAGATATATATAAAATGGCTCGTATAAGAGAAAGGAAAGGAAGAAACTTGAGTCAAGTAAAATGCATCAAGAATGAAGATGACAGAGTGTTGGTGAAGGATGATGATATCAAGAACCAGTGGAGAAAGGCATTGGAATCAAACGGATTGATGATTAGCAGGAGCAAAATTGAGTATATGCATTACAATTTCAACCAATCTCACAGTATGAATGATGAAGCCAAGTTGGACAGAGTAGATATACTAAAATATGATAAATTTCGTTACTTGGGTTCTATTATTCAAATGCATGTGGATGTCCAAAATGACATTTTTCAGAGGATCACTACATGATGGTTGAAATGGGGGAGTGCAACTGGAGTTTCATGTGATCAGAAGATCCCTCTCAGGTTAAAAAGTAAGTTTTATAGAACATGTATATGGACAGCCATGCTCTACAGGTGTGAATGTTGGGCAGTGAAGAAATAAGGTCTCAACAAGATAAATGTGGCTGAAATGCGTATGCTGAGATGGATGTGTGGGAAGTCAAGAAAAGATCGTTTGAGAAATAACTATATCAGGAATAAAGTGGGGGTGGCGAGCATTGAGGGCAAGTTGCATGAGGGCCGACTCAAATGGTATGGACATGTGCAATGCAGACCGACTAATGCGCTTATACGAAGTAATAGTATTGAGTTGAGCACAATAAATAGAAGAAGATGAAGGCCTAAATTAATATGGGATGAGCTTACAAAGAGAGATTTTGGATCTCTACATCTCAATCAGAATATGGCTCATGATAGAGCTGAATGAAAACGAATGATCAATGTGGCGGACCCCAACATAGTTGAGACTCACGCTTAGATGATGATGATATTCTAAAGTTGGTCTACGACCTCACAATTCGAGAAAATTTTACTTGGAGAATACTCTAGTATGTGGTATGATGAATCCTTTTCCGAATACTAGGATCAAATCTTAGACTAAATAATTCAAAGCGTTGTTACTTACTAAGCCCAAAGTGGATCGGAAGAAAATTATACTGTTTATAGCCATCCACTTTTCCTAGGGTCCGAGGGAATATTATGTTTCCAAAATATGAATTCGCATGCGACCCTGAGCTTTAGGCCACGGACGACTGATGAGACAACCAAACTGAACGCATGTATATGATAGGAACTAGAAAGGAGAGGAAGAGAGACGGATAGAAATTGAGAGGGAGGGGCAGAAGGCTTAGCCCAGCAGAGCCACACGTTCGAGCGAGGTCTATCCTGATCCTCATCTCCACCGCAAATCATCCTGCACCTGCCATTGTGTCCCATACCCCTCGTTTCATCGTCCATCACAGGCCACAACTATCACCTCTTTCCCGCCCATATCACCCCCTTTATCACACCTTCCCCTGCTGAGCTCGTCTCAGCTTCAGTGGGAACATCATGGCTTCCGCTGCTCTGTTCGCTAATGCTCCTTCCTTTCAGGTCACACGTGCAGCTTTGTCCGCTTCTCCCCTTCCCGTTAATTTGAGTATCTCTGCTGACCATATCTGTCAAATTTGCAGGCAGCAAGCAAGGGGCTCTCGGATTTCTCTGGTCTGAGGGGATCAGCATCTCTTCCTCTCTCCAGGAAGCTTCAATCCGATGACTTCGTCTCCGTCGTTGCCCTCAGGACCTCCGCTGTAAGCATTTTCCTTTAGAGCGATTACTCTGATAATGCAGTAAGCTGTTGATTCTGCTGTAGTTGGCTGGACATGCTTAGTGTTGTAGTAATTAGTCCATTCTGCTAAAGAAATTATATTTCTGGTTTACACCGAACTGCGTGATCTGTTAAAATACTACCAGTTTTGTGAATGTTGACCTAAAATAATGATCCATGCCCACTACACTCGCCGTCTAAGTATAGATCTTGTGGTCCAGTTCTTGGTCTTCCCTAATACTTTATGACCTTGACAAAAATTGTATACTTTCTTTGTTTACTGAAGCTTTCTATCTGTTACCTGCATCTGAGTGTCTCGACTAGAACAAATTAAACAGGACTATCACGCATATAAGTTTCTGGTTTCATTGGTCACCACGAGACAGAGCAACTCCTGTTTATCGTTGGCCTTTCTTTCCTGCTATCGATCACAGTAGCCATAATCTTAAGATCTGGACAGAAAGCTCTTGTTAGGAAATGCTTATGCATAATCTTTGTTCTGTTCTATCTTTTTCCCCGCATGTCTTCATTCAAAGAAGAGAATTGTTCAAGTAACTGAGCATGTGAAAAGAGTCAACATTAAATGGGAACTGCATCTGCTCTGGCTGAAAGATTTTCCGCTTTTCTTCAGAACATGTTAATTGGTCTACCCTGCATCTTTACTTGCTTATCAGTGTCATCTAAATCTGCTGCCGGTCATCTTTCTGATAATATTATAAAGTCTTTTGATATATATGACACACATTACCATGTTACAATGTACTTAAATGTAGGCTTGTTACATTAGTTTAAACAAGTTGTATTTCTTTAGTTTAAACAAGTATTTCTTGTATGCTTGAAGGTTAAGAGCGACGGGTACAAGAAAGGAGTAGTGGAAGCCAAGTTGAAGGTGGCAATCAATGGGTTCGGAAGAATCGGAAGAAACTTCTTGAGGTGCTGGCATGGGAGAAAGGACTCTCCCCTTGATGTTATCGCAATCAATGACACCGGAGGTGTCAAGCAAGCCTCACATCTTCTCAAATACGATTCCACTCTTGGAATCTTTGATGCTGATGTCAAGGCAGTCGGTGACAACATAATTTCTGTTGATGGAAAGGAAATCATCGTTGTTTCAAACAGAAATCCTGCACTTCTCCCTTGGAAGTAAGCAACTACATGTTCTGGTTTTGCATACCATTATTCAATGTATATAAAAATATAGAAATCATGCAATTAGTTTTCAGCATTTTGTGTAATTTCAAACTTACATTTGTTTCTGTCAGAGAGATGGGCATTGACCTTGTGATCGAAGGTACTGGAGTTTTTGTAGATAGAGAAGGTGCTGGTAAGCACATTCAAGCAGGAGCAAAGAAGGTGCTTATCACAGCTCCCGGCAAGGGTGATATCCCCACCTACGTGGTTGGAGTTAACGCCGACCTATACAATCCCGATGAACCCATCATCAGCAATGCATCCTGCACCACTAACTGCCTTGCTCCATTTGTCAAAGTTCTTGACCAGAAGTTTGGTATGGATTCGTTAAACTTGGACATATTAGTGTTCTTTTTGTTGGTATTAATAAAATCACAAAATATATGTCGTCAGGACATTAATCAATTAAAACATTATTTTGTGACGTCAGTAAAAGCACAACTGTTATTATGTGCATCTACAGTTTCTATATCTGTAGATGACATCTATAATCTAGTACAAATAATCAACTGATAACATAGTTTGTGCTAGCTTAAAAAAAATGAATGTTGTGTTTGATAATCTCGAATATGTAACATAAACTAGACTGCTGTTGACTCTGTTTTGTCCTTGCCACTGAAATTAGATATCACTAGCCTTTAGGCGGTTATAATTTTAGTGATTGGTGCAATACAGTTGAAAAGAAGCATGATTCCTGCAAGAAATGTGAGTGAGAGTGTGTGCACGCATGTACTGTTCGTTCCCAAACATCACAAATATATTATTTATTTATTGATCACCCAGCATATAAATGATAAAAAGAATGTCTTACAAATATCATTTCATGATGTTGATGTTAGATGTTTTTTGTTACACGTGGACGTCATCCAGATTTCAACTCACTTATATTTATTTACGCAGCATCATTCCCGAACAGCGCTTCACATGTCTCCAAATTGTAGTTCATCATATCCGAACAGCGCTTCACATGTCTCCAAATTGTAGTTCATCATATCGAGAATTTTTAGCTTGAGTGTCCGAAGGATAAAAAAAGATCAGGAATGACTAATTAGGTTTCTAACTTGGGACAATAGTCCCTAATGCGATGCATATCGAGACAAGACAGTGCTTTCTGCTGCTTAAGAATAAAAATAAATTAAGTTGTTAGAATAATATTAGACAAGGCAATGCTTTGTGTTGGCCTATTAAAGACACATAACTGAACAAAATGCATATGATGAACGTCAATAGCTTTCTGTTGGCAGTATTCTGGAGCGATCTTTTTTCCTCATGATCTGTTATTTTATAAATATAAATCAGTAAACATCATCTAGTTATAGTTAGTCACAGTTAAAATGTAAGAAATGGTGAGGGATGTTGACAGGTGCTTATTTGGCTTTTTTCTTAGGTATAATCAAAGGAACCATGACAACAACCCATTCCTACACTGGGGACCAAAGGCTGCTAGATGCTAGTCACCGTGATCTTCGCCGTGCAAGAGCTGCTGCTCTCAACATTGTGCCAACATCCACTGGTGCTGCCAAGGCTGTTGCTCTCGTCCTTCCCAGCCTAAAAGGGAAGCTTAACGGAATCGCCCTTCGTGTTCCCACCCCTAACGTGTCCGTGGTTGACCTTGTTGTCCAAGTATCCAAGAAGACATTTGCAGAGGAGGTCAACGCAGCCTTCAGGGAGAGTGCAGATAATGAGTTGAAGGGCATTCTTTCTGTATGTGATGAGCCACTTGTTTCAGTGGACTTCAGATGCAGTGATGTGTCCTCTACCGTAGATGCATCGTTGACCATGGTCATGGGAGACGATATGGTCAAGGTGATTGCATGGTACGACAACGAATGGGGCTACTCGCAGAGGGTGGTGGATTTAGCTGACATTTGTGCCAACCAGTGGAAATGAAGTGTACCTTATTAGTGCTGCTTCAAAGTCGGAGTCCTGCTTTTTTTCAAGAATATGTAATGAGAACATTGACCTATATGTGATTGTTATATGGATGTCGAGAGTTCTTAATCTCCAAGAATACCCAATATAATTTTCATAAGGAAAAGACATTACTTTGACGCTTTGATGAACTCCTAAGACTCAAAGGAGGTTTCGCTTTTCCTCTATATTCCAAGAAATCTTGTATCTAAAATACAATATATAAGGGAAGTATACAAGTGCATTTTTTTCAAAGATCTATAGAGTAACAGATCCACTGATGTCTTCATATTCTTAATAGCAACGATCTATTTTGTGCTCCTGGAAATTCGCCTTTGAGGCCTTCGGTATTATATTCCATCAACGGGCCCATTCAAATTTGTGATCCTGGTGTTGTTTTGTCTCTGAAAAAAATTTGATTTGGGTTGGGATCATTCAAATATGTGTCCGATAAATCATTTATGAGGGTATTCCGTTTGGCGTAAATGATACTGATTTCGGTCGTGTCCTGTTAGTAAGCAAACAAGAGGAATCAATGGGCGTGTTAGTGCTCAATGCAACGGTACAAATCTAAAATCGACTCAACATTCATGACATTAAATTGTGGAACTGTGCAATGAACTTTCATAAGATGTGTGTGACCTGTCAAACCTATTGACTCCCGGTTTATGCATAATGCTAGCTCCCACTTATTATGTTACTTTTTTCCTCGATGAAGCTGGTTTCATGAAGTGCAACGATGACACAGTAACATCTTGCTGTTAATATTGTGATTTTTTTTTCATTTTGTTGTTCGTTAAGTAGTCTGTGTATTGCTACTGCTTCATCATCGTCCTTTTTGTTGTGGTTTGTTTCCTACGTCAATTGTCTTCTAAAAAGGCATATTTTTGGCATATCCCACATTCGTGGCAGGGCGGCGACATTTGAGTTAATCGCCCAGTCGAGGGTTTGGATATACTACAAATGGTGAATATTCCTACTTCTGAGCTTGTTTGTGATAACATTGGGTTGTGGACGGGTCATTTTAATTGAGAAAGTCCCAAGAAATACTAGTATCCAAGGAGGTTCTCTCTCGTCACAGAAAAATGTCCTTATTCTATTTCATGTTGATTTTGAAAATAGAAATATGTTATGTTAGTCAATCTAAACCCAAAATTGAAACCAGTTTGTCTTTATCCATGAGACAAGTTGGATATGACAAGAATTTGATGGATGGTGTCAGTCTGATGTGATTGTTGTTGTTTGATTTGGTTGTAGTGTTAGCTATACTATAGCAGAGAGATGAGAGAAGTAGTGGAAGGACAGAGAAAAAGAAAAATAGGAGGGAGGAGAAGAGGAAAGTAGTGTGAGAGAGACATAAAAATTGAAAGGAGGAAAGTAGTTAAAGGAGAGAAAAAAGAAGGGAGGAGGAGGGAAGTATTAAGATGAGAGACAAAAATAAAAGTAATAATGGATGGATGAGGAAATTAAGAGAAAGAAAAAATATGAGGGAGGAGGAAGGAAGTGGTCGGATGAGAGAGGGAGAAAATAAGAATGAGGGGAGGAAGAAAGGAGTTTGAATTATACATTAATATGTGATATAAAACATATTTTACACATGTGAGTACAAAATTAGCAATGAGAGAGGAGGGCAGTATTAGGAAGAGAGGAAAAAAGGAGGGTAAGGAAAGTAGTGGAAAAATTAGAGTGGGAAGATGGGGATGAACTAGCACATTTAATATTTGAGATAAAACACATTATAATACATGTAAACACAAAGGGGGAGGAAATTAGTCTAAAGAGAGAGAAAGAGAAAAATTGGTGTATTGTCTTTGGGATGGTGTCATGTTATATCTAGTGTAGTGTCTTGTTTTCCCCTCTCCTCCTTATTTCACAAATGGAGGAGGGGAGTAGTGGAAGAGATATAAAGAGCAAAAAATGATGCATGAGGGGAAGAATTGGAAGTAACACATTAATATAACATAGGAACACATTGTAACACAACCGAACACAAATGGAGGGGGGAAGTAGTGGGAAGAATAGAAAGACAAAGATAGGAGGGAGGAGGGAAATGATGAGCAATAATTTGTAATCAATGTGTTATCTCTGGTCTGATATCTTGTTATTTTTTATCGTGTCATGTTTTCTTGGTCAAATGTCTTGTGTTCTCTTCTCCTACTCATTTCACTCCTCACTTCCCTCCTCTTGTATAGTCTCTCTCCAAAATTGGCAATTGAGTGAGAAACATTAGTATGTGATCAGCAACACATTATAACACACATGAACACAAATTGAAGAGAAAAGTAACACATTAATATGTATCCATATGACATATAACAAAGTACAACACACATGAACACAAATAAAAATGAAGTAGTGGGAATACAAAGAAACAAAAAATAAGAGGGAGGATGGAAGTAGTGGAAAATAACACATTAATATGTGACACAACACATTATAATACATATGAGTACAAATGGAGGAGGGAAGTAGTAGGAAGTGAGAGAGAAATAGAAGGGAGGAGGAAAGTAGTGGCAATAATTTCATTTCATATGTAATCAATATGTTATCTCTAGTTTGGTGTCTTTTTATCTTTGGTCTAGCATTCTATTTTCCTCTTTCCTCCTCATTTCACTCTTAACTTATTCTTGTATTTTCTCTCCAAAATTAGCATTTGAGTGGGAAATAACACATCAATATTTGATTGAAAACCCACAATAACACATGAGAAAACAATTAATATTCCAAAAAATATTATTGTATTTTATTTCTCAAATACAAGAGGAGGAAAATGAGTGAAATGATGAGGAGGGAAAAACAAAATATTGTACCAAACATAGCAATGTATTAGACTAAATATAATGAATCGATTGGAGATAAAAATAATTATTGCCACTACTTCCATCTTCCAATTATATTTTTGTCTCTCTTCCCACAACTTCCCTCCTCTATTTGTGTTCATATGTGTTATAATGTGTATTTTGTCACATATCAATGTGTGACTTTCCACTACTTCCCTCCTCCCTCTTATTTATCTTTATGTTTCTTCTTACTACTTCCCTCCTTCATTTATGTTCACGTGTCTTATACTTTGTATCTATCACATATTAATGTGTTGCTTCCCCCCTCCATTTATGGTCACATGTGTTATAATGTGTTTCTAGTCACATATTAATGTGTTATTTCCCACTCAAATGCTAACTTTAGAGAAAGAAAAAATAAGAGGAGGAAAGTAAGGAGTGAAATGAGGAGCATAGAGAAAAACAAGACATTGAACTGAAGATTATAAGATAGAAACCAAAGATAACAAGTTCATCATGTGTGAAAATAAATTACTACCACCACTTCTTGTAAGATCCCTAACCTGCGTTTTGGGATAACCCTATTTCTTTGGCTTTATTAAGTGCTTGGAACCTAGTTTTAATCATTTGAGATTCTTTTAGAACTTGACGAAAGCTTAAGTTTCCAATTTGATCGTGTTTGGATGATGTTTGTGCTTTTTGTGCGTGTTTTGGTTCAAATTGCACTTTACCCAATTGAGAGGGTTATCTTACAATTTGCCACATTCAGAGTGCACCTTATCCTTCTTGGATTCATGAGAAATAGTATGATGCCTTGAGGTGCCTTGGTTGGGCCTTAGATGAGTGGTGAAATCTCTATAGGTGATTAGGGTTTCTAGGGTTTGGTTTGGTGTTGAACATGTGAGCTTAGTTGAAGTGTAGCGACCTTTGTCACGACCATGTTGGTGATTTTTGGGTGTGTCTCGGCTGAGACACCTTCCTTGGGTGTTGTTGTTTTGACCTTGGTGTCCTAAATGTGGTTGGGTTGAGAAGTTTTGTCTCCTAGTGGTGTATCTTGACCTGGTGTGCTTGGTGACCTTTTGTCTCGACCTAGACAAGTTGCTTTGGTGTTGTCTCGACCCCTTGATGTGTCTCGACTGAAACCAATGTGTTGGGGACCTAAAGAGGTCGATACCCAACATTGGTTGTATCACCATAGGTTGCAGTGGTTGCATGATCGTTCTCTTGGTGGACAAGTGTCCCTTTGGTTCCTTTAGGTGTTGACACCTCATCTCCACCCTACTTCTCTCATCCTTGAGTATATAGCCTCTTTCTTCTCCTTGTGAGTGAAACTTCCGGCCCTCCTTCTTCTCCCTCTTGCTTGTGGCTGACCTTGAAGCATTGTGGAGCAAAGAAGGGTTGGCCTAGGAGCTTTGGTGACCGAGAAACCTTGCATGTGGTGTTCTTAAGCTCAATCACATTCCTTATGGTGATTCTTGGTGGCTTCTCTTATTGGTAAGTGATCCTACCTTCTTGATCACGTTTTTCCCTTTGGATCCCTACCTCCCTTCTTCTTATTTCTTGGCCATGTGACCATGGATCATCCACGATGGTCATCTTGAGAGAAACTCCTCATCACAAGGGTCGTAGACCATGTTTTGACAAGGTGGTACCCAAGTGTGAGGAAGTTTTCTTCTCTTCCTCTCTTCTTATTTTAGTTTGGCCTAGGGTTTCTTGCCCTCTTTTCTTGATCTATCTTTGACCTTGATGTCTTCTTCTTCTTGAGGTAATCTTATGGCTGAGAGTTGAGATTTTGGTGGATATTCATCTTCCTTCTTGGTGATCAAGAGCTTGGAGCTTATTCCTTCTTTTAAGGTGGGTTATTAACACTCTACCATCTCTACTATTGCACTTTTCTTTACATGCATGTTACTATTTCTCTCTCTAAATCATCATCCTAACATGCTAGCTGATTATATCATGTTCTAGGGCTTGAATGATGATGTATATAATGCTTGGTTAGTTTCAGATCTAAAACCCTAATTTATGGTACCCAATTCTGATATGGTGATGAAATGGATGGTTTTCTCCTATCTTTTGGTCTTGGTTTGGTCACATGCATAGGATTCGTGGACCTTAGTGTAACATGGATTTTAGGTTCTATTTTGGAGGTGTTGAACGTGGGTTTATCTCTCTCTTACATGAGGTTCTCCATGGTGATTGGCATAATACATGTTTTAGGGTTTTTATGACCGTTTTTATGGAAGTTTTCCTATTTAATGATGGTGGTTTTATTTGATATTTATCTTATGTTGTGGCCATGATAATCTTCTATTTTGACCTCTAAATTCTATGATAATATGTAAGGTGAAGATATCATGATCTAAGATTTAAGACTTTGAAGTATTCTCATGTAGATTACTCTCTTTCTTAAACCCTAAATTCTTGTGTTCAACTTGTTATGGGTTGGATGTGGTGATTTTGACACATGCAACATGATTCTTGGTTTCATCATCATGATTTGGTTTGGCCTTGTGTTTTCTTGAGGTTTGAAGTTGGTTACCTTGAGGTTGAAGCTTGGCCTTCTTCCACCTAGTTGGTTTCTTGAAGGTTTATGTTGAATTCGGATTTCAATGTTTTGGTGTACCTTGCATGAAGATTTCCATCTCATTGATAATGGTTAATCTTTATGATGACCCTACATGCACTATGAGCTTTGGTTTTATCACCATGCTAACGTTTCACCCAACATGTTTTCCTTGAAAGTTTTGAGTGGTTTCCATATGTGTTGAGGTTCAATTTTCTCTCTCCTAATGTGGTTTTAGTTGTTGATCTTCATGGTGTTGTTCTAGGGTTTCATGCTCATGAATCCATGAATTATGAGCAAAGTGACGCTTGGTTTTCCTGGATTTGACACATGTGTCTTCCTTGATGTTGCAGTCGTGACCATGTGTTGATTTGGGTCAAGACACCTTTTTGTTGGTTTGGGTTGAGACATATGTTTAGGTTGATGTTCCGGTCAAGACATGCTTTGTTGTTGGTTGTAACATGTTTGATGCTTTGGTTTTGGTTGAGATGCATGCCTATATTTTAGTCATGACTCTTGGTTTTGTCTAGGTCGAGACATGCTCTTGTTTGGTTGGGACACATGGTTTGGTCTTGGTCGGGAAATGTGCCTTTGGTGATGGTCGAAACCCTAACCATAGGTTGGCTGCGACCCATGTTTGTTGATGGTTGAGACACCATGTTGAATGGTGGCCAAGACACTTGGTTTTTTCATGGTCGTAACCCTTATTTTGAAGGTGGTCGAGACACATGTCTTGAGCTTAGTCATGACACATGAATGAAGGATGGTTGACACACATATACATATATGATACATGTTCACTAAACATGCATAACATAGTGATATGGTTACATGTGTACATGTAATGATGTTGATACCTAGTGTTGTTAATATAATTCTTTAATCATGTTTAGTTAATTATGTTCCAATCATAGTATGCCCCAATAAAGTGAGAGATGACATAATTAGGGTCTGGTACTTGATTTATGATATGGAACCCTAGTCGGCTATACATATAACCCTAACCCTAATGTTGGGAAATGTGATGTGTTTTCTTGTCTCATATGAAGTGGTTACCACATTATGATGTTCTCCCTCCCACTTGTATGATTCTAACCATGCAGGTTAAATGTATCTCACAGCTATGTGAATGCTATGGTGATTATTATGTGGTACATGGTGATGGCTATGGGCCTTGATGAGACATGCCAAGATCATATTGATGTGATGGATCCTATGACCCGGTGAAGGATGGATGCCTATTGTGAGGTGATATCTACTAGTAATATGATTGAGGGATTGATATTCCAAAATCATGTGATATTGGGGATATCCTGGTATGGTTGTGTGACATTAGTGATGGTCTTGTGAATGGAAGCTCTACAAGTATCATGGTGATTATGTGACTAGTTCACACCTTATATGTTTTATATCTTCTAGAGTTTTACTATTCCCTTATCTCTGTAGAGTTTATTTTGGATTTGTACATTGTAACTTGATTGATGCTAAAAGACACTCAATTGGCATAACTAATAAAGTGAAACCCTAATCATGTAGGTTCTTTGTGCCATAGATCCATTCCAGTGTCAGTTTTATTGATGGATGATGAGATGAGTCATTCCTACATGAAACTTGGAGTGCATATTTTTTAATATGTTGGGGTGAAAGTCGAGTATCTCCTTGCATCCACAATGACAGTTGGTGTGAGATGGCCATGTGTGAGCTATTCTCCTTGTAATATGTGATAGGCAGCAGTGTGAATGCATGTGATGCCTCTTTTTAAGAACGATCATGCGTGATCATGTTCTTCTAGCGCCATGACATGCACCAAGGCGGGCTAGGTTTTTTATATGGATGGCTATGTGTGAGCCAATCCTTAAGCTTGACTGTATGTCATGGTTACTCTTGTACTGGCCAAGAGGTGTTGGGGAGGTCATGGAATGTGGCTCTTTCATTGACCTTGTATGGCACCGATTTTGACTTAGCAGTGGTTGGTTGGATTTGAGTGGTTCGACTCAAATCCTCAAGGCAACAATAAAATACATAACACAATCGTGTAGTGTATTTGCTTAGGGTCAAATGCTAATAACATTGAATGAGACCTTTGCCTTAATCTTATATTGTTTAGTTGATAATAGTTATATGTGTTCTTCATATTCCTTCTTAAAGTATTAATTGTTCTACTTCTCTATAGTAACTTCTTAGTTTGTTTAAGTTGCATTATCTATTAAATACATATCATTTAGTTGATTATGCTCAACCTACTAAGTACTTTATCTACCTGCTTAGTTATATGTGCTTTTATAGACGTTGGTGGAGAGTTATATCTTTCACAGGGACATTTGGTCTCACCCTGTGAGTTTCCACATCTTTTATGTGGACATGAACATTGAGATAGAGATCGTGCTATTAAAGCTGACTATAAGAGGAGTTGTAGCCATTGGATCATTGATATGCATCTAGTGTCTAGAAATAGAGTCCTATGTGCCATCCATGTACTCTCAGTTCCATGGGGGTGTTTTATAGACGTTGTACATCAGTTTGAGTTTTTGGGTCTATACGATGGTGGTATAGACATGATTTATATATGTGAGTAGAGTACCATATGTAATAGGTTGTAGCTTGTTAGTCAGTGAACAATGATATGTAACATCTTTTAGCATGAATGAAATGTTAGTGACACAAGTTCTATGGCTTTAAATATGATGCATTCATCTTGGGATGACTTTATGTGATCGGTTTTAATTTACCCTATTTTGTGGTAATATAGTTGTTAGTGATAATTATGCGCTTGTTTTGAGTAGTCTCGCTATGTGTGGAAATGGGTATCACATTTGGTGGTATCAGAGCTCTAGGTTTGCTTAGTCTATGGGGACACTAGGACTTAGGACTAAGATAATGTCTAAGTTTAGAACATGACATAAAAGATGGTGCATACTACCTAATTCAGTACTTGAGTGCCCATGCCGGGTATTCAACTATTGAAGGGAAGGTAAGTATAGAACTCTTAGATTGTTATCTTTCTGATTACTCTGATCAAGTAGTCATTCTGAAACATTCTAAAGAGCCTAAAAAATCAGGAATCATGGTAATAATACTTTCATCTTGCCCTAAAGAAGAAAATAACAACATGGTAACTTATCAGAACTTGAATGTCTGATAATTATAAGAGAAAGATACGACGTAAAATCTAAACCTAAACACAAATAATCTATGAGAGGTCCTTGAAGCCATAATTTCAAGGAGGTTGTAAAGTAAAAGACGGATAAATCTATGATAATAAAGTAAGTCAAAGTGTACAATTCACATAAGATGAAGAGAAAACCTGAGATAAGTATGACTAGAGGAGACAAATGAGAACAATGATAAACTAATAAAATGGAATCTGAGTTAACCTCAGACCAACCTATGTGAATAAGGAAGTTCTAAAATAAAAACCTTCATTACATATGGAAGAGTTAAAGAGAGGTGACCCATGTTTAATGAAGGAAATGTGAAATATGACGGTCTACCTCTTGATGAGGGGTTGGGAAACATGACAAAACAAGAAAAAATACATGAGAATGATGAACAATAACTAGGAAGAAGTAATGAGATGTTTTAATCTTGATAATTCCTATGTTGATGGAAAGGAAACCAAGGTGAAAAAGGAAAAATGACACATAAGAAGTTGTAAATCTATATAATAATGAAAGAGAGTTAGTAACCATTTCCCTTCTTAGCAACCCCTGGATAGTCTTGTGGTGTCAAGGGAAGCGTTTTCCCTTGTGTTCCTTCTTTCTTGGAATGTGGCATTCAAGTGAATCATATACCACTTGATATGCATGGTATCAACGTGATCCTCGGATGGATACTTGGGATAGAATTGAGTGGTTTTAGACGGTAGATCCAAGATGACTACGTTTAAGAATGATGATCTATGAATCTCCTAAGATGGTAGGAATATCCTCTTGACGTGTTTGGTATCAGAAATGGTGGCAGGGAAGATGATGAGACAAGGCTGTGAAGCATTTTGGCAGATGTGAAGGACATTAAGGTGGGGAGTCCTAGTATCCAGGAAAGTTCTAGTAGTATGGAAGTTTGAGGATGTGTTCCTTGTTAAGTTACTAGGTGTTCTGCCTCCTGAAGGGTTTGACTTTTTGAGATCAATCTGGTCATCAATACCCAATCTATAGTACAGACATTATATAGGATGATGCCAGCTGAGATATAAGAGTTGAAGAAATAGTTGCAAGATCCACTTTAGCAAGAATTCTGTCAGGCCAAGCACATCTCCTTGGGATGCTCCCTGTGACACCCTTTGCCACACAAAGTGAGATTACTCAAAACAAATCCACGGAAGAAAGATTAAACAAATAGATTAATGGAATATACTGAAATTTAAAATTGTTTTCATAAAATTGTCAAATAGAAATAACCTTTACATATGAGTCCTTTCATGCCTCAAAGCACTTACTATGTGTGTCATCAACCTGTTACCAAAGAACCTGTTCCAGAACATATATACATATATGTTGGTATGTATGCCCATAGAGCCATCCCGAGCGATTGCTTGGAGTCAGATATTAATTATTCAATTAATATGATTAATTGGTTGATTAATTAATTCCAGAACATGCTAATTAATCCACGAGCATTTTAATTAACACAATTTTCTATTTACCGATGGGTTTAGGAAACCCTACTTCCTTTTGTATCCTATTTAAAGGGGCTTGACGGCCAATGTCTTTACAAGACATTGAGAAAGACTTTTCAGTTTACTCTCACGTACATAAACCCTAGCCGTCATTGTCCTCAGGAAAGAAAGGATAGCACCACGACGCTAGCTTGTCATCTCATAGAGGCTACTCCTTTTTGTCAACTTAGGAAGCGTGGTGTGGAGTTCCAATCCATCCATGTGGACGAAGTAGAGATGCAAACGCTGAGACACCTACGTTCGGAGGATGTCAACGACCGTCCATATGTGCTATGAGCAGCGTACGTCAACATAGGAAAGGAGCATTGTCAGATCTTCCCGTGATGCGTTCGAAAGATGAGAAAGAAGTACGGTCCATATAAGCTAGTAGCATTGCAACCATCATGCAGTAGGACATCACTGGACTTGCTCCACGACAAGGTATATCCCACGAACACTCTTTCTAAATACACTATTGTCGACGAGATCCTATTGTGGGTTGTGTGGAAATTATTTTTTGTTTCTTCCTCCGTGCATGTTTCCTCCATAAAACCCAACAATATATCCACTACATCTATACAAAAGAGCACACAAGCCAACCACATATCGAAAGAATGTCCACAAAACATCTACAAAACATTCCCAAAGATCTGAGTGTACAGGGACGATTCTAGGGTTTTATCAACAAAAGACATCCAGCATCACTCCCAACCTTGTCAGCTACTGCCTCGATTGCTGCTCCTCAACCTCGGCTGCACAATCTCTACCTTCCCATGCATGTCCACCTAAAAAGGATGCGGGAAACCCACGAAGTGAGATTCCAAATCTCAGGGGGAAATATAACTCTCCACCAACTCTATTATAATCACAGATAAGATAATTAAAGCAAATAGAAACGTTATAACCATAAGAAGCAGGTAATTATGAAACATATTAACATTAGGAATATGAAGAACATGTCTATTCCCCACTAGCAATATTGTATGAAAACAAGCAAGACCTCATTCAATGTTTTCATATTTGATTCAATACAAGTATACTACACGACCGATTATGTATTTTATTATGCCCTGAGGATTTGAGTCATACTACTCAAATCCAGCTGACCACTGCTAAGTCGAAATCGGTTCCATACAAGGTCTAATGGAAGATACATAATCCATGACCTCACCCCCTCAGTCAGTATGAGAATATTGACAATGACAACATTAGTCAAAATACTATCAACGACATATAGTCCAGTTGTACAAATCTAGCTTGCCTTGGTACAAGTCACAGATCTAGTGAAACTGAGCTATGGGTCACAGACACACTCTTACCAGGGTATGGCCCGCAGCCAATCATGTATCACATATTGCTGGGCTACGGCTTGAAGCCGCACTCTTATCAGGGTATGGCCCACAACCAATCATGTACAACTTGGATGTAAGGGGATATTCATCCTCACCCCCACATATTTAGAAATATATGCTCCAAGTTAAACTCATTTCACCATTCAGCAAGTACTGACACTAAATGGATCTATGGCACATGGCAAGCTATAGGAATAAGTTCCACTTGATTAGTTAGTCCATTTAAGTATCGTTTATCATCAATCAAGTTACAACATATAAACTCTAAAGAAGACCTACATAAATAAGGGCATAACACATCATCAGAACATATTTGAGCACATAGGATGTAATCTCATCACATCATCACTTGATATTTGAAAATCACTATATTTCTCATCACAAGGATCACATACTTTGGGGTAAAAACCCATCATCTCATCACTGAGGAAATCGTCATCTCATATAAGGCAATAAGCCATCATTAGGTCACAAGACCATTTACCTCCTCTTTCAATGATACCAGCATCTTGCATCTGCCTCACAAGGCCCATTCAATCATATCATAAGTGTCATAGCTCACACCTGGCTATGCTTATCAACTGGTGTTACCTGCATGGTTAGAGACTTGTAACAAGAAGAATAATACATCATCATCACTGACATTTTATAAGATTCAAGCCATTCACATTACATCATGAGGGCTAGAGTTCTCTTTAATCAATTAGGGTTTACAAGGTTGGATAAACATCCATCCTTCGATCATCGCTTCCATCATCATAGTAAGGTATATTATGAGATAAAGATTATAGAAAACAACACTCCTTTATTATTCACACAACCACCCCATAGGGTATCACATCATATTATGTAACCCTATCATCAACATGAGGTAACATAACCAACATCACAAGGTATCAATTAAGACTATCATGTAGTGTATCGGTTGGTACTTACCATAGGGTATCATCTTGTCATCATCATAACATGTCGACTACCATCATGTAAGGCACAAGGGATATCCTTATTAAAGGTGTATCAATTTTCCACTTCTTGATAGTGTGACGGTCAACACCTCCTAAGGGTGTGACGGGCAACACCACCCTGTGGTGTGATGGTTAGCACCACCTAAGGGTGTGACAGGCAACACCACCGTATGGTGTGACAGCTAGCACCATCTAAGGGTGTGATGGCCATCACCACCTAAAGGTGTCGGGAAACTAAAGCATGTCGTGTAGCCCTTCGTGTATCAGTCGTTAGGGTTAGGGTTTAGGTAGGCATCACAGGTCAAGGTGTATTGGGCAACACCACTTAAAGGTATTATGGCCTCCACTCAACCAGGACATCATGGTGAGCCTTAAAAATAGACCAACTCCACGAGGTACCTCCATAGCCATGACGGGCTAACACCTTATCTACTTAGGTACTTCAAGAGCATGATGGATAACACCCTTCATGCATAATGGTTTAGCCGTCACATATCAGTTTAGGTGCTTCTAGGTCATTATGGGCTAGCTTCTTCAAGATCTATCAACGATATCGGTTTAACCACCATAAGCCATGACAAGCTAACCCTCACAACACTTATCATCCTAAGCATACATATCGGATTATCCACCACAAAGCATGTCGACCTAAGCATCTCCAAGTCATGACGAATTGACATATGGTGTGTCGGTTGTTGCACTACACATCATGAAAACCTACCCTCAACATGATGCATGTATGTGTGTAGACTTGTCATATTAAACCTTATAAAGTTCGGCCACTAGTCCATCTACTAACATAGCTAAAAGGTGCAAGACATGAACATGAAACCAATGAGATTCCATCATCAAAATAGTTCTAAAACCACTAACAACTACAAGCATACAAGAGATGAACGATCTCAAGATGAAGAACAATCATAAGCATAAGAAGAGTGAAAATAACAAAGGAGGTTAAGAGTTATATAACCTGCCTCAAAGATCGCCACCAAGATCCAAGATTCAAGGTCAAGCTTCAAGCTCACGAGCTCAAGGTAGAATATGATCCACCAAACTTGGTCACCACCACACCTCCAAGGAAGAAGATGATACCAAGGTTAAGATGGTTCAAGATGAAAAGAAGGTATCCAAGATCCATGGCTGAGAAGAAGAAGGAAGAAGAAGATAGATAGGAAACATAGCTTACCAAAGTAGAAGATGAAGGATGATCAAGGAACTCCACAACATGGAACTCTTCCACCAAGCTCCAAGATAGACTCTCTAGCTCCTTAAGCTTCTCAATGTCGTCCACCAAGAAGGAGAAAAAGCAAATATGGTCAAAAGGATCCTCTTGCATGGAGAGAAAGGAGTATATATACAAGATGGATGAGAGAGGGATCATGGAAGAGGTTCATCACCTTAGGAGCTTAGGTCACACTTGTCCACGAGAAAAGAGCCAAATCCAACATCATGCAAGACAAGGTGATAAGTTCTAGGCAAGGTCTCACTTACTTGGTCTCCCACCAAGGTCATGCCCGATACCACATCTCCACACATCCATAAACTGATAGGGTATAACTCTACACACCCAAAACTGATAGGGTACAACCCTACACACTCACAAACCTATACACAGCCCCTCCAATGCTCTCTAACCTGAGACAACACATCTAGGTGCAAGACACACCTCACACATGTGTTCAAAACATCACTAAGGATGTCACCATACAACCAAGATCCAAACAAGGTCCCCATATCTCTCTCTCTCCTCTAGATGATGCTAAGAGAGAGATGGAACACTCTAGAGGTGGAAAACTTGCACATCAACCCCTACTCTGGGTGAATTGCAATTTGCATAAAAACCTCACCACAAAACACAAGAATCATCCAAAAAAGCTTAAATAAGAAACTTTAAGCTTCCAACATGCCCTAAATACATCACAGATGATTAGAGAAATGTTCTTAAGAAATATACTTAGATAAAACAAATAGGGTTATCCTAAAACATGGGCCAGGGTCCTTACACTCCTGTTTGATTTGTAAAGAAGAAAGATGGATCAATGAGGTTGTTCCTTGATTACTATCAGTTGGATAAGGTGACGATTAAGAACGGTGCCCTTTGCTATGCATAGATGATCAATTTGATCAGTTGTGAGGTGCCATAGTCTTCTCCATGACAGACTCAGAGTCAGGTCAACGTCAATTGTGGATCAAGATGGGAGACATCTTGGTCTATTTCAGAGGTAGCTTTCTGTGGTTATGCGGTATCTTCTTGTGAAGTATGTGTAAGATTAGAAGAATGTGGATCTAGTGTTAGGGTGGGAATGGCCTGAGACATATGTAGGAGGTTATTGAGGACTTGAGCACAGTGGTGTTACCCTAACATAGTTGATGAGGAAGAGTGTGTCGTTTAATTGCGATGACAGGTGTTAGCATTCTTTACTACACTTGAAGGAGAAGCTGAGCAGTACACCAATGTTAGTGTTTCCAAAACCAGGAAGGGATACGTAGTTTTCCATGACACATCAAGGAACAGTTTGGGTTCTGTGCTGATGTAAGAAAAAGAATGTGATTGCAAATGCTTTAAGCATGAAGCCTTTTTCGTCACCATCGGTGGATAAGTACTGTTGACACAATCACCAGTAAAATCGACATTGATTTAGCAGATCAGAGTAGCGCAGTGGGAGAGTGGAAACTTCCATGAGTCAGAGGATGGTACAAGTATATTACTGAAATAGAATAGTTTTTCTAGAGGTGATAACCTGAGGACGTTGGTTTTAGAAAAGACTCACTCTTTTTAGTACTTATGCACCTCAGCAACACCAAGATTGTGACACCCTTTTCTACATGAAGTGAGATTACTTAAAACAAAGCATGAAATTATCACTGATAATAATATTACCACAAAATAGGGTAAATTAAAACTGATCACATGTCAAGATATCAAGCTCAACAAGACACAATTGGATCCATAAACTATTTCCACTGTATTTCATCCATAACAAAAGGTATTACACTTCATTGATCACTGGTTATTTAACCACAACCTGTTACACATAATCATCTACTCACATATACAAACTATGTTTGTACCACTATGGCTTACAACCAAAAACTCAAACTGATGTACAACATTCACAAAACACTCCCAAGGATCTAAGTGTACATCAATGACACATAGAGCTGTATTACTAGACACTAATTGCACATCCATGATCCAGTGGATTCAACTCCTCTTATTATTAGTTTTATCCGCACGATCTTTGTCTCAGTCTATCCGTCCACCTTAAAAAAAGTGGATCCCATGGGGTGATACCAAAGTCCCAGTGAGAGATATAACTCTCTGTCATCATCTATTATAAGAACTGATAAGCTAAACTACACATTATACTATTAACATATAAGCAGATTCAGCTAAATGATATAAGCCAAGAAATTATCTAGGGGTGTAAACGGTGTGGGTACGGTGCGGGTCTGGCCATACCCATACCCATACCCATCTAATTTAGCGGGTTTGGTTCCGGTTCTAGACCCGCATAATACAAAACATGGACCCGCACCATACCCGTACCCGCAATAATAGCGGGTATGTGGGTAAGCGGTTCTATAAAACATCATATTGTTTATGTAAGAGAAATGACTATGTTATATATATTTAACACAACAAGATATTGTTATCATATAGTATATTAACATATAATAGTTATATTAGATAATTCTATATTCTATATAATAAAATTAATTGAGTAATTTTTTACATATTTGTAGTCATGATCATAACATTTAATTTATGTAGAAAGTAATGTAGATTAGTAGACATTTTGATTTTAAGTTTACATATGATGTTCTTTATTGTAACTAGAATAGTTAATTCTTAGTTATATGACTAGTCTCAACCTTAGAGTAGGATATAATCTCAATAATTATATTAATTAGACTAGTAATGTATGATATATATAACATATTATTTTAGTAGTTACTTATGTATAGCGGAGGGTACACGGGTCTAGCGGGTCTGGGTCCAAGTATACCCATTATTGGACCCGCTTATATGCAGGTTCAAGGGTATACGGGTCCAAGGGTATGCGGGTATAAAAAATTAGACCCGTGACGGGTTTTGTAAGGGTCCGGATTTGCGGGTCTGCGGGTCTACCCGTACCCATTTACAGCCCTACAATTATCATTGTTTAAGTAGTTCAAGTATCTACAACTGAGCAGTAAATCATTTTATACTTTAAGAAGGAATACGAAGAACACGTACAATTGTTATAAAATAAACAATATAATAAACACAACAAGGGGGTCATCTAATGTTATTTGTATATGACCCTAAGAAATAACACTACACGACTGTGTTAGATCTTTAATTATTATGCCCTGAGGATTTGAGGCGTACAACACAAATCCAACTGACCATTGCTAAGTCCAAATCAGTACCATAAAAGATCAATGGAAGAGTCAGACTCCATGATCATCACTAGCACTACTCGGTCAGCTCGAGTCTGCAATGCAATGACATAACAGTCAAACTGCAAGACAACAACTTATTGTCATAGTTATAGTCTTGTAGAGACAACAACTCATAGTCAAAGCTATGGTCCTGTAAAACAACTAGCCTACCTTGGTACATGGCACAATTCTAGAGAATAGGATCACGCATGGTTGTTCTATAATAAAACATCATATCACTATTTCAACAATTTAAGGATACAAGGAGATATCTCAACTTGTATCCCGCATATTCAACCATATGCACTCTGAGTTTCCCGTAGGATTTACTCATTTCACCATCTAGCAAGATATCAACGTTAAAGATAGATCTATGGTATAGGGCAACTACTTGATTAAGGTTTCACTTTATTAGTTATGCCAATTTAGTGAATTAAAGCTCCATCATACAAGTGGACATACAAACCCTAATTCAATATAACAAGCATAACTATGAAACAACCTAAGAAGATATAAAACATATAAAGTGTAAACTTGTCACATCATCTAAAGGCAACATTGTCTCACTGCCTTAAATAAGGACATCAACATTACTATCTGTTAACACTGCCATATCAGACAAATCATTATTAACACATCACTGGGGATAACAATCCCTCATCACATCATGGGAGGATACACCTCTTATTAGGCATTAAGCCTTCACTAGGTCATAATACCAATCACATTATTCTTAATACTCAATGTATCTCATCATGCCTCATCAGGCATATAAGCATCACATGTTTCCCATCACATATACATCATAGCAATCATTAACTATGACAATCATTTCACCTGCAAGGTTAACACTACACAAATAGAAAGAGAAAACATCTCAACAAATTAAGCACTCTTAGGCAATGTAAGCAATGCATCACATGTCCCCTCAATTTAGAGTTAGGGTATCATGCTTAACCACATAGGGTTCAATGGCATTATTTATTTACCAATATCTAGTTTCATTACCTCCCACAAGTTTGGAGTGTATTAAGGTTGAGAACTACATATTATAGATAAGTTTTCACATTCAAATGTTTACAATTCTAGTGCACCTCATCACGGCTCATGGCTATCATCTATTATTATTTAATCATCTTCAAAGTATTCACAAACTATGAGACTCAATTAACCTACAGGGTTAGAACCATATCAGTAGGAGAAGGGAAACATCATAAAATGATAATCACTTTAAGAGAGAAAAATAAACATATCACATGACCCAATATTAGGGTTAAGGAACATGATTAGGGTTTTACTTGATGAGATATTCCAATTGGGTATATTTTAATGCATCAATCAAGTTACAACATATTAACCCTAAACAAATTCTACAAAAATTACAGATAGTGTACAACTTTAAATATATAAAACATACAAGGAGAGAACTTGTCTCATCATCACAAGACACTGGTATCATAATTATTACATGGTCATCATTATCACATAATTATGGGGTATCAACCCCTCAATTCTATCTCTACAGGATTTCACCTCAAATTGGTGCTCAAGGCACTCAACAGGTCATAAGATTCACACTACATAAAACATGTGCAATTAATATATCAATATATCTCCAAAATGGCGTATGCTTAGAGTTACCACCATGTATTGTACAAGGTTCACCATAGCATTATATTATCTATGCACATTCATCTCACCTATAAAGTTAGGGTTTCATACATAGGAGAGAGAAAACTCTATTATAGAACAATAATCTCCAAGTAAAGTAAGCACATACATCATATGAACATTGGATTAGGGTTAGAGTTTATATGTAATCAATTAGGGTTTCATATCATGATTCACCCTCTAAACCCTGATTCCATCACCTCCCACATTATTGGAGAGTTCTAGAGTCAAGCACTATGATTAGTGATTAACTATTCAAGGTCACATCATCTCATATAGATCATTACACTATTTATTGACCATATATACATACATGAGTATAAGTATATCAACCCATCACTGTACATGTGTTACGACCTAGACACACTCAATGTGTCACTACCTTAACACTATGTTTGGACCCAAGAACACCATGGTGTAGTGACCTAGGGGTGTTAGTCTTAAAGGACTTGAGTGTCTTGACCTCAAAATCAAAGTGTTTCGACCTCCACACTTCAAGATGTTTCAACCTTAACCATTCATGGTCTCAACCCACAAGGGGATAGTGTTTCGACCTCGACCAAATGTGGTGTATGGTCCATAACAAGGTTCGTGGTCTAAACCATCATCTTCACATGTGTTTCAACTATAAACATAAAGGTATCGGATGTAACACTTTCATATGGTCGCTACTTTCAAAACCCTAAAGTGTTTCGACCCTTTAGCATGCATGGTCACAACCACACATCATCTTAGGTGTTGCGACCTCATGCAACCTAATGTTGTGACCTATGTTGTGTCTATCCCACTACCAAATAGGTTGTAACACCTGGGTAGAAAATAGGGAACACCAAACATTTAACCCAAGAACAAGGACCCTTCACAAAGGTGTTCTTCAAACCCTAGAACAAGATCATAGAAGATCATCTTAAGGATCATTCTTAAGGGTATGGAAATCAGGATTCTCACACATGCAGACATCATCAAGACCATCATTTATACTAAATGAATGCATCATAAATAGAAAAAAATAGTTCCATAAACAAAGAACAAGAGATCATCACTCATTTCTCCAAAATTTCCAAATCGGGTACAAGGATTTTCCGATTTACAAGAAGTAAACATCATTTCTAAGATTCAACATAGTTCAGCCTTAACTATCATCGTTCCCTATACTAAAAGAACATATTTTAGGATCTAGAATAGCAACATATGAACAACATATAATTAGGTTTTAAGTTGCACATAATAGAGGAGAAAGGAGTTATATAACCCACCTATAGTCGATGATCCAAGCCTCCTTGATCTTAAGCTCCAATAAGAAAAGGAAGCCCAACTAGATCCAAACCTTTGACCATCGGATATCCTTCAAAAAGAGAGGAACACCATGGTTAAAGAAAAGTCCAGGGAAAAGAAAACCCTAACCCTAACTTCAAACTAAGGTAGAAGATGAAGAAACCCTATGTTACAGCATGATTTTTGACCCAAGAGAAGAAGAAATCTCCAAGAGGTATCACCATGGACCATCCACAGCCCTCATGGTCAATATGAAGGAAGAAGAAGATAAAGAAAAGGGAAACTAGATCCAGGGTTCGAATCACTTACCAAGAGAAGAGATTCTCTAGGAAACCACCACCAACAAGATGATCTAGAACCAAATCCACCATATGCAAGATGGATCGGCCACCCTAGCTTCAAGATCTACTCCTTCTTACTCTTGAGGATCCAACGTCAGTTCACATTCAAGGGAGGAAGAAGAGGAATTCTAAAAGTCTCTCACACATGAAGAGAAAGGGATATATACCCCAAGGGAGAGAGAGAAAGTGGTTGGTGATGTGTCACCATTCTAGATCGCCCAAGGACACATGTCCTTCAACCCCATGGTCTTATCCTCTTCCATATGAAAAAATGCAAAAAATCATATTTATCTAGAAAGTGTAGTGACCTTCATGGTCGCTACCATCATCTAGGTCGAACACCTTTCAGCATGTCTTGTTTTGACCCAATACCCTAATTCTCATATATGCATATGTGCATGGTTGATACACTATGGGACAAGAGGTGTTTCATCCTCTAGGTTGTTTAGGTCAAAACCACATGACCTTAGATCATGTGTTGCGGTTGCTACCCTCACCCAGAAGTGGGGTAGTGGTCACAAAACCTAAACCCTAGTTGATCACTACTTGCATGTGGAAAACCCTAGAAGCCCTAGAATACTATTATGTGTTTCATCACCAAACATGATTCACATAAGGTGCTCCATGTCACCATCTTCTCTCTCATGGAGCCAAATTACAAGGAAAAGTATCTACATGTGACATTTTGCAAGTTAACCCTCACTTATGAGTAAGTTGCTAACTAGTCCAAAGCAAACACTTATATAGAAAAGATGGTTCAAACCTCAATCAAATTGAACCAAATTGAAACCAAATACCTATCACATGATATTAAAGAATTCCAAAAGATTAAATTAAAGTTTGATTTTCTCACTATACAAATTAAGCACAAGTTAGCATTAAGCTAGGCCAGGGGCCTTACAACCATAAACCCCTAACAAGGATTTTGTCCCCAAAATCCCAAGCAAGAAGATACTGATACTTCCCATGCATCACATCCTCACACTTACACATGAAATCCTCTATGTTACAGTGATGTCATTAAACTTTAACCAACATGATGTCCTTTATCCAATATTGACACATGATTTGTCACATAGGACACACACTCAACATAGAAACATTGTCAATACCTTGTACAACTAAGATGGCAATTTTAATTTGTAAGTTACCTTATCAACTTGTAACATTACAAGATAAGGTTCACAAATTTGGGATTTTAACCTATCTATCCGAGGGAAAAGGTAAGACTAAAAGTTTAAGGGCATTGACCATCGAACTCTTATTATTAGAACCAAAGCTTTATACTATCGACCTCATTATAAACCATTGGATGTTGTAGCATTCATTCACAATTATTGGATTAAGTTTGATATTTCAAAACTATCAGTTGATATGTAGGTTTAACCCTTGGATCATCTAACCATAGGAACCATTAGTTTAGGGATTAATTAAAGAAACTCATGATACCTAATCACACCATCATGTGGTAACCTGAACCACCATCGGTTGTGAAGTAGCATGTTACCATTGGCTGATGGGACTAATACTACCATCATTGAACACCATCGGATGTTCAGCTAAAATCCACCATTGGTTCTTGTCATCTTTAAGGTACACTTAAATAATACAATTATGCATGCTTAGAGAACGGTGACAAGAAATATTTTCTACTTAAGGTATCTATAACCCAAATCATTCCTTGATATTTCACAGAATTTATATAACTCTTTTCCCGAGCAGATCTTGCAACAGTCTATTTAACTCTTTCCTCTTCGCCAACACCATTCTATACGATGCATAAACCCCTAACAGGTGATGTCTATGCTATAGGCTGGGTACTTGTAACCAGATTGATCTCAAAGTCAATCTTTCTAGAAAGTATAAAACTTAATGTCTTATCAGAAAACATATCATCAATCTTACATACAATTGGTACCTCTTGGATACTAGGATTTCTCACCTAGGTATCCATCACATGTGCTAAAAAAACACATCACATCTCTATCCCATCAACTACTCAACTATTAGTGTCGATACCAAACATGTTGGAAGAATCTTCCTAACATCCTGGAAGATCCACAAAACATCATTATTCACAGACATCACCATCTTGGATCTAAAGTCCAAAACCAACTGATACTTTTCAAAGTATCCAATTCAAGGTCACATCAAAATCATGCACATCAATTGACATAAGGTTCAATTGAATGTCACATCCCTAGAAAGAAATAATATTAAGAGAAAATTCTTCCCTAAAGAACACAACACTTCCCAGCTGACAAGGGGAAGGGGTTTCCCAACTCTTGGTTTATTTCATAGGTCTACAACAACTCATGTGTCATTTTGACTTGTTTCATCTTGGTTTCCTTACCATCAACATACGAATTATAAATATGAATACATATTATTACTCCTTCTTTATTACATGTTCATTGTTTTCATATATATCCCCTTGTTTTACCATGTTTTACAACTTTACATAAGACATAGATCATTATTTTCACAACATCTCTCTTGAGCAGGGATAATCTCCCTTATTCTCTTTCACATATTATGATCATTGCACCTTAAACTTTCTTATACACATAGCTTGGTATGAGATTAACTCAGGCTCCACTTTATTCATTCATTATTTGTTCTTATTTATCTCCTCCCTACATACTTATCTCAGAAGTTCTCTCCACTATATGTGGATTCTATACCCTAACTTTCCCCATTAGCATAGGTTTATCTGTCTCTTACTTTCCAAGTTTCTTGATATTACAATTTTAGGAATCTCTCGTATCTTACTTGTGCTCAGGTTTAGGTTTCATGGTGTCATATATTTCTCTTTTAATTATCAAACCTTTAATGTTTAGGTAGATTATGATGTGGTTCTCATCTTCTTTATGGTAAGATAGAAGTATTAGCACCATGATTCTTGGTCTGTTATGCCCTTTGGATTGTTTCAAAGTGACTACTTGATTTGAGTAATAAGTAAGAAATCAATCTAAGAGCTCATACTTACCTTCCCTTCAACATTTGAATACCTGGCCAGGGTACTCAAGTATTGAGGTTAGGAAGTAGGCACCTGATTTTATACCATATTTTTAACTTAGACATCATCCTAGTCCAAGTCTTAGGCTCTATTTGGTTCAGGACTGGGATTCCGTAGTCTGGACTGGGTTAGTCAGGGTTAGTCAATATATCTGGATTGGGGTAGTCAGGATCCAGCCTGATTCTATTTGGCAACCCATTCTAATTCTGGATAGCTGGTCTGGATTGAGTCAGGTTTCAATCTGATTCTGTTTGGCTAGCAGTCTGGATTCAGTCTGATTTTGTTTGGCAACGTAGTCAGGATCTGCTTATTCTGTCCTATTCTTACATAACTATTTTAACAATAACAAAATATGTGAAGTTGTGATGCCACTACAATACAAGTATAAAATTAACAAAAATAAATGTAGTTTGATACATAATGTGGGTGATATTGTTTGTTGTTGAGTGAAATGAATAGTAATGAGTATGCTCATTTTCTATGTTTATTTTAAATAAATTAAACTTTACAATTGTCTTGCATGGCATGTTCATTTTGTATGTATGTATACAGTTTGCATATTCGATCTAGTAAGTGGTAACTGACAAGATAATTGTAATTGGCATAATAGAACATAAATTATGCACAAGTAGACCAAACATCATTTGAATGATAGTGTTATTAAAATGGCCATAATTGTTTCATAATAAAAGATATGACAGAGTGAAGATGATAACCTTTGCATCAGAACTTAAACAACACCGAAAAAAAGCTGATAAGAACATAATGTGGTCCGGGGCAAAAGTGTCATGAACCAAGGGAGAGCGGACAAAAAATGAGTGGCTTGCCCTGGGCCTAGACCTACACACCCATACACACATGCTAAGACAGTATCCAGCCATTGTGTTGGCCAGTCTTCGGGGTGGACAATGATTGGTCTTTCTCCCACGTAGGACCTTCCCAGTTGGCCCACTTTAAGGCCTCCTCGTACTCGTCCCATGATACGGGACAGTCCTCCTGCAACGACTAAGGTTGTTGTTTGATGTCGTCTTTTGGCCAATCAAACAACAACGGCAGATGAGGAACATGGTTATTGAACCAAACCTTTCCTTCTTCCTGGCTCTCGAATTTAGACCCCTGTTGTGTAGGCTCCCCCTGGTGTGCAGGCTCGCAACATATTTTTTTGCAGACAATGTATTCTTCAACATATTTGTGTATCTTTGACGGTGACATTAATATCTTTTCAAACTTTGGTCGTGACATTAAATGCGATGTTGACATCTAAATTTTTAAAATAAATATAAGTAAGAGCAAATAAACAGGATAGCAAAGTACATATGAAAATAATTTGTACAAGTTAAAGTTGGCAAGCAAACTTAGATAGGCTAGTTTGAATGTGATGTTAGACTTCTAAACAGAATAAGTAAGTACAAATTTGATAAAATGATGGTAAAAACAAAGTAGTGATGGCCATAAGTTTTACAACAAAATGTTGCCAAGCAATCATAAACAAATACAAGTTGGAGCATCTATGTTACAATTTCATTCGTTTGCTTCACCGCCTAAGGCTGTAGTTTTGTTGTTGGTGATTTCATCATTGGTAAGGTATTCATAAATTAACTGATTATATTATATTGGTTACACAACATAAATTACTTCAATATTATTAAATTTAGGCTTACTTAAGTCGTGGTTAGTTTGTTTTCATAATACAAATGCAAAATATTGTAACCACTCTACGAATACTACAAGGGATGAATGAAAATGACATAGTTATGAACATGCTGCGGTGTTGTTGTCCAAAATAGTAACTAAATAAGGGGGTTGATGTACCCCTAAACATGCACATAAGTAAAATAACTGGGAAGAGAGAGACACTACTAGACTAGATACACAGCTTAAACAACATCAACATGGTCCGAAATCAGCAATTGTGAGGGCCCTTTCATTGTTGTGGTTTTCTCTTGAAGTTTTAACAACAAAAAATAGCTATGAAGTTTGATTACTTTAAGACAAAATGGGGGAAAATAAAATAAGACTAGAAAGTAAATTTGTTGCTTGGATCTACCGTAGTTTTTTTGTTGATGTTGTTGTGTCACAGAGCTCGTCGTTGTCTTTAGACAAATCTGAACTGATTGTGATAGGGAAATCGACAGTGCTAAAAGGAATAAAAGGGACTTCGTAGCAATCATCGGGTGTGTTCTCATCATCGGATTCTTTGAAATGTTTGCTATCCTCTATCGAGTATTGAAATCATTTGAGATGATTGGGAGTCTCATTGTTGATGTTGGTTATCCAAACATTGATGGTATTATGGTCAACCGGATGAAGAAAAAGCTTATCACTATGGCCCAATAGCATCTTCCTAACCCACTCGCACCAACCGGATGTGGATACAAGATTTCCAACAACATCATATGTAACCTCGATAACAAATGTTGAATTTCCAAAATTTAGGTACACTTCACCAACCTTGTAGCGTCTTTTGTTTAGATAACTCCAATGTTTAGGTATAGTGAGTTGTGCTAAGGAACAATCGTTTAGGATGATGTCTAATTTTTCTTCAATAGGGAATAGTAACATTGGGATAGATGCTCAGGCCATGGTCCTAGGATGTTGTGGTTGGAGAGAGTCTCAACAATTTAGATGTTATGCCTACAACAATGTAAGATAATGTTGAGAAAAAGTAATATAAATGTAAGTACTTACAAGAGACAACAACATGGGTTATTACAACAACTTGTCTAACATTTATAACAATGTAAAATAATGTTGAGAACAAGTAATATAAATGTAAGTACTAACAATAGACAACAACATGGATTATTTCATATTCATGACAGAGAAATAATTGTTTCATATGAATACATAACATATTTTTTGCATAGTTAACTGCAAACGAAGCAAACAATAGTCAATCAAATACAAACTGGCATTCATTGCACTAAGTTATTTAGTTTCTACCAACATCCTCAGGTACTCTGCATGTATCTTCTGCATGTATTGTGCAAGTATGAGATGTGCCTTGTTGGTGAACTGCATCTTGTTGTAGTCCTGGTGGATAACTTTGCGGGCTAGTCTAGAAAGTTTTTGGAACTGCATCCACAATTTTTAAAATTTTCCATCTTACCTTAAACACACCCATACCAATATAAGTTCTACCAGTTATCTCATGGAACTCCGCTATGGCATCACGCCAACCCTGCCGTATAGAAGGGCTACGTAGTTTGCACAAGTAATATTGTCGACCTTACATTGTTCCTAGGGCAGCATCACATTCTGCATCCCATACAAACTGATTCATTGCATCTGTTAAACTAAAAAATAAATGTGTAGTGAGTAAAGAAGCATTCATGATGGAGATAATCTAGAATGAGAAATTATATAGCTAAATGGTATTTAAAATTAAGTACAGTATGAATAATCCAAGTACATGTCCACCATTCAAGATGGTAGCAGGAAACATACCTTCCAATTATACATTAGTTTGTACTAAGTGTAGTATGTAGTGAAATAAACATGTGGTACATTGATAAAGACAAATTCATATAGACTAGTGTAGCAAGGGAATTAGATGACCATACGGTGAGTGGTCATTCTTCAAGAGTTGTTGGGCTAGCCTAAAGAAGGCAATGTAAACAACCGGTAGATAGAAGACTATTTTTTTTTGGAAATAGGTAAATATATTGCCAAAGGAACCTGTAGAATAGGAACGAACTACAAAAACATATACATTGGGTTTTTATCTACAAAAACCCCAGTATCTATTGGCTTGCTCAGAGAGACCTGAGGCAAGGCCCTTTCTACATTTGAGAGATCGTAAAAGTGTACAAGCCACCTTCTCCACAATCTCTTCTTCTCTACAAAATTTCCTACTATGAGTTCTACTATTCCTCTCCTCCCAAACATTATAGCAAACACATGTAAGGCACAAGCCACCTATAGCACGCTCATGTTTACTAGTGAGCATACCCATCAGCTTGGAAATCAACCCATTGATACTATCATCAAAACCTTGTCCCCACCCGCATCTGAGTGTGACAATTGCCCAAACTCTTCTTAAGAAACTGCATGTCCCAAAAATATGGTTATGGCTTTCTTCCTCCCATTTGCATAGTAAGCATCTCCTCTCCACCTGTAACCCCCACCCAGCAAGCCTGTCAGCAGTAGGTAACATGTGGAGGAGAGCCTTATAAGTTTTCATGCTCCACTTAGGAATGTGGCATTCGTTCCACAGTAGCTTGGCCCATAACACATCAGCCTCCTCATCTCTGTTGGTCCATGGTGTCACCCTCGGGTTGACAAGAGAAGCAATACCATTTTCATCAACACAATACGCATTTTGTATTTTCTCCCAACTCCTGCACATATTCCTTCACACCCTCGATGACTTGTCGTCAAAGCCACGGTTCAGACCTCCATACCTTCTTATCCCATTGAGTCCATATGTTATCACCTCCTCTTAGAAATCTATCGACCCTTCTCCCATAGCTCTCTTTGACCATGGTCATTGGGTTTGTCAAATTAAGGCCCCCTTCACAGTAAGGCTTTCCTATGACATCCCAGGCCACAACATGGCTACTTCCTCCCCAAACGAAGCTAGCCAAGAGCTTCCTCATGTTCTCAGCAGTAGGATGTGGGATGTCACACACCTCGCACCAGTATCTGACCATTGCCTGAAGCACAGACCTCGTGAGAAGGATATGCCCCACCATAGACATCCTCAGAGCAGCCCAACCATCGATTTTACTCCTCAACTTGTCCAGACATTGCACAAAATCAACCGATGAACCTTTACCCCCAGCAACCGGAGCGCCCAAGTACCTGGTAGGCAAGCGGCCGATTTTTAGACCTACTGCATCCCTGAGCCTTCCTCACCTAGCATCGCAAGACTTGGACAGATATATTCTTAACTTGATGGTACTGATGTAGAGTCCGGTGTGATACCCAAACCTGCTAAGAATCCTTTTCATCTCTTTTAGACTGTTAGCATGCCCGGAGGTAAACAAAATGATGTCATCGGTGAAAATGAGGTGGGAGATTACTTTGGTATTCTGAACTTTGAACGACTTCACCTTACTTCTATCTTCAGCTTCATTCATCATGACGATGAGGCCCTCCATCACAATAGTGAATAATAGGGGGGGGAGGGGATCCCCCTGCCTTAGTTCATTTGTCACAATAAACAACCCCACTGGCCCACTGTTGAGAAGGACGGAGAAGGAAGTGGAAGTAACACACTGTTTTATCACCTTGATCCATCCATCGCTAAAACCCAACGCTTTTATCATGACCATGACGTAGTCATATGCCTTTGTCAAGTCAACTTTGAGGCAAGCTTTAGCATTGTTGTTGGCGAGTTTGAAGCCTGTGAGGAATTCTGTGGCAAGAAGGGTACTATCAGAAATCTTCCTTCCTTGAATAAAGGTGCATTGCTCCTTAGAGATGATAGAGGGCAAGACTTTCTTCAACCGACATGAAAGTAACTTAGATAGGATTTTATATAAAACATTACAACATGTTATAGGTCTATAGTCAACAATGCTTTCAAGCACACTCCTTTTAGGAATAAGTTTGATAAAGGAATGATTTACAACACGAACCATGTTGTGACCATTTAGGACCCATCTAATAGCTTTGTTGATGTCATCTTTGATCAGATACCACATTTCCTGAAAGAACCTTCCATTCATCCCATCAGGCCCAGGGGCCTTGCTAGCCCCTATAGAGAATGCAGAACATTTTATCTCATCATCATAAGCATAGGCTCTGAGTATCGCATTCGTATCGTCATCAACTCTTTTATTTGGCATGATATCATCAAAAGAAGATTATCCTCTTTCCTCTTGATTGTATAGCCTGTTGAAGTAGTTGACAACAATGAAGGCCACTTCTTCTCTCCCATTATCTACAATCCCCTGCTCATCCACCATCTCATGTATGCACACCTTCAAATCCTTCTTCTTAATTTCTCTGTGGTATGTCTTGGTATTGCGGTCACCATCCCTCACCCACTCCATCCTACTCCTTTTCCAATAGAAGAGTTCCTCTACTTTCTGCAATTTCAGCAGTCTGTCTTCGGCTTCCACTTCTTCTTTTATGAGCTCAGAGTTTAGAGGGTCATGTCTACTTTTCTCCATCACCGAGTTGTACTTGTTTTCAGCTTCAAAGATCAGGTTTTTCAAGTTAATCTTCTCTTTACTCCACTTCTTCAACGCCTTCCTAGTGTTCTGTAGCTTCTTCAAAGCTAAAAACATATCATTCCCAACTACATTGATGTTCCAACTTTCCTCCAAGACTCTTTGAATCCATTCCATTCACACCACAAGTTAAGAAACTAGAAAGGTCTCTTCATCACTGGTATGTCCACCAAATCAATCCTCATCCACGAATGATCACTTAGAGGGTCAGCCCCCAGTTTGATGAATGAATTAGGCCACTTGTTCACCCACTGCTCATTAACCAGCCCCTTGTCAATGGAGTGGGCTATCCTGTTACCCCTTTGTTTATGGGACCAGGTGGTCACACCTCCCACCTTATTGAGCTCAATCAGCTGAGCTTCATCCACCATGTTATTGAAGGTTGCCAAGACCCTTTTAGGGACCCTTCTACTTCCAACCTTCTCATCGTCTCTTCTGATGTTGTTGAAATCCTCAATGACTAGCCAGGGGATCTCATGTTGTGCCGTCTCCGTGATTATCTTCCACATACTAGTTCTGTCAGTTTCAAGCCTTTCACCATAGATTGTGCTCATGATGAACGACGCACCCCCTGGTTACAACAGGACACTGTGATGACTTGATCAGATGAATTAATCTCATCCACATCCCAGACATCATTCCTCCATCCCACAATGATTCATCCACCGTCCTTCTGTTCAAGGTTGGATATGGCACTCCACCCCTCTGGTAAC
Source organism: Alisma plantago-aquatica (assembly GCA_963693085.1). Classification (NCBI taxonomy): domain Eukaryota; kingdom Viridiplantae; phylum Streptophyta; class Magnoliopsida; order Alismatales; family Alismataceae; genus Alisma; species Alisma plantago-aquatica. The sequence continues at coordinate 143,135,110 of OY856412.1, read as the reverse complement.
AGTGTGTCTACACTCTCTTTTACATTCCTTCTTATCCTGGTTTCCAAGCACACAACCAGAGTGACCCCAATCGACAAGTTTGCTTTCCTTACCTCCTGTTGGCTCCCCGCCAAAGAGGCCCCTTGCACATTCCATGTGAGGATGGACATTAAATATCCTTTCTTGTCCCACCCCCATTCTCAGGGTGGGCGCTCTTCCTTCCCTTCTTAGCTGTGTTTCTTGTTTGTCTTAGGCTCCTGCTACGCCCTTTGTCATGCGATCATGGGTCATCATCAACAACCTGATTCAACACCGAGAATGGGTTGACATCCTCCACAACAAAAGTCCCTTTGCCCTGCCTTCTGTTAGCTTGGGTGTCACTCTGAGGCACCTCACCCTCTTCAGCTCCATCGGTATTCTCATGTGCAGTTGTACCAGTCTCAAGAGTCACAATGGATGGAGTTGTCTCAGCAATATCATCGACAACCACCACAACAGTTGTCTATTCAGCCACTTTTTCTTTTCCCCTCCTTGTCCCCTATATAGGTTTGGACTTCCCTTGCCTTCTAGTTCTGCCTCGTGGAGGCTCAGTGATGATAGGAGGGGCCCTGAAGATGTTCTTGCACCTTTCACCTAGGCATTGACTAGTATTGTACCCGAACACCTTGCAGGTGCTACACCTGTCTGGAATCTCTTCATACTTGAATTTGACTTCCCATTCATCCCCATTAGGGAGTTCCACCATCACCTCTGGTGGCGGCTCCTTATCAGCAAAGATGTCGACGCAGAAGCGAGCACATCCGTAGGCAATCCCATCGATCCTTCTATCGATAGCACGAGGAGCCCCTACAGCGTGCACGATCATTGTGATGGCTCGTGTCATCCAATGCTTACCCACATCTGGGAGGGAGACCCAGACAGGGGTAGTTGTGAATGTGGCTCTGTGGGTATCAGCTTGTGGAGTCCATTTATAGACTAGGACCAGCTGATCGTCAAAGAACCATGGCCCCTTCATCATCACAACATTGCGGTCGATGTCATTGGCGAACCTCATAAGGAATAGCCCCCCATCCAGAGTGAAAAGCTCGAGCTCACCCTTTGACTGCCAATACCTGATCATCCATCCCTTTAGTTACTGAGGATGGCATTTCTTGCCCAGTATCTGCACGATGGTGGAGAAACGGTGGTAATCCTCCATCTCGTCCATAATGGGATCGTTGAATCTCATCCATAGTCGTTCGTATCCCTCCTTCAGGAACGGGACCTTCGGGTCTGCTGCCACGACACCCTAGATCTTCGGAGGTGGACCAGCTACTGACTTCACCCAATCTCGCCCGATAGTAACATCGGTGTCAGGGGCGAACCAATCTTCATTCCTCTCGATCGCCTTGGAGGAATCAGGAGGCTTAGCTGTGGAAGGGGGCGGGCCGCCCCCAGTCGCCATGGGAGTCGCCATCCCTATGCGGAGCAAGTGATTTTCAAAGGGCTTATTTCTCTTGGTCCTTTTTGTCAACCTCTTGTACAAAGTAAGAGAAGACTATATTTTTTTCCACAAGGAAATGAAGTTCGATTTGGCATGGTATGATTTGTTCGATTCAGTTTGGTCAAGCAATGAAAAACCTACACTTGTTACTAAATTCAGCTGGAATAGTCACAGGATGTAGTTCGGTATAATCTGGCAACTGTAATAGTAGCCAAACCAAACCATATTGCATCTTGTGCCTATTCCAGCTAAATTTTGCAACCAGCAAAGGTGTTTCATTGAATGACAAATGTGAATTGTACAACTCCTACCATGCTAATTGGACTCCACTTCTTTGTCAACAAAAATGTGGTCTCTTTCTACCAATGTATCAATTGTACTCTTTTTTTTGGCACAACATCTCGTGGTGCATGACTACATCCGCACACCCAATTGTTCCCTTGAATAGTGGTTTTAAAAATAAAACCCGCCCACTACTCAGAAGAAGAAGGGCTTTGTTTGTCCCCTCTCTTTTGTGTCAAAAAAATTTGTTCATTCGACATAGACCTCTCACTATAGATACATAGCAAAGGCTTGTCGTATTCTTCAAACTCAGCGCGTGTTGCTGCTCGTTCTACTTTTTTCAGTTATGTGGCCTCATCCATTGGCCAGTCAAAAATCAGGGGAAGTTGTTGTTTTTTACTAGGTGCCGGTGAAGAAGAATAATCGAATGAGTTGTCATCGACACAGCATATATACTTTGACAAGTCTAGGGGTATCCCATCTACATCGCATTCCATTTTTGACCAATCTACTACAGCTTTTGTCAACTTATCCTTACGCTTTGTGTAGCGTATGACTTTTTATTGAATTTGTTGTTGTGTGACATCTACAGGTTGTTCCAAAATGAATGGTCAAAAACACATATCTAAGTCGGTATCACATTTTATTACTACATCCAAATATAGGTGCATGAAATGAGTATGCACAAATATGCATTCATTAAAATATATTCAGACATGCAAAATATTGAACATAATGACAAATGTAGTTGAATAGAACATAATGACAAATGTAGTCGAATTGAACATATGTAATCATCTTTGTCATAATGTTTACACATATGGTAGATAAGCTAAGCATGGGTTATTACAACAACATGTTTGATGTTTGAATAAAATTTTGCAAGATTGATCATTCTAATATAAATGGCACATAAATGTCATGGACACATTGGAGGTGATGGTGTGCCCAATAGAAGATTATAACTATCCTCTAACTTGTTAACCTTAGTGTAAAGTGTATCATATTGGTATTGGTATGATTTGTAAACCTCTTCGGCATCATGATGAATTTCAACAAAATCCTTCATGTTCATTGCTTGACCCTAGATAGACTTGCACTCATCAATCAATAGCTTAATCTTAGCCTTCAAAGAATGAGTTGTTGGTGGGAGATCGACCGCCCAATGAAAGTATTTGCAATGGTCTTTTCCCTATATTGTAATATGAATTTTGGATTAGTGTTAGTGAACATATATCCATGTCATAGTTGATAATAACTTGTGTTTGGGGCCTCTGCGTGTCGAACCTCTTGTGTAGAGCAGATGTAATACATTCCTCCCAGTCTTTCACTAAGAATGCTGAAATCATACAACCCGACATCTTTTGTATTAATCCGATATGCGGCCAGAACACCACAAAACACCTCCTACCTTTGGATCCATCCATTGACATCTAAATACATGTAGTAGTATAATTGAAAGTAAGCCAACCATGTGGGGATTTAGTTAAATAAATTATTTGTGCATCTTCAAGTTTAAACATATAGCATAATTCATAATCAAGAAGGCATTGGATTTTACATTATGACGTATTGTAACCTTCATCCTCTATTGGTCAATCACTATCAGTCGGAATGTGAAGTTTTTCACGAAGATAGTCCCGTCTTCTACTAAGTGTCGTAATTTTAGTGACCAATCTATGTGTATCTGCTCTTGTGGAACATACAAAATCACAACATGAAGACCAGTGCTTCCTTTTGTTTCATGCATATGCTAGTTGTGTTACCATAGCATCCCTAATTGTAGTCAGGGTTCTAACGTTATGTTGTACTCATTGTGCGGGTAACATCATACGACACCTATTTTCAACCAGACCCCTACCATACGTAAAATAATGCTTGTGTGGATTGTTATCTTCAATATGACCATTTGTCGCATCTATTCCATCCATATACACTCGCACGGTGCAACAGATTCCACATGGGCAGACAGGTATCCTGGTATCCATTCGAACCAAACCTATTGATAAAAAAAATAATGACACACTCATAAGTAGGCGATTTACCACGCATCTAAGTAACGCATCAAATTCAAAAAGGGAATAAGTCAAACATGTTGTAGAACATGTTTCAATGTCTAAAAGTAATACAAAATATGAAATTCAATGATTTTCCCACATAGAATTGGCAAGTGTTTCACGCAAAACATCTCCCTCCCTAGCATCAACTTGTCTTGTTTGTTGGAGAAAACTCAAATCGTTCAAGATGTTAGGGGTGTTCTGAGGTTCATCCAAGTTATCGTCCATCAAAGGATCACCATCATTTTGGCGTCAGATAAAATTGTTGATGAGACAACAAGCCATTACTATGCGAGATTGTGAATGCACAGGAAAAGTCGCTCCTTTTCAAAAGTAGGCAAACCTCTTCTTCAACACACCAAAGGCTCGTTCAACAGTGTTACAGATTTGAGCATGTCGGTGGTCGAACATCTCCTTCTAACTGGTGTATGAGTTTTTGTTACCCTGATACTCTACTATGTGGTAAGCTACGTTTCGATATGGTGCAAGAAATTGGCGGGTGTTGGCGTACCCTACATCAACAAGATAATACTTTCTAGCAGGTACTTTGAAACCGCCTGTGGTTGTAGCTGTGTGTAGTACCCGTTGGTCAGCTGTAGAGCCCTCCCAACCAGTCATGATATATGTAAACTCCATTGTGAAGTCTACTACAGAAATGACATTCATAGAAACATTCCCTTTTCTATTTCTATAACGGTTCTACTTATCGTGCTTCACCAAAATGGGGATGTGTGTCCCATCAATTGTGCCAATGGCATCCTAAGACAAGTATATACAAAATTTAGTGAGGATAAAAGTGGTTATACTAGAAATGGAATCCACATGGTCAACAAATTGATGATCATACCTTGAAGTAAGGGTAAAATATTGTACTCTCGAGTATGTGTCAGTGCGGAGTTGTGGATGCAGTTTGCACCACAACATATTCATTGCACAAAGCACACACTGCATCCAATACCTCATTAAACTTTCTACTTATGGTCTCACCACTATGAATGTAGTCCTCATCCTGAACACAGTTGGTATGGCCATGTCCAACCATTTGAAGGAAGTAGCATACGACCACTACTGATGACACACCTCTGGTACTTTTCAACAAACCACACTCCTCAAGTTTGTCCACAAAGGCTAAAACTGTGCTAGGTAGCATGCGGTATAGGTCATATGCCCTCCTTTCATGGCCAGTTATTATTTCTAAAACCTTTTGATGGCCACTCCTAATACTAACCGATCTCGGTATTGGTTGTCGTGTTGCTCCGTTGGTTGAATTGTCCATGATATTATGTGATATTTGGTATGTTATTTGGTTGTCTATTGTGTTAGCAATGGCATTAGTTGGACTGGACATAAGATCCAAAAGTTGTATAATGTCATCAGTTGTGTGTGGATGTTCAATACCGGAGGCCATGATGTCTATAATTAAAAGTGATTACCCGCATAAGAAATAAATACATAGATTGCAGATATGAAATCACCATGATAAACATACCTATTTGTTACTTACTATGAAAATTAAAATGATATTGATATGTTTGTAATCATTGAAAACTTTACAAAGTACCAAATTTATAAATTGTTCCCAAAGCAAGCAAATATTTCAACATCAAATTTAGAAATTGTTATTAAATTAAAGGCAGACTACTGATATAGTTCTTAAATTAAACAACCTCACAAGAATGACTAAGGGCTAGGGCCTCTGTTATTACCACTCGTGCTACTAAATGGCCAAGGTGGCGATTGTGAATATGGTGGCGTGAAGGGCGTTTGTGATATAGAAGCTCTGTTCTTCATTTCCCAAAGGTCTTGCAACCAAATGGTAATTTTTTTTGGGGTATCTAGAAGGCTTAGGTAAATGTTACGATTTGATGACTCCTGTATGGCATGCACAAGAGTGGTAAAAATAGGGACAGGGGTGTCATGGTAAGTTATATGAAAATGGTACAAAATGGTATGATACTCATCTTTTTCATTTGATCTACCAGCAATATCGCTGCCCATCTCATGTACCTTTGAAAACACCTTTGTGAATTCAAAAATGACATCATTAGTAAGGCCACAACTGTCCTGTGTCGTTGAGGCTCACTTCCTATGTCTGTGCGTGGTAGGAGTCCTTGCACCAACACCTAGGTTGTCGGTTCCGACATTGTTGTCCTCACTTTGCATCCCAAAATAACCCATATCTTCAGTAAGACCGGTTGGTTACGGGCTGACAAATGTATCAGATGCATCTAAGTCAACAGCAACATCATCTTCAGATGAAACATCAGAAGGAAGTTGTCTATCCATTGAGGACGTTGCATGATGCCCTCTAGCGATGTTCCTCGGACCCATCATCTTGACTTTGTAGTAGTGGTAGAATGGTTTGGTGATCAATCTTGATAGTTCCTTGTTTCCCTAAAATGTCTAAGCACTACTGATTAGGTCAATTTTGAATAACTTTAAATGAATATTTAATATTTACGAGCGTTTATCATTGGACATACCGCAAGTGTCTCCCTCCACTCTGGGGTGTCAGGTAGTATTGGCTTGTACCTGCTCTCATCCCAGCCAACACCACTTTTTTTGGTCATCAATCTTATCTTTGCAAAGTCTCTCCTGAGGTTCTTCCATTGAGTTTTAACATGATCCATTGTACTATCCATCCTCCCCATCCTATTCTGCCAATTGCATAGCATATCCCTCCACGCGTCCCTAGTTAAAATTCCGTCGATGCACCTACCCAGGTCATAGTGTCTCCTCAATGCCGAAACCAAAGCTTCATCTGACTCTTTGGTCCATACAAAATGGATCTTCGGGTCTGGTGCAGACATAGTACCAATGGAACTGCAGTAGATCACTATAGTCAGGGTGTTTAAATGAAACCTTTATGAAAACCTAGTTTGGGGCTGTTTGGTGTAGTTTACACAGGAATAACTTGAATTAAAGTAGTCTATTATAGTAAGAGCTTATTAAGGTTCGATGATTAACAGAAGTAGAATTTGAAATAATAATATATTTCATTTATTAGGGTACTATTTAAGGTCATACAACCCACAGTAAGGGGAAAGGTGACACATAATTTGTTCCATATAAGTAGTTTGTTCCCATTACTAGTTTGTTATTACAATCAATATCAGTTCCATGATATTCAAATGAGATTATATATATGCAATTAAGCAAATAACAAAGAAACCATTCAATGAAACAGAACGTGGCATACAAACAACAACCAAGGGAAACAACACTGATATTTTGTTCCATCATACAGAAATTGGGTTTTTTCCTGTACAAAATCATATAGACCACATTAAAGAGAAACATGAGACATATTTGTTCCCATCATATAGAATTAGTTAATAACAGTCATTACGGTAGGTGTAAAGGTCATGTGTTTTGGTAAAAAAAGAAAATAACAAAGAAACCATTCAATGAAACAGGAGACATATTTGTCCCCATCATGTGTTCAAAATACTCATGTATGACAGTGACATTCCAAGTTCAAAATACTCATATATGATAGTTACATTCCAATTCATAATACTCACATATGACAGACAATGAAGATGAATATTTTTTTGTACCAGCATACAGAAATAGTTTGTTGTTTTGTTCAAGATCAATGAAAAAATTCAAAATTAAATCCAGAAAAACAATGCCGTATTCAACCATGGAATAACATAAAAAGGTTTGATGAGTTACTTCAGCATTAATGATTCTAATAGAAAACAATAGACATAATGAATGCCCTACTATCTGACATAGCAATATAAGTAATAGAGTAGGCATAACAAGCAATGAGGATAGCATTAATGATTCTAATAAAAAACAACAGACATAATGAATGTCCTGCTATCTGACATATTAAACTGAACAAATATACCAAATTTTGGTTAATCATTATAGTTGAACAGGCTATGTTTATGAACAGAGAAAATATACACTACACAATAATAGGTTCCAACGTAAATAAACATAATACATAATAGGTGGAGTCTAATTTTGGTCCAACATAATAGACCTAGTTCAAGGGGTCAGACCTCATTCAAGGGGTCAGACAAGGTTCCAACTTAAATAAACATAATACATAATATGTGGACTGTGTAAATATTGACCTGTTTATGAACACAGAAAATATTCAATGCACAATCATAATGTTGAATAGGCTATGTTGGACATGATATTCAACCAATCATTCAGGGTAAATCATTTTAATTTATTTGGTATGACGGTATAATGGTTACATAATGACATAATAATTTAGTTGCTACTCAATGAAGCTCAATCATGAATTCAGACCTCATTCAAGGGATCAGAGCACATTAAACTAAATAAATATACCAAATTTTGGTCAATCATTATAGTTGAACATGCTATGTTTATGAATAGAGAAAATATACACTACACAATAATAGGTTCCAACTTAAATAAACATAATACATAATAGGTGGAGTCGAATTTTGGTCCAACATAATAGACCTAGTTCAAGGGGTCAGACCTCATTCAAGGGATCAGACAAGTTCCAACTTAAATAAACATAATACATAATAGGTGGACTAGGTAAATATTGACCTGTTTATGAACACAAAAAATAAACATGAAGCTCAACCACGCATTCAGACCACATTCAAGGGATCAGACCACATTCAAGTGAACAAATATACATATTGTGGTCCATCATAGAGGAAAAATCATGACTACATCAGTCATTACCTATTCAAACATCTCCTATTATGGCATAGTTAACAGACAAGGTTCCAAGTTAAATAAACATAATACATAATATTAGGATTTTTATCAATCAGAGCATACATCCCTAGAACAAAGCACATTATGCAATCAAAACAAGACTACATACGAGTCTTGTATACAATATTGAATGCAATTTAACTAATCTGATGAAGTAAGGCACTCAGCCATATAGAAAATAGTATCATATTGCTTAGCACATATACCTGGTAAACTAAAATCTAGGTAGAAGAGGGAATGACGGCCAGTCGCCAAGAAATTGTCTGAGAATACATGAAAACAAGGTAAGGGGAATACAGATTAGCCTAATGAAAGAAAGCGTCAGTACATAACATGAAGTCGTCCTACAACTACATCCACCTACTGAAACAAAAACATGGTCGTCCAACACATACCTCTCAAGTAGATGGGCAACTTCGGAATACAGGGGCTCAACAGCGGTGGCTTCAGAGAACACTTGGTGGAGGATACGAAGTTGAATAGGGAGGAGATCGGCGAAGACATGCATCACTTTATAGCAACTGTGGCAGACTGTGCCCTAGCTAGGGTTCGGTTGATGCCTTGCACAAAGTGATAAGGGGGAGTCAAGGGTCAAGAGTTAATGGGAGATGACAAGTCGGGATGCCTAACCTTGATTCTCTATGTCTAGTCTGGCGATGTCGTGTAGGCTAGTGTCGTAGCCCGGTGATGCCTGACGAACAAGCACACCCTAAATCCGACCTTCTGTTCACCCTACGGCCCTACGCTGCCATCAAGTAGGCGATGTGGTAGTAGCTTTAACTCACGGAGGCAATAGTTCCTCCCGATAGACAACAGAAGAGAGAGAAGGGAGGACACCAAGGTTGGGTGCCTGTGTCAGGAGAGAAGAAGAGGGAGAGGGGAAAGGGGGGTGTCGAGGGGTGTCGTGGGCTAATCGTGGTCTCAGCGAGAATTGGGTTACGAAATGGAATCCTGGCTTGCGCGGGACTGGCGTGAGCCAATTTTTGAGGTCCTGTTATCCCGAAATGGGGCCAAAACTATATTACAAACCAAACAGAACCCAATCCCAATCAGTCAACTGTTTGGCTGGGTTGACACTAGACGACAAGCCTAAACTGGGTTCCAATCTCATGCCAAATGCAGGCTTAGTGTCCATGTAAACTCAGCTAACCTCTAGATCTGATACCAACCAAATGTGACACCCTTTGCAATACAAAGTGAGATTACTCAAAGCAAAGTGTGGAATTATCACTAATAACAATATTTCCACAAAGTAGAGCAAATTAAAACTGATCACATGTCAGGATATCAAGCACAACAAGACACAATTGGATCCCTAAACTGTTGCCACTGTATTTCATTCATAACAAAAGGTATTACACTTGGTGCTCACTGGCTATCTACCACAACATGTTACATATAACCAGCTTCTCACGTACACAAACTATGTTTGTACCACTATGGCTTACAACCAAAAACTCAAACCAATGTACAACATTCACAAAGCCCTCCCCAAGGACTAGAGTGTGTAGGGACGACACACATGACTCTATTACTAGACATTAACTACACATCCATGATCCAGCGGATTCAGCTCCTCGTATTATCAGTTTTATCCGCACGATCTATGTCTCAGTATGTTCGTCCACCTAAATAAAAAGTGCATCCCACGGGGTGAGACCAAAGTCCCAGCCAGAGATATAACTCTCTTCCATCATCTATTATAAGCATTGATAAGCTAAACCACAAATTATACTATTAACAAATAAGTAGATTCAGCTCAATGATATAAGCCAAGAAATTATCATTGTTTAAGCAGTTCAAGTATCTACAACTGAGCAGTAAATCATCTTATACTTTAAGAAGGAATATGAAGAACATGTATAATTTTTGTAAAATAAACAATTTAAGAAACACATCAAGGGGGTAATCCAATGTTATTCATATATGACCCTAAGAAATAACACTTCATGGTTGTGTTACATCTTTAATTATTATGCCCTGAGGATTGGAGTTGTACCACTCAAATCCAGCTGACCACTTCTAAGTCAAAATCAGTACCATACAAGATCAATGGAAGAGTCAGACTCCACCATCATCGCTAGCACTGCTCGGTTAGCTCGAATTTGCAACGCAGTGACATAACAGTCAAACTGCAAGACAACAACTTATAGTCATAGCTATACGCTTATACTCCTGTAGAGACAACAACTCATACTCAAAGCTATGGTCATGTAAAACAACTAGCCTTCCTTGGTACATGGTACAACGCTAGATAACAGGCTCACGCATGGTTGTTCTATAATAAAACATCATATCACTATTTCAACAATTTAAGGATACAGGTAGATATCTCCACTTGTACCCCACATATTCAACAATATGCACTCCCAGTTTCCTATAGGAATTACTCATTTTCGCCATACATCATGATACTGACGTTGAAGATGGATCTATGACATAGGGAAACTACATGATTAAGGTTTCACTTTATTAAATATGCTAATTTGGTGAATTAAGGCTCCATCATACAAGTGGACATGCAAACCCTAATTCAATCTAACAAGCATAACTATGAAACAACCTAAGAAGATATAAAACGTATAAGGTGTGAACTTATCACATCATCATAGGGCAACATTGTCTCACTGCCTTAAACAAAGTGATCAACATCACTATCTGTTAAGACTGCCATATCAGAAAAATCATTATTAAAACATCATTGGGATAACAATCCCTCATCACATCACTATAGGATACACCTCTTATTAGGCATTAAGCCTTCACTAGGTCATAAGACCAATCACATTATTCTTAATGCTCATTGTATCTCATCATGCCTCATCAAGCATATAAGCATCACCTATTTCCCATCACATATACATCATAGCAATCATTAACTATGACAATCATTTCACCTACTAGGTTAACACTATACAAATAGAAAGAGAAAACATCTTAACAAATTAAAAACTTTTAGGCAATGTAAGCAATACATCACATGTCCTCTCAATTTAGAGTTAGGGTTTCATGCTTAACCACATAGGGTTCCATGGCATTATCTATTTATCAATCTCTAGTTTCATTACCTCCCACAAGTTTGGAGTGTATTAAGGTTGAGCACTACATATTATAGCTAATTGTGCACATTCGCATGTTTACAATTCTAGTGCACCTCATCAAGGCTCATGGGTATCATCTATTATTATTTAATTATTTTCAAAGTATTCACAAACTACAAGATACAATTAACCTACAAGGTTAGAACCATACCAGTAGGAGAGAGGAGACATAATAAGATGATAATCACTTCAAAAGAGAAAAAAATAAACACATCACATGACCCAATATTAGGGTTAAGGAATGTTATTAGGGTTTCACTTGATTAGATATTCCAGTTGGGTATCTTTTAATGCATCAATCAAGTTACAGCATATTAACCCTAAATAGATTCTACAAAAATTAAGGATAGTGTACAATTTCAAAAGATATAAAACATACAAGGTGATAACTTGTCTCATCATCACAAGACTCTTGTATCATAATTATTACATGGTCATCAATAGCACATCGCAATGGGGTATCAACCCCTCAATTCTCTCTCTAGAGAATTTCATCTTACACTGTGCTCAATGCACTCAACAGGTCATAAGATTCACATTAAATAAAACCTCTACAAATAATATCACAATATATCTCAACAATGATGTATGCTTATAATCACCACCCTCTATTATAAAAGGTTCACCATAACATTATCTTAGCTATGCACATTCATCTCACCTACAAAGTTAGGGTTTCATACACATAAGATAGAAAACTCTATTATAGAACAATAATCTCCAAGTAAGCACATACATCATATGAACATTGGATTAGGTTTAGACTTTATATGTAATCAATTAGGGTTTCATATCACTATTCATCCTCTAAACCCTAATTCCATTACCTCCCACATTATTGGAGAGTTCTTGAGTCAAGAAATATGATTAGTGATTAACCATTCAAAGTCACATCACCTCATATAGATCATTACACTATGTATTGACCATATATTCATACATGAGTATAAGTGTATCGACCCAATACTATACATGTGTTATGGCCTAGACACACTCAATGTGTCACGATCGTAACACTATGTTTGGACCCAAGAAAATCATGGTGTAGTGACCTAAAGGTGTTAGCCTCAAAGGACTTGAGTGTCTCGACCTAAAAATAAAAGTGTTTCGGCCTTCAAACTTTAAGGTGTTCCAACCTTAACCATTCATGGTCTCAACCACATGGAGAGGGCATGCACCGAGCTACACATGGAGGAGCTTATGGGGAGCAAAGACACTATTAAAGGAAGGCACACAATGGTGAGTGGGTGAAGGGATAGATGTGAACATATGGCATGATATATGGCTACCGGGACAGAAGGAAACTCTGGAAAACCACAAAAAGAAAAATGGCCCTGATTATGTAGTGGTCTGAGATCTTATGACAGAGGAGGGAAACGGTTGGGATGGTGACCGAGTCCGGGAATGCTTTCCGGATAATATAGCCAGGAGGATATGTTCAATTCAGCTGAGCTTGAGGAAACCCAAGGATACATGGATGTGGTGGCCTACAAAGGATGGTGAGTTCTCGGTGCGATCTGCTTATTGGCTGGGCTTGCTAGGGATAGAGGAAGCATGACGGTACAGGAGCTGACAAGACAACATGTTGTGGAAGAGGATCTGGCATGCGGGATGGTGCCCAAAGATAGCACACTTCTTATGGAGGATTTGCACGGGATGCTTACCGACGCGAGGCCGACTGTTTGATAGGCACTGCATTGATGATGGCACCTGCAATCTATGTGGTTCGGAAAAGGAAACTATTACCCATATGCTCTTCCGATGTCCGAGCGCAACTGAAGTATGGGAACAAACGCCACTGGAGACTCAAGAGTTGGTGGAGGAGTATAGGGACGTGGAGGTAGGTGTCATGATGGAGGCCATGCTAGATAGGCCTTCCACGAGGGGAGCAGAAATAGTGGTGGCTGCTATGTGGGCAGCATGGCGTGCTAGGTGCAAGAGGACCTTCCAGGATGACGGGTTCCAGTGTGGCTACATATACAGAGAGGCACTATCGGTGGTAAGGGCGGGACGGGAAACAACTAGGCAGCAGTGGGGGGCAATGGAAGACACTCACACTACTACACCCTTACGCCCAACTAAGGATAATGTGCGTGCGGAAGTCCAGCTGAGGGAGCAAGTGGCAGAGACTTGCGTGGGGACGTCGGGGCAAGGACAGTCCAGCCAGCGATGGGAAGGGAGGGGGGACGATGACCAGCAGCTTGAGGTGGCGGGGGACAGTGGAGCGGACAGTAGCAGAAGGAGTAACTGGGTGAAGCCGGCGAGGGGAAGGATAAAGGTGAATACTGATGGATCGGTAGGGGAAGACGGGAAGGCAGGCGTCGGGGTGGTGGCTAGAAATGACGTGGGCAGGCTACTGGGGGTGCTGGGAAAGAAGATATTGTGGGGAGAAGACGTCGCCATCATTGAAGAACTAGCTGTTCGTGAGGCACTGGTGTGGGCGAGGGAGCAAGCCTTCGAGCAAGTGGAGATAGAAACAGACTCCATGGACGTCGTCTATGCATACAACAGAAAAAAGAAATGGCGGGATTACTTGGGTCTTTTGGCTGAGGACATTAGCTCACTTTGTAGTATGTTTTCTTTTTGTAGGTTAAGTCATGTAAGTCGTAAGGGTAATAGGGTCACCCACGAGGTGGCCAATTCAGCTCGTAGAGGTCTAGCTGGTAGTTTTTCGTTCTTTCAGTCTTTTTCGTCAAGTATGTTGTCCTTTGTAAACCTTGATTTATGTCTTTAGTAGTTTTATGCGGGGAGCCCCAATCATAGGGCTTCCCGCCCTCCCTCAAAAAAAAAATCATGGTCTCAACCCACAAGGGGATAGTGTTTCGACCTCAACTACATGTAGTGTATCATCCATAACAAGATTCATGGTCTAAACCATAATCTTCACATGTGTTTCAACCCTAAACATAAAGGTATCAGCCATAACACTTTCATATGGTCGCTACATTCAAAACCCTAAAGTGTTTTGACCCCTTAGCATGTAAGATTACAACCACATATTGTCTTAGGTGTTTTGACCTCATGCAACCTGATGTAGTGATCTATGTGGTGTCTATCTTGCTGCCAAATAGGTCGTAACACCTGGGTAGAAAATAGGAACACCAACCATTTAACCCAAGAACAAGGACCCTTCACAAGGGTGTTCTTCAAACCCTAGAATAAGATCATAGAAGATCATCTTAAGGATCATGCTTAAGGGTGTGGAAATCAGGCTTCTCACACATGCAAATATCATCAAGAGTGTCATTTATACTAAATGAGCACATCATAAATAGAAAAAAATAGTTCCATAAACAAAGAATAAGAGATCATCACTCATTTCTCCAAAATCTCCAAAACGGGTACAAGGATTTTAGGGTTTACAAGAAGTAAACATCATTTTTAAGATTCAACATAGTTTAACCTTAACTATCATCATTTCCTCTACTAAAAGAACATATTTTAGGATCTAGAAAAGCAACATACAAACAATATATAATCAGGTTTGAAGTTGTACATAATAGAGGAGGAAGGAGTTATCTAACCCACCTATAGTTCATGATCCAAGCATCCTTGATCTTAATCTCCAAAGAAGAAAAGGAATCCCCAACTAGATCCAAACCTTTGAATATCGGATATCCTTCAAAAAGAGAGGAATACCATGGTTGAAGAAATGTCCAGGGAAAAGAAAACCCAAACCCTAACTTTGAACCAAGGTAGAAGATGAAGAAACCCTTAGTTATTGCATGACAAGAGGCGTCTCCATGGACCATCCACAACCCTAATGGTTTGAGATGTAGGAATATAAAGATGATTAAAGGGGAAGCTAGATCCATGGTTTGAATCACTTACCAAGAGAAGATATTCTCCAAGAAATCACCACCAAGAAGATGATCTAGCACCAAATACACCACATGCAAGATGGATCAGCTACCCTAGCTTTAAGATCTGATCCTTCTTGCTCCTAAAGCTCCTTGGTTGGTTCACATTCAAGGGGGAAGAAGAGGAAGTTGAAAAGTCTCTCATGCATGAAGAGAAAGGGATATATACCCCAAGGGAGAGAGAGAAAGTGGTTGGTGATGTGTCACCATTCTAGATCGCCCAAGGACACATGTCCTTCAACCCCATGGTCTTATCCTCTTCCATATGCAAAAATATGAAATTTTCGTATTTATCCAGAAATTATAGTGACCTCCATTGTCACTACCATCATCTAGGTCACAACACCTTTCAGCACATCTTGTTTCAACCCAAAACCCCAATTCTCATATATGCATATTTGCATGGTCAATCCACTGAGGGACAAGAGGTGTTTCGTCTGACGAGTTGTTTAGGTCAAAACCACATGACCTTAGATCATGTGTTGTAGTCACTACCCTCACCCAAAAGTGGGGTAGTGGTCGCAACACCTAAACCCTAGTTGATCACTACTTCCATGTGGCAAACCCTAGAAACCCTAGAACACTATGATGTGTTTCATCACCAAACTTGATTCAAACAAGGCGCCCCATGTCACCATATTCTCTCTCATGGAGACAAAGTACAATGATCATTTTGTACATGTCAAATTTTACAAGTTAACCCTCGCTTATGGGTAAATTGTGAACTAGTCCAAAATGAACACTTATCTAGCAAAGATAGTTCAAACCTCAATCAAATTGAACCAAATTGAAACCAAAGACATGTCACATGATATTAAAGCATTACATAAGATTAAATTAAATTTTAAGTATCTCATTATACAAAGTAAGCACAATATTGCATTAAGCTAGTTCGAGGGCCTTACAAAGATGTATCAAGATTAGAAGAATTTGTGTTAGTGGCCAGATTTTAAAGATGAAGAAGTTGGGGTAGTATTTAAGTGTGCAGTGCGGAAATAGGCTAAGATGGGATAGCAAAAATGTGCATGAACCTTATGATCTATACATGTGCCTTTGGCAAATGGATAGTCTATGAGAATGATACAGACCTTGGGAATCTGTTTGAGAGATAGTGTAGATCTATGTTAAGTTTATATGAGACTGGTGAGTAGCCTATAAGTGGAGTTGCCACCTAAGTTACCTATGTTGTGTCTAGTGCTTTAGTGTCACCTAGATACAGAGTTGACTTTACATCCAAAGGAGAAGGAGATAGATAAGGATGTGTCATGTGTGGTAGATCATGTTGTTATCATGGATAGGAGAATCAGGAAGTTGAAAGAAAAGGATACCCCTTTGGTTAAGGTTTTTTGACATCACTGGGTGTAGAGGAAGTCATGTGGGAGCTTGAGGAAGAGATGTCATAGGAAGTACATGTATCTTTTTGCTTAGGATTTTATGGACAAAATCTGTGTTAGGGTTTATGACATGTGAGATCCTTGACCTATGTTTTGGGATAACCCTATTTTTTGGATTTATTAAGTGCTTGGAACCTTCTTTAATCCTTTGATATGATTTTTGAGCTTGAGTAAATCTTAAGTTTCCAATTTTATCATGTTTGGATGATGTTTGTGCTTTTTGTGCTTATTTTTGGTCAAATTGCAATTTACCCAATTGAGAGGGTTATCTTGCAATTTGCCACATCTAGAGTCCACATTCTCCTTTTTGGCTTCATGATAAAGAGTGTGATGTCTTGGGGCACCTTGGTTGGGCCTTGGATGAGTGGCAACATCTCTAGAGGTGATTAGGGTTTCTAGGGTTTGGTTTAGTGCCAAACATGTGAGCTTGGTTGAAGTGTATCGACCTTTCTCTCGACCATGTTGGTGTGTTTTGGGTGTGTCTCAACCGAGACACCTTCCTTGAGTGTTGTTGTTTTGACCTTGGTTCCCTATATGTGGTTGGGTCGAGATGGTTTGTCTCCTAGTGGTGTGTCTCGACCTTGTGTGCTTGGTGACCTTTTGTCACGACCTAGACCAGTCACTTTGGTGTTGTCTTGACCCCTTGATGTGTCTCGATCAAAACCAATATGTTGGGGACCTAAAGTGGTTGATACCCAACATTGGTTGTATCACCATAGGTTGCATGCATGCATATAGTGGTTGCATGGTTGTTTTCTTGGTGGACAAGTGTCCCTTTGGTGCTTTAGGTGTTGACACCTCATATCCACCCTACTTCTCTCCTCCTTGAGTATATAACCTCTTTCTTCTCCTTGTGAGTGAATTTTTAGGTCCTCCTTCTTTCTCTTTCTTGTGGCTGACCTTGGAGCATGGTGGAGCAAAGAAGGGATGACCTTGGAGCTTTGGTGGACGAGGTGGCCGAGAAACCTTGCATGTGGTTTTCTTGAGCTCAATAGCCTTCCTTGTGGTGATTCTTGGTGGTTTCTCTTCTTAATAAGTGATTATACCTTCTTGATCACGTTTTTCCCTTTGGAACCCTACATCCCTTCTTCTTCTTTCTCATCCATGAGATCATAGATCATCCATGGTGGTCATCTTGAGAGAAACTCCTCATCACAAGGGTTGTAAACCATGCTTTGACAAGGTGGTACCCAAGTGTGAGGAAGTTTTCTTCTCTTTCTCCCTTCTTCTTTTAGTTCGGCCTAGGGTTTTTTTCCCTCCTTTCTTGAGTTGTCTTTGACCTTTGTGTCTTCTTCTTCTTGAGGTAATCTGGTGGTTGAGAGTTCAGCTTTTGGTGGATCTTCATCTTCCTCCTTGGTGACCCAGAGCTTGGAGCTTGTTCCTTCTCTTAAGGTCGGTTATATAACACTATACCCTCTCTATTATTGCACTTTTCTTTACATGCATGTTATTGTTTCTCTCTCTAAATCATCGTCCTAACATGCTAGCTGATGATATCATGTTCTAGGGCTAGAATGATGATGCATATAATGCTTGGTTAGTTTAGAATCTGAAACCATAATTTATGGTATCCAATTCTGACATGGTGATGAAATGGATGGTTTTATCCTATCTTTTGGTCTTGGTTTGGTCACATGCATAATATTTGTGGACCTTAGTGTAACATGTTAGGTTCTCTTTTAGAGGTGTTTAAAGTGGTTTTATCTCTCTCCTACATAAGGTTCTCCATGGTGATTTCCATAGTACATGTTTTAGGGTTTTTGGTGACCATTTTTATGGAAGTTTTCCTCCTTAATGATGGTGGTTTTCTTTGATATTTAGCTTCTATTTTAGTCATGATAGTCTTCTATTTTGATCTCTGAATTCTATGATAATATGTTAGGTGAATATATCATGATATAAGGTTTAAAACTTTGAAGTATTCTCATGTAGATTACTCTCTTTCTTAAACCCTAAATTCTTGTGTCTGACTTGTTATGGGTTGGATGTAATGATTTTGACACATGCAACATGATTCTTGGTTTCATCATCATGCTTTGGTTTGGAGTTGTGTTCTCATGAGGTTTGAAGTTGGTTACCTTGAGTTTGAAGCTTGGCCTTCTTCCACCTAGTTGTTTCTTGAAGATTTATGTTGAATTTGGATTTCAAGGTTTTAGTGTCCCTTAAATGAAGATTTCCATCTTGTTGATAATGGTTAATCTTCATAATGACCTTGTTGGTATGTATACCCAGAGAGACAATCATATGATGATTGTAATGGCATAATTTTAAATGATTTTGTTAAATGAATAAAGGAAAGCTTCCAATTGACTCTATTTAATTCAGTTATGAGATGAGGATGCAACATTATAAATGTATAGATAATAATATTACTCAATAATGTATGTCTTCAAGTATTAGACTTGGACAAATGAGATCATATGGATATTAAGAGTACATATACATATTCTCATTATGTCCTTGATCGGTTGTCTTTGTGGAAGGTTGATATACAACAATGACACATAAGATCAGAGTATGAGTTGGTTGATGACTGAATCTCATCGGTCATGATATGGCAATATCAAACCAAGCACACAGATACATGTTAGAGAACAATGTATAGGACAGACCCACCATGAGAGTTACACATGGAAGCCATCATCATGGAAGTCATAGTCAGCTCTCACAGTGATGGTGGTGGTTGTGGTTCTTAGACATGAAACCACTACACTCATCACATCTCATTGGCTACATTTTGACATCATCAAATGTAGTCCTAAAACATGGTTTGTTATAGTGGTGATGATTGGGTGAGTTTGACACATGGGGACTGACTGTGAGTGATAGAGATGGGATTTGTCCCTCTGACATGAGTATGATATCCAAGGCCTCTTGATTAGTGAGACTGACAAAGTATGGTCGTATGCATGTGAATCAACATGTGATATTGATCTTACATATATCTCATGCAATCTACTTTGGTTCAAGAAACAAGATTGAATAATAATGAGGATGACTTCTCCATGCCTCTAGTTTAATCTGGATATCAGTGACAAAGGAACTTTACAAACATTGTAACACCATACACACATTGTAGGTTGAAGTTGCTCCCCAACTTTCCATTCACTTGGGTAGCAATGATGTGCGACTAGGCACCACTCTTTTCTTGTGATGTCATAAGTTGATTTGGACATTCACTGCCCACGTGATATGGGACCTATAGGGTCACACATGTAGGAACTCACCAACAAGAGGAGTTTAGATCTTGAATGACAATTGAATTAAATACTTAAGTGTTTTGGTATTTGATTCGCATAACAAACATCCTAATAACACTGCCAAACAGTCGTATCAAGGGTTGAGATAAGTGTTTGAAGAGTGCCAAATGGCCGTCTCAAGTGTTGAGACAGACATCTGGGGGTCAGGCCTGTTTTGAGTCAAAATTGGCTAACAAGTGAACTGACCCAACCAGCTAGCTTGACTCAGGTCACTAGATGACTGTTTGGTGACTGAGACAACTGTCTCGCATGGTCAAGATGGTCTAGTTCAGTCGAGGGAAGGTTCTAGACATTTCCCTATTTGTTTCATTTGTACATTACCTATTGTGCAAGGAAATCAATATCCAACATTGATGGGAATTCAATTGCCAATTTCGTGTAAAACTAAAAGTGTGAGACGACTGTCTCGGTTATAAGACGACCATTTTGGCGCACGTAGGTTGTGAAACTTCCAGAATTATTGTAAAAATTCAAGATTTTCTGGTCCCTTCCACTCCCCCACAGACTAGGAACTCTGACCCTGGCCTCTATTATAAATAGAGGGGTATTGGGGCTTCCTAGAACAGAACACAGACAATTGAGAATCAATTTCTCTGATAATAGTTGTCCTTTCTCTTGTGGTAACCACGAGAGCCCAAGCAAGTCCTACCCGACTAGGGAGGGATAGCGAAGGGAGAGAAACAACTAAGGATCATTGTTGTGGGGGATCAGGTTGGTAACTAGTACACCAATGGGAGGGACAATGTAACATATCGAATCTTGAACCCTACCCTAGAATTTTTATCTCTTAGACTTAGCCAAACAAGGTTTAGTATTACCCTAATCAGTTAATGCGTGTATAAATCACCCTAATGTAACCTTATGTTCTAACATTAGTCTTAGGACAATAGTAGACATATAAAACATGTCACATAAGATAATGATGAATTATATAAAATTTCATGCAAATGATCATATATAATTCTTTTCGAGATAATATTAACAATGGATGTGAAATAGTGATAATAATGAAATAGTATGATAACCTAAGTAATAATGTGATATTAATTTCCATAAATATTAATTATGTCATAACTCATTAAAGAAACCCCATAAGTGAAATCTAAGTTAAAAATCGTGTTCCTTGGCTCCCAATTTCCTTGGGAGTCAAGTTTCACATTATTCACATAATAATAATTAATTTAATTCATTTAGGAAAGAAAAGATCTAAGTTTTCCCCAAATATCAAATAAAATAATAAATGACTTCTAAAGAGGGAAATAATCTTGGATTCGTAATCTTCATAATAAATATAGCCTTTGGGTGAATTTTCATCCAATTTGGAGAAAGTTTGATTAAAAGGTGAAATTAGGAGAGAGAAAGTGAGTAGAACTTTCAAAATATTAAATAAATGTACAAACAACACCAACATGTAAAATTGATGGCAAATTTGTATCCCACATTAAATATGACTTGTGTGTGAAGTTTCATCAAATTTGGATCATCTTAATCTCATTAATGAAGGAGGAAAGAGAAAATAAGATTTGATTTATTCAACAAATCAACATTCTCAAAAGGCAAATCTAATTATAGATTCAGATTCCTCGTATAAAAAAAAGGTTAGGTATCAAATTTCACTTAATTCGGGATGTGTTTGCACCCTCAAATAAGGAGTGAGAAAAAGAGGAATTAATTTAATGCATCACTATATTCACTACTAAAATAATGGTCTATAGTGTCGGTTTTTTTAAGCCCGTAGCGTCACTTTTTAACTGATGCCTAAGTGGTCGTCGCTATAGAATTTTCTCTATAGGGTTGGTTTTTTTACCAATGAAAACTAACCTTATAGAGTAAAAACCGACCCAAGAGACTGTAAAAAACCTAACCCAAGCGAGAAAGAAGAGGTTGTAAGGTCAGTTATTCCTAAAAAACCAACCCTATAAAGCAACAGAGGTTTTCTCGGTCGAGAAATATGTCGACTGAGAAGATTTCGATCGAGAAAATTGTCGACCAAGAAAGTACTATCTTAAGCTTCTTAGAGGTCTTCTAAGGTCAGTTATTTCTAAAAAACTGACCCAATAGAGTACAAAAAATGAGCCTTCTGATCCCATTTCCTATAAGGTCGGTTATTCCTAAAAAACCAATCCAAGAAATCTATAAGGTCAGTTTTTTTTAAAATAAATGACCCTAGAAGTTAAAAACCGACCCTATAAAGCAACAGAGTTCCTGTAAGGTCAGTAACTTGCTTGGTCGAGAAATTTGTCGACCGAGTGAATTTCGGTTGAGAAAATTGTCGACCAAGACAGTACTATCTTCAGCTTCCCATAGGTCTTGTAAGGTCAGTTATTTCTAAAAAATCGGCCTTATAAAGCAATAGAGGTTTGCTCGGTCGAGAAAAACGTCGACCGAGAGGATTTCGGTGGAGAAAATTGTCGACCAAGAATGTATTGTCTTAAGCTTCCCAGAGGTCTTGTAAGGTCCATTATTACTAAAAAACTGACCCTATAGATCTATAAAGTTAGTTTTTTAAAATAACCAACCCTAGAGTTTGCAATTTTTTAAAAGAAAATTTCTACAGAACAAAAATCTTCAGAACAATAACCTACAGAACAGAAATCTGCTTTACAAAGATCAAAACCTGCAATAGAAGGACTCGCGAGCTCTGGCGACTCAGCAATCTCCCCGACGGCGGTGCTCTCTGCTCGAGGGGAGGCTGCTGGCGCTCAGCTGGCTGGAACCCTCTCCCCCTGGGCTCTTTTTCCACCCACCATTCTCTCCTTCCCGCTCGACCGGCATCTATTGTTTCTCTAGGTGCGAGTGGCCTCCCGTAGGGTCTCCGTCTCCTCTCCGTTTCTCCGCGGTGCCTGGGTCTTCTGCTTGTGAGCAGGTGCCCTGGGTGGTAACGCATCTGGCTTGCATCCCGGATCTAGGTGGACGGCAACCGGAGGTGGCGAGCTCTAGGTGGCGGTGGGCTGTTGGTCGAGCACCCTCTCTTTTTACCTGTGTGTCTTCTGCAGGTCGTGGTGTTGGGTGCTACTGCGGACGGACGACGAGTTTGGGCGACTCCATGGTGCACCGGCAGAGGGAGAGAAATCGGGAAATGTGCACTATGAGGATGCTATCCCCCCTATTTGCAGGGGTGCTTGGGAGTGGTGGTGGGGTTTCTCGAAGCTTTCTACCCCTCACCTTCCATCCTTGCAGGCCCTCTCTCCTCTGAGTATGTGCCAGCAGAGCTGTTTGCCCCCTCCCCAACTCTCCGGAGTGCTACACCGTTGGTGGGTTTTTGGCCCCCTTCTCGACTTCTTCCAGGGTGTGCTCCCTACCTGTTCGAGGTTGAGCCTGTTGAGGTTTCGTTTCCTGTTTGGTTTAGTTTTGTGTTGGTGTGTGTCTGTTGCTGGCAGTTGCTGCTGTGTTTGGTTGTGCTCTCTTCTCTACTGATGGTCTTGGGCATACTAGAGATGGTGATATCATTCATTGGTACTGTCTCCTACAACGATATCCTTGGCTCACACAGATTGACGGTTTCCCTTATAGATAGGTTCTTTGGACAGCCACAACGAAGAGGGTTCGCACATATAATTTACCAATTGCATCCCAATCTGAGCCTATGTATTATGTCGATCAAGCAAAGGAGTCTTGTTTGGTACCATGTTGTGAGATTATTATCTTGTAAATGTCGTACGGCTTTCTGGTAATGAATTGAGCTGCTTACCTTAAAAAAAACCTGCAATAGAAAGTACACTTGCAAATGCAATGATGCAAGCCAGAAATTCATTCGAAAGACACATTTGCTAGCTTTTATGTCCATTTGAATTATCAATTTCCAAACCACACATTCATAACAAAAATGATTCATATATATATTCAGTTGAGACATTCATACACACATCACATCATAACATTCACAAAATGATAGATTGCAAGTCTAAGATGATATTAAAAATTAATGTCAGATACAAAAGTAAATTTAAAAGAGTTCCAAAACGACATACATAATGGAGCTGACATATGCATTCAATCCAATGCTATATTGACTTCATTTAGAAAAGAATTTGACCACTCTTCTCGAAATTCATTTAAGTCCTCAGGTGTGTAAGGCTGAGTTGTAAAGATTTGTAACAGAAAATGCACATGATAATATTTTATAAAATGACTACAACTCACTTCTAAATTTATGATGTTATTCTTTATTACCTGATCTATAGTCTGAATGTCATGTGATGCTTGTTTGAAAATAGCTTGCATACAAATCATTACATAGTAGCCACAAGCCCAACCATTATTTTGTATAGGACACTACAAATAATGAATTATACTTAATTTTAGTAAACTACTATAAACAAAGTTGAGATAAGACTATAAGAGTTGACATATAAGAGTTGAAAATTAATACATATAAGACTAAGCAGTTGTCAAAGTAGCTACCTTGACATTTTTCAAAGTCAATGTCTTTAATTTTGTGGGTATTTGTCCTCCACCTTCACCAAAAGCCTTTATACCCCTATCAATTAAAATGATAGTTGTTAAAATAGAAATTCTAAATAGAAATATCATGTTGAAGCATTGACTAAATTTATGCTTACTCCATAGCTGGCAATTTCAGTTTGTGACCCCTTGTTGTTTTTCCCATTGGGTCAAGATAATAAAGAGTCATCAATTTTGGGACAACCACCACTAATTCCCAATGTCTAGATCTGAGTAAGAATAAAACAAACATTAAAATAAATAAATTTATTCATTATTAAAATTATATTGAATAATAATACTTACTGGACATTAAAAGGAATTATGATAATTTCCTTTCCCACACTAGCAAAATATTTGAATGTGGTAGAGAAGTACTCATTCACATCCTCAATATGTGTCTCCACTTGACTAGTGATTGAAGTAACTAAGAATCCAACATTCCTTATATCAAAGTTTATGGTCTCAGTATATAAATGGTTGTAAAACATTTGTAATTATTTTCATATATAGAAATAAGCTAAAAATGTTTATTGGAATGTTCTATATTGATAGATCCTCACCTTATCCATACTTCTAATATCAAATTACTCGGCCAATCATACCAAAACAACTCTATAATATCATCAAGAAAAATATAACTGTCAAACTCCCACCTAGTTGCATCTTCTGTTAAATTGACCAACATTTGTAATCCAGAGCTTTGGTTGGCTAAGTATCGACACAAACATTTATATTTACTTCCCAACTCGTCGAATGTGGATTCTGGAATAAGAGATGGCTTGGGCATAGGAGGACGACTAGTAGAATTTTTACTTTTTGGTTTGCAAGCCTATTAATTAAATTACATACTTATATTACACAAGTTCATATATGCAGTCAAATATGAAAAACATGGTAGAATTCAAGTATACCTTGTCATTGATAACTAGGTGTCTAGGCCAACCCACCATAGCACCCTCTTCTTCTTCAACTCTATTATATTCAGGATTAGGTATGGGTAGTGGTTTGTCCCCCATTTCGTCATACACAAGATGGATGGACACACAACAAATGTCATCAATAATTTGTTGGCAATGTAATGTACCACCAAGGTTTTATACCTAACCCACTGCCACAACATTATATTCTGGAACCTCCACTACAAGTTTACAGTTCATACCAAACTAGAATTGAAATAATATAAGTTATATACAAAGCGGTATACCAGATACCTACTACAACTATATATATATATATATATATATATATATATATATATATATACATATATATATAGAGAGAGAGAGAGAGTGTCAGGCTAGTGTACACTCGAGTGTACCGGAGGCACCGTACACCTCAGTCATTTTTGAAGGTGTAGTAAATTTTTGATAAATCTAAACCATTGATCTTCTTAATTATCATAAGAACATACTATATAATAAATTTTAGCTCATTTGGACACTTATAGGTCGTGCATCTAAAGGAGGCAAAAATCATGTATTTCAAATTAATTTTGTGCGTCAATTTTGTTGTCCTTGGATGAGTGACTTACACTCATCTAAATGAGTTCAAATTTTTTATGTGACCTATTATTATTATAACCATGAAGATCAATGGATTAGATTTTAGAAAAATATGGTCTAGATAGGCAAACACCACTGGGGTGTACGACGTGATCTATACACTCGAGTGTATTCTAGCCTGACTCTCTCTCTCTCTCTCTCTATATATATATATATATATATATATATATCATACTAATAACACAACATATAGAACAAAAACTTACTACAGATTGTTGTGGTGGGTCATTGGGAGTGCTCCCATGACCTTCTACATTTGGAGCATGGGCTTGTACCTCATCATCTGAGAGACGCACAGTTTGAATAGGTTGAGAAGGTTGAGTAGGCTGAAATGAAGACATTATTTCTTTTACTTTCTGTGATACTAATGCTTCAACTTTCTCTTGTGTAAGACCTCCTGCACGACCTCTTTTAGATTGTGAAGGGCCAAAATAAGACTTGAATCCTATGTCAGCTCCTTATCCCCTAACATGGCCAGGATTCTCCTTCGTACCAAGAGCAACTGATAGTTCATCCATGCGGCCAATTGGGATGAACTTTCCTTCCTTCCTTTGCTCATGGAGATCAATCTATTCGTAGTTAATAAATATATTAAATCACAATATCAATTAGATATAAATAAATCTAAGTTTGTCGGAGTTACTCTTTACTTAGTTGGGATAAACCAACCATTTTTTGTGCCACCTCCTTAGTTGCAGGGTTGACAATTTCATCTGCTTGAATCTTTCTAGCATCAATCCACTACAAGTGTCGGGGTGGACGCTCAAATTGAGTTGTACTAGACTCTTCTCCAGAAGAGAGTTGCTTCTCTTATAGTTGGTGGCGGAAGGCATAACCACCAGGCTCCAAGCGATGGTCATGCATATTTTGGCCCATCTTTCCTTTTGGGCCTCGTGAATAGCCTAATCATTTAAAATGAGGTATTGCAGTTTAGACTTGGCAAACATATATAAAAAGATTCACCTCCTCAATTGTATAAAATTAAAGATTCATGCAATACATCACAATCTTTATTACCTGAAACTTTTCTGATTTCCTAACTGCAACAAATCTTTCCCACACCTCAAGATCTATAAAAACATATATATCTGTTGCTTTCTTCTTTTATTTAGGATTATCTATAAATTCCCTTTTGAGATATGTCTTAAAAGCCCTCCATCGTACACCACAACGTTGTAGCACTTTTTTCTTGTGATCTTTTTCATTTAGATGAAAAACACCCTATACATGCAAAAGAAGCAATAATGTTGTCTTAAAAAGGATATGTCTTTCCAAGAAAACTAAATTAGAATCAATAAACAAAAACATATTAAAATAATATCACTTCCACTCACAGATTTATCTTTCCATAGGAGGTCTTTTAAGGCATTATAAACATCATGCCAATTTTCTATATCTATTACCACCTTACTGCACGCGGTCTCCCCTATGTAATTCTTGAAAAAGCACTAGCATGTTCCCCAATAGGTGCTCCTGTGACATCAAACTAGACTACCAATTTCTCCCCTTTGGCCCTGAGCTCCTACAGCCTACGCATCAGTGTGGGACCTCTACTTTTCTTAGCATCACCACTACCATCCTCATGGTGCTCATGCTCAGAATATTCATCTTCACTTGCCATTTTAGAACCTGTAAGTATACATGATAAAAGAAACATAAGTAATAATAAAAGCACAAGTGGTTGAATGATATATGATGTATATTTAAAAGATTACGTACTTGAATGATAATAAAATAAATAATTCAAAGAATACATGCCTCTAGTATTGGTTGAGTTGTTAGTCAAGTAAAATTCCTTCAGCATGGTCTTGACGTTTATAGTATCCATCGGTGTTATCTTCAACATTTACACTTGGCAAACCAACTGAGAATGGGCTAGAATCATCATACTTTTCGTAGTATTCTTCTTCATTTATAGGATCTACAGTAAACTGTCTTTTTTAATGAAGAATGACAGACCAGTTTTTATTTTCCGGGTCATTAATATAGAATACTTGTTTTTCTTGGTCTTCCATGATGAATGGCTCATCTTTCTCACCAATCTTTTTAAAATTCACCAATTTGAAACCCATCTCATCCACTAAAACTCCTTTGTTGTTGTCAACCCAATTACACCTAAAGATAGGAACTCTGAAATGTGTATAGTCCAATTTGCATATGTCCTCAATGACGTCGTAATATGACATCTCATCTTCGCATGGTCTTTTATCTTTGGCACTAGCAAAATACAACGAACAAGCTTGAACAGTGACCCCACTATTTTGGACTACACTACTTTCATCTTGACACTTTGTGTAGTATGAAAATCCATTTATGTCATAACCTTCATATGACATGACATCCATTTTTGGCTTAAAGGCGAGCCATTTTATGTTCTCAGCAACATTATTTGGTGATTCAGATAGTTGATTAAAGACTTTCCCTTCAAACCACCTAATAAATGTTCGATTATGCTCTCTTGCAAGCCACATTGAACTGGATCGCGGGTGATTTCTCTTGATAAGATCATTGTGTTCTGTGATGTAGCTACTAACTTCATCGATGCTGTGTAAAATATACAAATGTGCTTGTTCCCACAACTCACGACTGATTCCTTTCACTCGTCCTCCCAGACTTCCTTTGCCACAATAAGATTCACTGTGATGGGAATTTTTTAGATCGCTAGAAGTTTCATTGCAATTCAAAAAATCATTGAAAAAGTCCATCACCTCCCTAGCCACATAACCCTCAATAATACTCCCTTCAGGATGATAACGATTCCGAACATCACCTTTAAAAACACTCATGTAGCGTTCAAATGGATACATCCAGTGTAAGAAAATTGGACCCAAAATCTTCACCTGATATCAATATTGACAACATGACATACTTATTTTTCATACACAACCAAGGAGGAAGATTGTATATAACAATCATAACATGCCAAGTGCTATGTTGGCTGCTTAATGTACCATAAGGATTCATTCCATCTGTACAGAGTCCAAGTCTTAAGTTTCTTGGTTCCTTACAGAATTGAGGGTATAATAAATCAATTTTCTTCCAGTGTGGTGAATCAGATGTGTGTCGTAGGACGCCATCATCATTGGCCTTTAACTCCCCATGCCAAGACAAATTTTTCACATCTTCAGTATTAGCAAATAAGTGTTGAAATCATGGTATTATTGGTAGATACCACATCACCTTGGCAGGAGAGACATTTTTAGCCTTACTTGAATTTGTGGTCTTATACTGTAACAACCCCGCCTCCCGGTAACCCCCACTTAAGGGAGACTAAGAGGTCAGAGCCATTATCCCAATAAACAGGATCAAAGGTTCGACAAATAATCAATAATAATTATGAAATTCTAATAGCTAAACTGAAATCTGGTATTAAAATAAAACTTTGCATACCTTTTTAAAACTTTGGAAATCTATCTATCCATAACTTGAATTATTCTATCTAATCCTCCTTGCACTTTGTTTCTTATTTTCACAATGTGTCGCTTTACTGTTTGTGCCTTTTCATGGTTATACCTAAAACGCCGACAAACAAAATGTTGGTCAGCATACGGGAATATGTTGGTATGTGGGGACAACCAAAAATTTCACAAATATGGATAACAATTTAATTATCACAATCAGGGTAATTTAACAAACCAGTTTACATTTTTAATGTGTCATTCTCCACCACTTTTTCCCTAACCCTGGAATACCCTTCTAGGGTTTCTCTTTTGCCATTGACGTAAGGCCACCTTCTCAATCCTGAGCTTGGTGCCTGGGGGTCACCTCTCATGGTGCCCCATAGTCATGCAACATAGGCCACCTTCTCATTCCCGAGCTTGGTGTCTAGGGTCACCTCTCAGGGTGCCCATTGGTCTAACCTCCTGGGCCTGACCTTTTTGGCATCATCCATCAGGGTGGCATGTAGGTGCGAGAATACACATGTATTTATAATTGTGATAACCATAGTGACTTTATAATTGTAGTATGAACATCCAAACTGTTTAGTTTCATTCAATGCGATTAATCATCCAGGAAACCTTCGGGAAACTAATGTGATTAATCATAATTAATCACATACCTGTCAGGCTGATTTGAGGCAGAATTAATCCATGCAAGTAAGAAATCCAAGCAAGCAAGCACCCCCATCAAGATCTTGAAACAATCATACAATTGTCCCTTTTATTACTCATGTCAATAAGATCTATTAAACCTAGCTTGCTTCCTAGAGTTTCTAGTCCACTTTTAGGGTTTCCTTTGCAATTAGAGTTTCACTTCATTTATACTATTTTAAACCCTAATTTCATACAATTACTCACAAACCCTAATTATCTCATCTTATTCTTCACTAAAGATATTAAGGTTATCTTTTAACAACATATAACCTTAATTTCATATTAAAGGCACAATTAGCCATCAATAAGTCCATTATGCTCTTCTTTTACATTAAAGTTACTGTTTTTATCCTTTTAATCCATGACAAGATCATTATGCTCATTTATCATCAATTCATAGTTCATTATGGTCTAATTCACATATGAACTCTATTAATTCTACCATTATCCATTAGAAAACCCTAATTACTATATTAAGGGTATTTATCCACAATTATGAACCTTTATACTCAAAATAGCTTAGAACTATCGTATCTCAGCTTTATTCATGAATTTGAATAATTAAAGCCATTAAGAGTCACATTTACCATCATTAGGGTTTCAAAGCCCATTAAAGCATATTTATGCACATGAAACTCTAAATTAAACCAATTACATGCACATTTCATCTTTTTCGATCTTAATGTATATCTTTATTATTAATAGGTTAATATCATCTTTAATCATCCATTAAACCCTACTAAACACATTAATCATGTCAAAATAGGGTTTCTTAATCATTAAATCATTAAAGTTGATAACTTCCATTACTTTTTGAATTGAAAGAGGAACTAGATTCTAAAGTTATTTTTAATGAATTCCTCTCATTTTTCTAAGCAAAATACATATTTTATGTGCATCCATCCGAGCTACCATTAAGGAGATACGATTTTTGTAAGAATTTGCTTACTTGACCAACGGGAGGCTACCACGTCGCCTATCCATGCAATGTTGCTTGCTTTAGGAAAACATAACGGAATGATGAAAAAACCTTTGTATAAGTGAGCGGCTCTTTAACCCACGGAGGGGCATAGCGGTCCAATGCGACCTGCCTTTTTCTTCTTCCTCCCGACGCGCTACTGTTGCCGATCGCAGCCCGACTGCGGATGCCCTAGCCATGATGGTGCGGCTCCTCCTTCTCCTCTTGACCTCGTCAGTCACCAGGGAGGACTCCCTCACCTCCGACGCCCCCCTCCAAGCCCTGACCCACAGCCAGGATGGACGGGTGTGCGGGTGCTTGGGCCTACAAAATGCAGCCATGCTACAGTCCTTCGGTGGTGTTGCGCATATGAGGAGCTACGCGACATTGCTCGATCATCCACAGGCCGTCAAAGAAATGCCATGCCTCCATCATGATGACACCATGGCCCTCGTGGCTCTAGGGTTAGAGATATACCCTCAAGGTTAGGGTTTTGCCAAAGAAGATGAAGAAGAGAAAGAGAGAGTTGTGTGGGATCTCTCTGGAACTCGAACCAGGGTTCTACCCTTTATATAAGTGAAGGTAATGAAGCCCTAGGTGGCTACTCACGAATCAAAGAGTTCTTTTCCCAATAGGAACCCAAGTTCCTTCATTAGGAAGCAATCTTCCCTCTCCTAATCATCTCTTTAATATTATTTATTATCTAAATATTTAGGAATTCGAAAATCCTCCCCCTTATTCTCTTTATACTTGCCTTTTAATTCATTGGCCACAAAAATATATTCTCCTTAAGTAGAAAATACCACCTCTTTAACAATGCCACCAAATTCATTAATAATGTATTACATTACTCTCTTATTTTGCTTTATTAGTATTTTCTCTTTCTTTTTCTCCATTGGGGCTCCTTGGACCCCAAGAAACTCTAATATTTCGAAATCCTTTTTAATGGATACTCATTATCCTTCTAGATGCATCTATATCCATTATTTCTCATTATCTTGTTTATTTCTTATCAAAATATCTCTTTTTGAGGATTTTTCTTTATCTTTCTTTTTATTTTCCTCATTGGCATTCCTTTTAACATTAGGAATCCTTGGGGTACGAAAATCCATCCAAG
This sequence comes from Alisma plantago-aquatica, assembly GCA_963693085.1. Lineage (NCBI taxonomy): Eukaryota > Viridiplantae > Streptophyta > Magnoliopsida > Alismatales > Alismataceae > Alisma > Alisma plantago-aquatica. The sequence goes on along the minus strand of OY856412.1, from coordinate 143,102,792 downwards.
ATAACTCAATTATACCTCTTTCCACTTATTTACCATATTTTATCATTGTTTTCAATTTCTTTCTTAATAAAGAAATATTTAATTGATCTTTCCTTTATTTGTTGCATTATCTTTGCAACTTTGGACTCCTTGGAACCCAAGGAACCCAAGAGGCATGAAATCCAACTTTGGATTATGTTCTTTTGCCTTCTAGAGGTTTCCATATCTTTCTTTTCTCTGATTCTTAATTATACATTTACTAAACGAATTTCCTTGTTATTGGGCCCAAAAGCCAAACAAGCCCACAAAACAACCAACAAGGCTATTGTAGATGAAATCCATTTATTCAAACAAATTATAGCATTATTTGTTCAAATATCTTTAATAGGAGAAATTACATTTCTCACCAAAAGAACCCAAAAATTGGGGTTGTAACATATACCTTTATGCACCACGTTTTGGACAATTTATTAAATTACTAGTCCTTCTGAAATTACACACAATCATTTGGACATGCATGAATCTTCTTAGCCTCCATTCCCATTAGGCACATTATTTTCTTTGCTTATTATGTTGAAATTGGAAGCTCGTTGCCTTCAGGAAGAATTTCCTTTAACAAAGACAATAGTGAAGTGAAACTCTTATCGTTCCACCGGTTTTGAGGTTTAAGAGTATATAATCGCATCACAACACTCAACCTCATGAACTTAGTACAACCCTTATATAATGGTTTTTCAGCATCATGGAAAATGTTTACAAACAAAGAAATTGGATCAATGACATTTTCCCAACAATTACGTAGCATCTCATCAACCACATCATCCTACATTGGGTCATCCTGAATCAGTTCATCATTGACATTATCATCATTATCTATATCTTCTATGCCACAACTATTAGTATCGACATTTTTTGATCCATAATTATATTTCTCTCCATGCCAATACCATTCATTATAACCTTGTATGATCCCATTGCATATGACATGATTCTTAATTTCCTCAATAGTGTCAACTTTCAAATTGTTACCACAATTTCTACATGGACAATAGAACCTATATGTAGGTAGTTTCCTATGTTCCTCAGCAAATCTGATAAATTCATCAAGACCTTTGGTAAATTCTGGACTGCAACGGTTCTTGATAGACATCCAACTTCGATCCATTTTCTACATCACATTAAAATTAATTATAAAACTAAGCATTTAATATTGATATTATAAGTTGTAAGTTTTTATTGATAGGAAATTAATTACTTTTATACTAAAGTGTACCACCTATCCCATTTTTGAATATTTAATCTCACTAGTAACTGTATAATATATGTTTAGTTTTGAAGAAAATTTCAACAGCATTTTCCCTAAGTTCTCCAAGTACATCGATGTAAATGGCAAATAACCACTCACATATGTACCCAGAGAACAAATGAGGAAATCCTACTAAAATTTTCTTTAAAACGAAACATACATTATACAGTTACATCCTAAGTGAGATTAAATATCCAAAAATAGTCCCAGACCGGGGACTATCCATAGTTTACTTCTAATGAGTAAATTTTGAACGGGTTTCTAAGTTAATATATAAATGTATTGTTTTCATATTTATATATTAAGATAAACATCATGCATAGATGATCTCATCTATAAACCCTAAAGTGTCAATCTGGGAACTAAGACCGAGAAGCTATAGATACTCTTAGAATACATCTCAACTAATCTTGGCCCATCATCGTCTCGATGCACCTTGAGTAATATATATATATATATATATATATATATATATATATATATATATATATATATATATATATATATATATATATATATATATATTCATCAAAGACAACACATAATTTACAAAATTCAAAATAGAAAAATTTGTATTGTGAACACTGGTTGTTGCATGGTAGGTAGCACATTTTTAAACAGAATCAATCATACAAATAAAAGTTACAAAACATATTTTTAGTGGTATCACATCACAAGCAATTCTATATGTCAATTTTTTTGTATTCAAAATTTTTTTTAGATGTACCACAATTTACTTATTTTGTATGAACATTTAGTATATATGGACAGGAAAAATAAAAACAAACACATAACTTACAAAAAATAAAAGTATATTGGAAATAACTGATGCATCATTTGGGGAACATACTGGTCAAGATCTTAAATATTATAATGCCAATGGAGATGCATGTTTCAGAATGTTATTAATGTGTGAAGAAGTTGATACATGTTGGAAAGCCATGCTAATGATTAATTGGTGAGGTCAGTTGAGAAAGGCAGGTGGCAAAGTAGGTTCTTCTCCATAGGCAGAGCACCTTACCTCAGTGTTCGGGTGCCGGCAGCGAGGGTTTCGTCTCCTTCGCAGGTCTGGTGGTGGCGGCATTTCTTCTCCTTCGCAGGTCCGGCGGTGGTGGCGGTGAGGTACTTTCTTCTTCGTAGGTCTGGCGGCGGCGGTGAGGTACTTTCTTCTCCGTAGGCATGGCGGCGGTGTTCTCACACGTTGGACCGGTGTGGCACAACGGCAACAGCCCAAGAGCAGCAGCGGCAGGTTCTCGATCGACAAGACGGCAGCACAAGGTGAATGATGCTTGGAACTGACGGCACAAGGTGAATGATGGTGGCTAGGGCTCTTGGCCACCACTATGAGAGAAGGAAAGATGGACAAAAGAAGGAGGCAAAGAGGAAGACGAAGGTGTCACGTACCTGCAAGCTAGCTATTTTCATTTACTTAGTAACCCATCCGACTTCTTGGTCGGTTCCGGGTCAAAAACTGACCCAAGAGGGCCACCGGTGCCCAAACTACACGACCTACAAGGTCGGTTAAGTTAAAAAACCAACCCAAGAGGGTTAAGTGGTGCCCGAACTACCTATAAGGTTGGGTAAATTAAAAAAATGACCCTATAAAGCAACAGAGGCTTTCTCGGTCGAGAAATACGTAGACTGAGAATATTTCGGTCGAGAAAATTGTCGACTAAGAAAGTACCATCTTAAGATTCTTAGAGGTCTTCTAAGGTCGGTTATTCCTAAAAAATTGACCCTATAAAGTAAGGTTTGCTCGGTCGAGAAATTTTTCGACCGAGTAGATTTCAGTCGAGAAAATTGTCGACTAAGAAAGTATTGTCTTAAGCTTCCCAGAGGTCTTGTAAGGTCGGTTATTTCTAAAAAAACCGACCCTATAAATCAAGGTTTGCTCAGTCGAGAAATATGTCGACCGAGAGGATTTCGGTCGAGAAAATTCTCTACCAAGAAGTACTGTCTTAAGCTTCTCAGAGGTCTTGTAAGGTTAATTTTTTAAGAAAACCAACCCAAGAGGTCTTAATTGGTGCCCGCGTTTTTTGTAAACATATAAGGCCGGTTATTTGGAAAAACCAACCCTATAGATCGAGGCGCGAAGCCAAAATCAGGTAAATTTTCACCACAGGAAACTTAATTGGTCGGCTTTTTGATCCCATTGCCTTATGGAGGCTCCGGTCAACACTGGACCCCGAGTTTGGGCTTGTTGACTCTGTGGGGATCTTCCAAATCCATTTGTATTGTTTCCTGGAGGTGAAGGAGCTTTGGTCATCGGATTTGATCTTGTATTGGGTTTTATTTTTTGAGTTTGCAACCGTGTTGAAGGTTTGTCTTTCACGGGGTGTTTCAAAGATGAAGACGATGCACAGATATCGAAGTTTGAACCTGCCCTCAATTTTAATTGGTTTTTGTCATGTCATATAGGGGTAGTTTTGTCTTTTGTCATTTCCTTTTGAATCCTCCTCGCTGTATTGTGCACCTAGGAGGGCCAATTGGCCTCCACTCATTGGACATGCCAACCTCATTTTTAAAAGGATAATGTATATATATACGTGGCATTGAAGAGTTTTCTAATTGGTCAGTTTTCTTAAATCCATAGTTAATTATTTACAATTCAGAAAAATTAAATAAAATATGCTTTTGACTCAGGAAGTTATTCTCTATCCAATGCTACTATTTTTATCACATAAATCAAATATGAAAATTTCAAGATTTTTATGGATTTATCAAATTGATTAATATCACTAAAATTCATAACTAATTATTTGTAAGTCGGAAGAATAAAGTAAAATACGCTTTGAAATCAGAAAAATAAGAGATATCTAATGGTACCAATTTTGTTGCTCAAATCTAATCTTGAAAATATGTGATTTTAATGAATTTACCTAAATAAGTTAATAACTTGTAAAATTCATAACTAAATATTTATGTCAGAAAAATATAATAAAATAAGTTTTGAACTCAGAAAAATATAACCTAAAACATGGCATGTTTTGATAACCTAATTCACTAATATTAAAAAGGCAGTTTTTAGGGTTTTGAATAATTGATGAAAACCTAACCCTAATTTTGGATACATGATTAATAGGTTCTTTGGAGACCTAGAATTGGATCAAGAAGTGACCTTGGACTATTTTTACTTTTAAGAAGGTATGATTGCATCCCACATTATTTATATATTGAGAAATTTCTATTTCCTCTCCTTTATGTATGTTGTATCCCCTATTATGCTATGTTGAGCAATTTATGTATATTCTCTTTCTCTTAGTCCTATAGACATAATCCTATACACAATGCCTTTTCTTTTGATATCATGGTTCGTGTGAACTACCTTATTTGTTATTGATCATGTGATCATGGATATTCTTTTGGACTCTTATATTATGCTTTGTTCATGTTGGAACTCTATATGATGACATGTGATGTCTTTTGCCCACTTATGAGGTGGATGTTTATGTTGACCATTAGTATGATGGTAACTTTTGTTTATTCTGAAAAAACCATTTTACTTGCCTCTCTATTAAACATGCTATGTGAATCAGTAGCACTCGAGTAGTGTAATTGCATTGGTTTTTGGGCAGTATGCTCTTATTATTATTGGGATGGAGGTGGTGGTGCCCCATACTCGGGTTTCAAGTTTGTGAGGCATGGCCCAACTTATATATATTGGGAGTGGCAGTATGTCGGTATCAAGTTTCAAGTTTGTGAGGCTTGCCCACCTTTGTATTTATATTGTTCTAGGGCAATGTTTATCTCACATGCATGCAGGTTTATGATTGTGGGGTGCCCTACTATCTTTGTATGTGCTAGTATGGTACGATTTTATTTGTTTGGTTATGGCAAGTATCTCTTTTGTTGTTATTCTTTTCCCTTTATTCCCTTGTGGGTAGTCCTTATCTTTTCTACGGGAAGCCTTTTATTTGATGTCATTTATTCCAATTATATTGCTCAATGTTACTTTAAGTATGCACATACCAGCCTTTGCTGATGTTTTCTATTTTTCTCTTCTTGCTGGGGTATGCTTCCAACCCTAGGTGAAGGACATGGTGGACATGGCATAAAGTTATAGACTTAGCTTAAGGAATTTTAAGCTTGGAGAAAAAGTTGATGTGGTTTAGACTTCCCTCTGTCTTGGATACTAATGTTGTATCATACATGTAAACCCCATGTGGGAGATTAAGATATACTTTTGTAATCTTGTTGAGAAATTGAACATAGTCATTATTTTCTTCTGTTACTTTACTTTGGTTGTTTTGAATACCATACATAAGATTTGAAAATTTTACACCCACTCCGTCGTACCTTTTTGGGTGTGTTTGGATTGGAGGTTCTATTCTTCAAATTTTTAGTAGGGAGTGGATCTCCTCTGGGTCCCACTCCTTACAGCATGGTATCAGAGCCCATGGTAGTTGGAATCTAACTATTTCAATTTTGTCTCCCTAATAGAATTCTTGACATAGATAGTTACCTCAAGGTGAGATGTTCACCCTAGAATTGATCTATGTTATATGATGAGGTTTTAGGAGATCTTACCCTATCGTATAGATTGATTATGATTTGTATCTCTTGATGCCATGAGGTTAGACTTGAGGATGCAATTAGGTTGAGGAGGTAGTAGGATGAAGAGTTCTTGTTATGGATATATTGTGACATGGTTTTCGCATTGAATTTGGGTCCTGATTTCAGTTTTCACTCACAAACGTTTTCACACCAAATTCTTTTCCTTATAAACTATATGTACAAAAATAATGTTTTCTTTGGATTTTATCAAAGTTTTCTTGAACTAAGTCACAATGAAGTTTTGTTAGTAAAACCCTAAAACTAGTGCTAACCCTAGTTTTGACTTTAGAGTTTATGACTAGGATTGATATAAAGGTGTAGTTGATCTACCCTATGACTTTTGGAGGTTTATGTAGGGTTGTTATGTTAGAGACACCATGACCTAAAACTCAACCCTAGATGGTTCTAACTTATTAGTTGGATACATAAACATAAATCTCTATAAACTTTCAAAACTAAATAATATGTTGGTAGCCTTAATACCATGATGATGATTTGTTCGACTTGTTAGGTTGAACCTTTTAAGGGGTGGAGAGCAGTGGGTTGTTAGAATCTATATATTTTGAGGAAGAAATCCATTTAAGGGGTGGAGTGTTGTAACATACCGGATCTTGAACCCTACCCTAGAAGTTTGATCTCTTAGACTTAGCCAAACTAGGTTTAGTATAACCCCAATGAGTTAATGCATGTATAAATCACCCTAATGTAACCTTATGTTCTCACATTAGTCTTGGGACAATAATAGACATATAAAATATGTCACATAAGATAATCATGAATTATATACAATTTTGTGCAAATGTCATACATAAGTCTGTTGGAGATAATATTAACAATGGATGAGAAATAGTGATAATAATGAAATAGTATGATAACCTAAGTCATAATGTGATATTAATGGCCATAAATATTAATTGTGTCATAACTCATTAAAGGAAAGTCCAATAGTGAAATCTAAGTTAAAAATTGTGTTCCTTGGGTCCCAATTGCCTTGGGAGTCAAGTTTCACATTATTCAGATAATAATAATTTATTTAATTCATTTAGGAAAGAAAAGATCTAAGTTTTCCCCAAATATCAAATACAAATAATAAATGACTTCTAAAGAGGGAAATAATCTTGGATTCGTAATCTGCATAATAAATATAGCCTTTGGGTGAATTTTCATCCATTTTGGAGAAAGTTTGCTTAAAAGTTGAAATCAGGAGAGAAAAAGTGTGTAGAACTTTCAAAATATTAAATAACTGTACAAACAACTCCAACATGTAAAATTAATGGAAAATTCATATCCAACACATTAAATATGACTTGTGTGAGAAGTTTTATCAATTTTGGATAATCTTAATCTCATTAATGAAGGATGAAAGAGAAAATAAGATTTGATTTATTTAACACATTAAAAGTTCTCAAAAGGCAAATATAATTGCAAATTCAGATTTCTCATTTCAAGAATAGGCTAGGTGTCAAATTTCACTAAATTCGGGATTTGTTTGCACCCTCAAATAAGGAGAGAGAAAAAGAGAAATTAATTTAATGCATCACTATATTAGAATTTGATTTGGATAAGGTTTTCCTTAATTTTAATGTCATGCATATATAGTACATGTGTGCACCTCTTTGGCCCATCAGATCTTTGATTGGACAGCTGACAGCCATCCTCCTCCTCGCGCCCTAGTTAGGAAACTAGTCTTAAAGCAACAACTCTGTAAATTGTCGATTTCTCTCAACTCAATCAGTCTTTCTCTGAGATTTTTCCTCCACCGCCTTCCTAATCAAATTCCACACAACTCTATCATAGATTTCTAGGGTTTCATGCCTTCTATGCTAATATATGTACAGCCACCTACCCTCCCATGTTCTGACTCTGCTCCTTCTTTCTTTCCTTTCCTCACGCAACCAGAGTCTTCAGGACACTATTTATAGCTTCGATGAGCAATGTTGGGGTCCTAGGATCCCAGAGATGTGCTCGAGATGGTCTGAATCTACCTCTTCATACTCCTTTAAACTCCATAAATATCCATTGTAGACCAGGAGTTTGACCCAGCATCCAGATCTGTTGATATCACCAAAAATGATGGAGAACCACTTCCTTGGTCCTTGTGGTGATTTTTCCTCTGCCAATTTAACCCAGTTCTAGGTAATGAATTTTTCCCTCTTTTTGCTTCTCCTTCCCGTTTAACCATCTCAATGGCCATTGGGAGCATCGATGGGTGTTTCCATCTATTGGTCTGTCATTGACGTTGCTGCATCCATTTTGGTACATCCTAGTTTATTTGTTTTGGTTGTAGTCTAGGCTCTGTGGGCTTCTTTGTTTCTCCACCTCCTACTCTAATGGCGGCATGCCTTAAGGAGGCTTTGGTCAACACTGGACCCTGAGTTTGGGCTTGTTGACTATGTGGGGATCTTCTGAATCCATTTGTGTTGTTTCCTAGAGGTGAAGGAGCTCTGATCATCAGATTTGATCTCGTATTGGGTCTTATTTTCTGAGTTTGCAATTGTGTTGAAGGTCTATCTTTTGCGGGGTGTTTCAGCAACAAAGATGATGCACATACGTCGAAGTTTGAACCTGCCCTCAATTTTAATTGATTTTTGCCACGCCATATAGGGGTAGTTTTTTCTTTTGTCATTTCCTTTTGACTCCTCCTCGTTGTGTTGTGTTCCTGGGAGGGCTAGTTGGCTGCCACTCATTGTCCATGCCAACCTGGTTTTTAAAAGTATAATGTATATATACATGGCTTTGAAGATTTTTCTGATTGTTCAGTTTTCTTAAATCCATAGTTAATTATTTACAATTCAAAAAATATATATATAATACACTTTGGAATCAGGAAGCTATTCTCTATCCAATGGTACTATTTTTAACACATAAATCAAATACGACAATTTCATGATTTTTATGGATTTATCGAATTGATTAATATCTCTAAAATTCATAACTAGTTATTTTTAAGTCAAAATAATAAAGTAAAATACGTTTTGAAATTAGAAAAATAAGAGCTATCTAATGGTACTAGTTTTGTTGCTCAAATCTAATCTTGAAAATATGTGATTGTAATGAATTTACCTAAATAAGTTAATAACTTGTAAAATTCATAACTAAATATATATGTCAAAAAATATAATAAAATAAGTTTTAAACTCAGAAAAATATATCCTAAAACATGGCATGTTTTGATAACCTAATTCACTAATATTAAAAAGGCAATTTTTAGGGTTTTGAATAATTGATGAAAACCTGACCCTAATTTCTCATACATGATTAATAGGTTCTTTGGAGACCTAGAGTGGATCAAAAAGTGACCTTGGACTATTTTTACTTTTAAGAAGGTATGATTTCATCCCACATTATTTCTATATTGAGCAATTTATATTTCCTCTCCTTTATGTATGTTGTATCCCCTTTTATTCTATGTTGAGCAATTAACCTATATTCTCTTTCTCTTGATCCTATGGACATTAGCCTATACATAATGTCTTTTCTTTTGATATCATGGTTCATGTGAACTACCTTATTTGTTATTTATCATGTGATCATGGATATTCTTTTGGATTCTTATATTATGCTTTGTTCGTGTTGGAACTCTATATGATGACATGTGATGTCTTTTGCCCACTTGTGAGGTGGATGTTTATGTTGACCATTAATATGATGACAAATTTTGTTTATTCTGACTATACCATTTTCTTTCTATGTGAATCAGTAGCACTAGAGTAGTGTAATTGCATTGGTTTTTGGGTAGTACGCCCTTGTTATTATTGGAATGGAGGTGGTGGTGCCCCATACCTGGGTTTCAAGTTTGTGAGTCTTAGCCCAACTTATATATATTGGGAGTGGCAGTATGTCATCTCTATCAGGTTTCAAGTTTGTGAGGCTTGGCCACCTTTGTATTTATATTGTTATAGAGTTATGTTTATCTCACATGCATGCATGTTGATGATTCTGGGGTGTGTGCCCTACTATCTTTGTATGTGCTAGTATGGCACGATTTTATTTGTTTGGTTATGGAAAGCATCTCTTTTGTTGTTCTTCTTTTCCTTTTATGCCCTTGTGGGTAGTCCTTATCTTTTCTATGGGAAGCCTTTTATTTTATGTCCTTTATTTCAAATATAGTGCTCAATGTTACTTTAAGTATGCACATACCAGCTTTTGCTGATGTATTCTATTTTTCTCTTCTTGCTAGGGTATGCTTCCAACCCTAGGTGAAGGACGCAGAGGACATGGCATAAAGTTATGGACTTAGCTTAAGGAGTTTTTAGCTTGGAGATAAAGTTGATACGGTTTAGATTTTTGTCTCTCTTGGATCCTTATGTTGTATCATACATGTAAACCCAATGTGGGAGATTAAGATATACTTTTATAATCTTGTTGAGAAATTGAATATAGTCATTATTTTCTTCTTCTGCTTTACTTTGGTTGCTTTAAATACCATACATAAGATTTGAAAATTTTACACCCACTCCGTCATACCTTTTTGGGTGTGTTTGGACTGGTGGCTCTATTCTTCGAATTTTTAGTAGGGAGTGGATCCCCTCTGGGTCCCACTCCTTACAGCATGGTATCACAGCCCATGGTAGTTGGAATCTAACTATTTCAATTTTGTCTCCCTAATAGAATCCTTGACATAGATAGTTACCTCAAGGTGAGATGTGTAGGGTTGTTAGGTTAGAGACACCAGGACCTAAAACTCAACCCTAGATGGTTCTGAATTATCAGTTGGTTACATGAACAACATAAATCTCTAAAAACTTTCACAACTAAATAATATGTGGGTAGCCTTAGTACCTTGATGATGATTAGTTTGACTTGTTAGGTTGAACCTTTTAAGGGGTGGCGAGTAGTGGGTTGTTAGAATCTATAGATTTCAAGGAAAAAATCCTTTTAAGGGGTGGAGTGTTGAAACATACCAGATCTTGAACCCTGCCCTCAAAGTTTGATCTCTTAGACTTAACCAAATAAGGTTTAGTATACCCTGATGAGTTAATGCATGTATAAATCACCCTAATGTAACCTTATGTTCTCACATTAGTCTTGGTACAATAATAGACATATAAAATATGTCACATAAGATAATGATGAATTATATAAAATTTTGTGCAAATGATCATACATAATTCTTTTGGAGATAATATTTACAATGGATGAGAAATAGTGATAATAATGAAATAGTATGATAAGCTAAGTAATAATGTGATATTAATGGTCATAAATATTTATTATGCCACAACTCATTAAAGGAAGCCCCAAAAGTGGAATCTAAGTTAATAATGTGTTCCTTAGTTCCCAATTTCCTTGGGAGTCAAGTTTCACATTATTCACATAATAATAATTAATTTAATTCATTTAGGAAAGAAAAGATCTTAGTTTTCCCCAAATATCAAATAAAATAATAAATGAATTCTAAAGAGGAAAATAATCTTGGATTTGTAATCTACATAATAAATATAGCCTTTGGGTGAATTTTCATCCTATTTGGAGAAACTTTGCTTAAAAGGTGAAATCGGGAGAGAGAAAGTGTATAGAACTTTCAAAATATTAAATAAATGTAAAAACAACTCCAACATGTAAAATTGATAGAAAATTTGTATCCATCACATTAAATATGACTTGTATGTGAAGTTTCATCAAATTTGGATATTCTTAATATCATTAATGAAAGAGGAAAGGGAAAATAAGATTTGATTTAGTTAACAAATTAAAATTTCTCAAAAGGCAAATCTAATTACAAATTTGGATTCCTCGTATCAAAAGTAGGCTAGTTGTCAAATTTCACTTAATTCAAGATTCGTTTGCACCCTCAAATAAGGAGAGAGAAAAAGAGGGATTAATCTAATGCATCACTATATTAGAATTTGATTTGGATAAGGTTTTCCTTAATTTATATGTCACGCATATATAGTAGATGTGTGCTCCTCTTTGGGCCATCAGATCTTTGATCGAACGGCTGACAGACATCCTCTTCCTCGCGCCCAAGTTAGGAAACTAGTCTTAAAGTAACGGATCTGTAAATTGTCGATTTCTCTCAAATCAATCAGTCTTTCTCTGAGATTTTTTCTCCACTGCCTTCCTGATCGAATTCTACATAACTCAATCCCATGTTTTCAAGGGTTTCATGCCTTCTACACTGATTTGCAAGTGGCCATCTACCCTCCCTTATTCTGACTCTACTCCTTCTTTCTTTCCTTTCCTCACGCAAGCAGAGTCTTCGGGACACTATTTATAGCTTTGATGAGAAACATTGGGGTCATAGGATCCCAGAGACATGCTCGATTTGGTCTAAATCTACCTCTTCATATTCCTTTAAACTCCATGTATATCCATCACAGACCTGGACTTTGACCCAGCATCCAGATCCGTTGAGATCACCAGAAATGATGGAGAACCACTTCCTTGGTCCTTGTGGTGCTTTTTCCTCTGCCGATTTAACCCAGTTCTAGGAATAAATTTTTCCCTCTTTTTGCTTCTCCTCCCCGTTTACCCATCTCAATGGCGATTGGGAGCATCTATGGGTGTTTCCATCTATTATCTGTCATTGACATCGCTACATCCATTTTGGGACATCCCATTTTATTCATTTTGGTTGTAGTCTAGGCTATGTGCGCTTCTACATTTCTCCACCTCTTGCTCTAATGGTGGCATGCTTTATGGAGGCTCCGGTCAACACTGGACCCCAAGTTTGGGCTTGTTGAATCTGTGGGGATCTTCCGAATCCAGTTCTGTTGTTTCCTAGAGGTAAAGGAGCTCTGGTCATCAGATTTGATCTTGTATTGGGTTTTATTTTCTGAGTTTGCAATTGTGTTGAAGGTCTGGCTTTCACGGGGTGTTTCAGTGACGAAGACGATGCACAGACGTCGAAGTTTGAACCTGTCCTCAATTTTAATTGGTTTTTGTCACGCCATATAGGGGTATTTTTTTCTTTTGTCATTTCCTTTTGACTTCTCCTCGTTGTGTTGTGCGCCTGGGAGGGCCAGTTGGCCACCACTCATTGGCCATGCCAATTTGGTTTTTTAAAAGGATAATGTCTATATATATGTGGCTTTGAAGATTTTTTTTATTGGTCAGTTTTCTTAAATCTATAGTTAATTATTTACAATTCTAAAAAAATAAATAAAATATTCTTTGGACTCAATAAGCTATTTTATATCCAATGGTACTACTTTTATCACATAAGTCAAATATGACAATTTCATGATTTTTATGGATTTATCAAATTGATTAATACCTCTGAAATTCATAACGAATTATTTGTAAGTCAGAAGAATAAAGTAAAATACGTTTTGAAACCGGAAAAATAAGAGCTATCTAAGCATACCAATTTTATTGCTCAAATCTAATCATGAAAATATGTGATTTTAATGAATTTACTTAATAACTTAATAACTTGTGAAATTCATAACTAAATATATATAAGTCAGAAAAATATAATAAATAAGTTTTGAACTCAGAAAAATATAACCTAAAATATGATGTGGTTTTGATAACCTAATTCACTAATATTAAAAAGGCAATTTTTAGGGTTTTGAATAATTGATGAAAACCTAACCCTAATTTCACATACATGATTAATATGTTCTTTGGAGACCTAGAATTGGATCAAGAAGTGATCTTGGACTATTTTTACTTTTAAGAAGGTATGATTGCATCCCACATTATTTCTATATTGAGCAATTTCTATTTCCTCTCCTTTATGTATGGTGTATCCCCTATTATTCTGTGTTGAGCAATTAACAAATATTCTTTTTCTCTTGGTCCTATGGACATTATCCTATACAAAATGTCTTTTCTTTTGATATCATGGTTCATGTAAACTACCTTATTTGTTATTGATCATGTGATAATGGATATTCTTTTGGACTCTTTTATTACGTTTGTTCATGTTGGAACTCTATATGATGACATGTGATGTCTTTTTCCCACTTGTGAGGTGGATGTTTATGATGACCATTAGTGTGATGGCAACTTTTATTTATTTTGACTATACCTTTTTACTTGCCTCTCTATTAAACATGCTATGTGAATCAGTAGCACTAGAGTAGTGTAATCGCATTGGTTTTGGGCAGTACGCCCTTGTTATTATTGGGATGGAGGTGGTGGTCTTGTGAGGTGGATGTTTATGATGACCATTAGTGTGATGACAACTTTTGTTTATTTTGACTATAGCTTTTTACTTGCCTCTCTATTAAACATGCTATGTGAATCAGTAGCACTAGAGTAGTGTAATCGCATTGGTTTTTGGGCAGTACGCCCTTGTTATTATTGGGATGGAGGTGGTGGTGCCCCATACCTGGGTTTCAAGTTTGTGAGGCTTGGCCCAACTTATATATATTGGGAGTTACAGTATGTCATCTCTATCAGGTTTCAAGTTTGTGAGGCTTGGCCGCCTTTGTATTTATATTGTTCTAGGGCTATGTTTATCTCACATGCATGCAGGTTGACGATTGTGGGGTGTGTTCCCTACTATCTTTGTATGTGCTAGTATGGAATGATTTTATTTGTTTGGTTATGGCAAGTATCTCTTTTGTTGTTGTTCTTTTCCTTTTATGCCCTTGTGGATAGTCCTTATCTTTTCTATGGGAAGCCTTTTATTTGATGTGCTTTATTCCAATTATATTGCTCAATGTTACTTTAAGTATGCATATACTAGCCTTTACTGATGTTTTCTATTTTTCTCTTCTTGTTGGGGTATGCTTCCAACCCTAGGTGAAGGACATGGAGGACATGGCATAAAGTTATGGATTTAGCTTAATGAGTTTTAAGCTTTGATACAAAGTTGCTATGGTTTAGACTTCCCTCTATCTTGGATCCTTATGTTGTATTATACATTTAAACCATATGTGGGAGATTAAGATATACTTTTGTAATCTTGTTTAGAAATTGAATATAGTCAATATTTTCTTCTGCTGCTTTACTTTGGTTGTTTTGAATACCATACATAAGATTTGAAAATTTTACACCCAATCCGTCATACCTTTTTGGGTGTGTTTAGAGTGGAGGTTATGTTCTTCAAATTTTTAGTAGCGAGTGGATCCCCTCTGGATCCCACTCCTTACAGACAACTCCTTTGTATCCGTTCTAATAGGATGACAAAAGTTCTAGTTAATCCATGTGGACTACTTTAGAGGAATGAGTCATGTGGTTGCTTCTAGGAGGGAAACATCAACTCACAGTCTGTGGCGAGATTAGAGGGGTCATTGCAACAGTTGTCCGAGTCTACTGTCTATGGAGGAGCAGTCAGACGAGTCTGAGTGCAACCAGGAGCTGTACAAACACAGTCGAAGATAGAGTGCACATATACCTTGGTGAGGATTGTTGTTGGACTTGCTACAGGACCATGTATATCTTTGTAAAACATCCTTCCCATTGCATAGTTATTGACATGATTTGTTGGTTAATGGGAAATATGTCAGTAAAATTTTTATTTTCGCTGCCTATCTAATTCCATATTTTCCTATAGAGGTATCAGAGTCACATCAATTAATTATATCTTGGGATAATCGATATGATCATATTTTGTTTTACCATATTTATTTATTGCATGTGATGCAAATATTTAAATTGGTTGATGTCCACGTCTGTCTAATCACGACATAAAGAATCCAAAGAAATATGTGTATGCTATTTACACGTGTCGTCATAAAATCGGTTTTGATGGTGGATGTAAAGCATGGTTATTGCCAAAACCCTAGATCTATGTGTACATGGTTGTAGTTATTTATTCATGTTGTTAATCGATCTATGAACCGAGCCTCTCTCTCCTTTCTAAATGTAAATTAATGCTCTCCTTTCTATTTCCCCTTGAATATAACTCAAAGTTTTACCCATACATAATGTATTTAGAAATAGGATAGTTTTAATTTATGTTTCGACGTGAGATGATAATCTGCATAAAAGCAAAATGACTGGCTCGTGAGATGACCTGATCGACTGGAGGACTGAGGAGGCCAGACGATAGGAGGATGAGCCGATCGACTGGTGGCCCAACCAATTGGCTGGAGGTGGCCAGACACTGCTTGGACTTGAGAATTATATGGTCACTTTAGAAGAGCCCAACCAAGCAACCATGAGGTGAGCCGACCAATTCAAGAGTTGAACTGATCAACCGAGATTGGTTTGAGCACAAATCTTCACCAGGTTGCATATGATGCGGGCCATAGGTGGTAGTAATTCCTTGTGGCTCCAAGGAATTACATTATCATGGCCATAACCATCGGTTGTGTGTTTTATTCATTGCATGTTTTCATTGTGGGATATAGCATGTATATGATACGTACTATATATGTGTGGTGATTGGATAAAGTATATGTATTTACATAAACTCCCTCATTAAAATATTAAGTCTTAGATGCTTTCCATAAGCATAATACATGAAAATATTGATCGACTAATTGTGGGCACGCCCTAGCGTGGTGCGCCGTCTATCTCGTGGAAGTGTGATGGTAGATATGTTGGTCTGCTCTAGCAGGGTGCATATTTATCATGTTGGCTTTTGGGTTAGTCTTAACTAGGTGATCTTAATTGGATTAAGAACCTAGAAGCATAAAGATGATCAATGGCAAGGAGTTGCACATATCATCTATCCAAGAGTTGCATATGATGCAATTGGTAAAAGTTGCCTACCTGATAGAATCAAGTTGTGGGTGACAGCCCTAGCTAGCTCATGATTTGATGAAATAAGGATCTTGGGCCACTAGAATATTGTACGTTGTAATATTCCAAATTGATATTGAGGGATATCAATTTAAATAAAATAGTGGGAGTGATAGTTAATTAAAAGCCTAATTAGTATTATCAAATTTATCAAATCAAACCAACTCAAAAATGTTTTGAAAATTTGCAATATTTCTTTGTCGAATCAAATATCAAACCCAAACACGTTCAAATTGTGATTAGTGTTTTAGAAGGACAAAATAGGATAAATTTCCACAATTGGTTAAGGACTTTGAGAAATGTTCTCATCAATGAGAGAAAGCTCTATGTCCTTGATAGACCAATGCCTGAGGAACCCTCTCCAAAGGCGTCTAAGGCTAAATGGATGTTTATTGGAAGCATGCCAATGATGCCATAGACATTTGAATACCTAATGAACTATTGTATGAACTATGAGTTGCATGAACAACATGAAAAACATGGATATTCTTGAGATGGTAACACATCTTAAGAATCATGTAAAGCAAAGAAGGTATAATGTCTTTAAAGCGCTAATTGAGTCCAAACTGACAAAGGGAGGTCTAGTAGAACCCCATGTACTCAATTTGATTGGACATGTGGAATGATTGGGATTTCTCTTAGGTCAAGAGTTGACCATGAATATGATTATGCAAGTGTTGCATGAATCATATAGTTAGTTTATCAAATGTTTGGCATGTAGATGCCAACGCAAGGGAGAAGAAGGACAAATCTATTATGGTGATCAGCGGAAGTGAGTCTTAGGGCAAAGGCAAGGCTAAGAAGTGTTCTAAGTCTAAGCTTCCAAGTCTTCTACACTCAATATATGGAGAAGGGTAAGTGTAAAAGGGATATGTCCTTTTCACTTAAAGGATAAAGAAAAGAAAGTTCCACCATTGTCACTTGTCTGGACATTGAAAGGGAATATCCTCTTCATAGAGGAATTCAGGAAAAGTAGAGATAGAGATCTCCACTTCAATACCTAAGAAGAAGTAAGCTAGAACTGTGCAGAGTAAGGGTTTCTACCTTTACAGTTGAGAACCGTCATTCATGGGCACGTAATAGAATTATAGAATATCTATTATGCACTTACCATTGATGAAAACATTAAATGTTTTGTATGGCAAGAACATTATGTTTCATTTTCAAAGATATGATCTTTTATGGAAATGCCCTATGTCTCACAAACTATACTTGATAGTTGTGACACATATACTGAATGACTTGATGACTCAAACTATTGAATGGCTATAGCACTATCAACTAGAGAACATAAACAAAGAATGCATTTCTAGAATCCATATGATGGCTATTTGGACTCTTTTGGTTATTGAACCAATAGAGACATGCATGTCTTATTTATTGGGCAATATGACAAGAGCATCTTTACTAGGTGTAGTGGGAGATTGAATATTCCATTAGGACTAGTACATACTGATGTACATAGACCTTTTAGAATGAATGCTAAAGATGGTTGCAAGTACCTCAATATATTTACTAATACAATTAGTAGATATTGAAATTTTTATTTAATGAAATACAAGTTTGTATCTCTTGAAATGTTCAAGGAGATCATAAATGAAGTATGTAACTAACTTGGTAAAATATTAAGATACCTCGATATGGTTGATGTTGAAATA
Organism: Alisma plantago-aquatica; assembly: GCA_963693085.1. Taxonomy (NCBI): domain Eukaryota; kingdom Viridiplantae; phylum Streptophyta; class Magnoliopsida; order Alismatales; family Alismataceae; genus Alisma; species Alisma plantago-aquatica. The sequence continues at coordinate 143,084,651 of OY856412.1, read as the reverse complement.
CATAAACCAAGCATTTGAGAATCTTCTGGAGAGATTGTGATAGTGTATGACATTGAACTCCATGTGAAACATAATCATGTGTCAGAAAGAAGGTATCACACTCTGTTAAGTCATGATGTAATTATCAATAAAATCTAGATGATCTTACAATTTCTTTTGGGTACATGCTTTACACTAAAAATAATGTATTGTCCAAAATGGTTCAAAAGAAACCATATGAGATATGGCATGGGAGGATTCCTGGTGTGTCTTTTATAGTGATTAGGATTGAAAGCTTTTATAAGAAAATAGCTTCTTAAAGGGCTTTATCCACAAATCACATGAATGGTATCTTGTTGAATACTACTTATATTCCAACCCGACGACAAAGTGTTTATTGTTAGGATGGTTGGATTCCTGAATGGAAATTGGTTCCAAAGGAATCAGTTGGAGTGAAATTATAACTTGGAATGTTCAAGACAAATAAGAAAACATTGAACCTAAAGAGGTACAACGGGAACAAGAATAATCACAAAGTGTTGTGGAATCTCAAATTCCTAATGTAAACACAGAACTCATAGTTCTAGTAGAACACACCTTGAATTTGAAGATTATGATATCTTATAACTCAAAGGTAGTGAGTTGATCATAATGATGAGTCAACAACCTACCTATAAGATAATGAGGGATCAGAATCTAAGAAATGGCTTGAGTCCATAAGATCTATGATGGACTCCATGTAAACCAACAAGGTATGACCTTGGTGGATCCACATGAAGGGGTAAAATCCATTAGGTGCATGTGGGTCTCTGTAAGAAGACCAATATGGAAGGGTAGATTGGTTACAAAATATTTTCAAACCAGTTCAAGGTGTTGAACATGATGAAGTCTTTTCACCAATTACCATGGTTAAATCCATCTGGATCATGTTTGATGTTATAGCTTAGTATGACTTTGTGATTTGGCATATGGATGTCCAAACCACATTCCTTAATTGGAATAATTAAGAGGATGTGTACATGACACAACCTAATGGTTTTATAAATCCATTCATGCAAATAAAATTTATAAGCTATAAAAGTCAATTGGTGGATTAAAGAAAGCATCTCAAAGCTGGAATCTTCTATCTGACAAGACAATCAAAGGGTTTGACTTAAATCAGTACAAAGTTGGAATCTATGATTACAAAAGATTTAATGGGAGCATATTAATATTCCACATAATGATGTGGAATAATGTCCTTATCTTACAAATGTGTTAAAAGCTGGCAAGAAAAGTACCTTATATAAGAAGGGTTTAGGAGAAGCATTCTATGTGATAGGAATCAAGGTCTATAGAGATAGATCTGGAAAGCTTCTTGATCTAAGTAAGAGCACATACATTGGTGAGATGTTGAAGGATTCAACATGCAAGAATCAATAAGAGAAAACGTGTCCATGATCCATGGAGTTAGTCTCTCGGGAGCCTAGTGTCCCAATTCTTATGAAGAACATGAACACATATATAGATTCGATATGCAATTGGATCTATATTGAATGCAATGTTATGTACTTATCCCATTATCTCATATGTATTGGACATGACAAGAAGACATATCATTATCTCATATGTATTGGACATGATGAGAGGATATCTGGTCATCTCATATGTATTGTCATGATGAGAGGACATATATATACCTACCTAGCAATCTCATATGTATTGGACATGACGAGAGGGTATATGTTAGATACTAGTGAGAGTCACTAAACTACCATGATGAACATCCTTAGGTGCTTTTTAAGAACTAAAAGGATCTATTCCTTGAGTATGGTGATAAGGAAGAGTTGGGTGTAAAGAGTTACACCGATGCAAGTTTCCAAACTGACAAATAAGGGATCGCGATCTAAATTTATGTTTGACAAAAAAACAAGAACTGTAAGATAGAAAGGCTTCTAAGCTAATGACAGTTGTTCAAATCTACAAAAGAAGTTGAATATCTCTGTGTTATAATAACAATAGAGGATACTCTATGGATCAAGAATTTCATATGGGAAAACTTGTGGGAAATTCTAATCATTGACGACACAATAGAAAAACCGGTGACAACAATGGAGCTACTAGTTAGGTTGGGAATCTCAGATAGCATACTACAGAACTTCCATCTCACATGAGTATTCATACAGTGAAGAGATATACAAATTTGCAAAATACCAACTTATAGCAAATGTTGCTAAACCCGCTATAAAAGTAAGTGCGTACTAGAAGCATGGTGGTCTTGTTAGGTCACTCGGAATGAGATACATGGGTGATTGGATCTAAGTGCAAGTGGGAGTGTGTTGGTATGTATGCCCAGAGAGACAATCATATGATGATTGTAATGGCATAATTCTAAATAATTTGATTAAATGAGTAAAGGAAAGCTTTCAATTTACTCTATTTAATTCACTTATAAGATAATGGTGTAACTTTATAAATGTCTAGAAAATAATATTACTCAATGACGTATGTCTTCAAGTATTAGACTGGGACAAATGAGATCATACGGAGGTTAAGAGTACATATACATATTCTCATTATGTCCCTGATCGGTTGTCATTGTGGAAGGTTGATAGACAACAATGATACATAAGATCAGAGTGTGAGTTGGTAGATGACTAAATCTTGTTGGTCATGACATGGCAATATCAAACCAAGCACACAGATACATGTCAGAGAACATTGTATCAAATAGACCTACCGTGAGACTGACACATGGAAGCCATCATCATGGAACTCATAGTCAACTCTCATGGTAATGGTGGTGGTTGTGGTTCTTAGTCCTGAAATCACTACACTCGTCACATGTTGTTGGGTACACTTTGACATCGTCAAATGCAGTCCTGAAACATGGGTCGTTATAACGGTGATGATTGGGTGAATTTGACACATGGGGACTTACTGTGAGTGACAGAGATGGTATTTGTCCCTCTGACAGGAGTATGATATCCAAGGCCTCTTGATTAGTGAGACTGAGAAAAGTATGGCCATACGCATGTGAGTCAATATGTGATATTGAGCTTACATATATCTCATGCAGTTTGCTCTGGTTCAAGAAACAAGATTGAATAATAATGAGGATGACTGCTCCATGCCTCTAGTTCATCTGGATATCAGTGATAAAGGAACTATACAAGCATTATAACATCATACATAGATTGTAGGTTGAAGTTGCTCCCCAACTTTTCATTCACTTGGGTAGAAATGATGTGCGACTAGGCACCACTCTTTTCTTGTGATGTCATAAGTTGTTATGGACATTCATTGCCAACGTGATATGGGACCTATAAGGTCACACACATAGGAACTCACCTAGAAGAGGAGTTCAAATCTTGAATGACAATTGAATTAAGTACTAAAGTGTTTAGGTATTTGATTCACGCAAAAAACAGACTGAAAACACTGCCAAAAGTTTGTCTTAAGGGTTGATACGGGCATTTGGATAGTGTCAAACAGTCGTCTCAAGTGTTGAGATGGACATCTGGGGGTCAGACCTATTTTGAGTTGAAATTGTCTAACAATCAAACCGACCCAAGCAGTTGGCTTGACTCGATTCACCAGAAGACCATCTGGGTGACTAAGACGGTTGTCTTGCATGGGTGAGATGGTCTAGTTTGATCAAGGGAAGGTTCTAGACATTTCCCTATTTATTTTTCTTGTACATTACTTGTTGTGCAAGGAAATCAATGTCCAACATTGATGAAAATTGAATAGCCAATTTTGTGTAAAACTGGAAAGTGTGAAATGACTGTCTCGCTCAATGAGATCACCGCCTTAGTAACGAGACGACCATTTCGGTGCATGCAGGTTGTGAAACTTCTAGAATTGTTTTGAAAATTTGAGATCTTCTGGTCTCTTCCACTCCCACATAGACTAGGAACCCTGACCCTGGCCTCTACTATAAATAGAGGGGTACTGGGGCTTCCTAGAATAGAACACAAACAATTGAGAATTAGTTGCTTTGACAATTGTTGTCCTCTCTATTTGTGGCAACCATAAGAGCCCAGGCAATTCCTACCCCACTAGGGAGGGATAGCCAAGGGAGAGAAACAACTAAGGATCATTGTTGTGGGAGAGTAGGTTTTCGACTAGTACACCAACGGGAGGGACAACTCCTCCCTATCCATTGTAGTAGGATAACAAGAGTTGTAGTTGGTCTGTGTGGACTACTCTAGAGTCAGGAGTCCTTTAGCTGCTACTAGGAGGGCAACATCAATTGGCAGTCTGTGGCGAGATCAAAGGAACCGCTACAACAGTTGTTTGAGTCTACTATCCATGGAGGAGCAGTCAGATGAGTCCGAGTGCAACCAGGAGCTGCACAGACATTGTCCAAGATAGAGTGCACATCTACATTAATGAGGATTGTCGTTGGACTTGCTCCAAGACCAGGTATATCTTTGTAAAACCATCCTTGCCATTGCATAGTTATTGACGCGATCTGCTGGTTAATGGGAAATATGTCATTAAGATTTTTGTTTCCGCTACCTATCTGATGTCTATTTCCCTACGAACCCTACATGCACTATGAGTTTTAGTTTTATCACAATGCTAACATTCTGGCCAACATGTTTTCCTTGAAAGTTTTGAGTGGTTTACATATGTGTTGAGGTTTGATTTTCTCTCTCCTAATTTTTTTTAGTTGTTGATCTTCATGGTGTTGTTCTAGGGTTTGATGCTCATGAATCCATGGGTTTTGAGCAAAGTGACGCTTGGTTTTCCTGGATTCTAAAACCTATTAAGGTTGACACATATGTCTTCCTTGATGTTGTGTTTGTGAACATGTGTTGGTTTGGGTCGAGACATATGTGTAGGTTGATGTTTTGGTCGACACATGCTTTTTTGTTGGTTGTAACATGTTTGATGCTTTGGTTTTGGTTGAGATGCATGCTTATGTTTCGGTTGTGACTCTTGGTTTTGTCCCAGTCAGGACATGCTCTTGTTTGGTTGAGACACATGGTTTGGTCTTGGTCAGGACATGTGCCTTTGGTGATGGTCTAAACCCTAACCATAGGTTGGTCGCGATCCATGTTTGTCGATGGTTGAGACACTTGGTTTTGTCACGGTCATGACCCTTGTTTTGAAGGTGGTCAAGACACCTGTCTTGAGCTTGGTCGTGACACATGAATGAAGGATGGTCGACACACATATACACATATGATACATGGTCACTACACATGCATAACATAGTAATATGGTTACACTTATATATGTAATTATGTTGATACCTAGTATTGTTGATATAATGCTTTAATCATGTTTAGTTAATGATGTTCCAATCCTAGTATGCCCCAAGAAATTGGGAGATGACTTAATTAGGGTTTGGTACTTGATTTATGATATGGAACCGTAAACGTCTATTCATGTAACCCTAACCCTAATGTTGGGAAAGGTGATGTGTTTGCATGTCTCATATGAAGTGGTTACCGCATTATGATGTTCTCTCTCCCACTTGTATGATTCTTACCATGCAGGTCAAGTGTATGTATAGCCATGTGAATGCTATGGTGATTATTATGTGGTACAAGGTGATGGTTATGGGCGTTGATGAGACATGATGAGATCATATTGATGTGATGGGTCATATGACCTAGTGAATAATTGAAGCCTATTGTGAGGTGATATCCTCTAGTAATATGATTGAGGGATTGATATCCCAAAGTGATGTGATATTGGTGATAGCTTGGTATGGTTGTGTGTTGGTTTATTACACTAACGAGTTTCAATCATAAGGATGATCTTTTACTCAACTAGCTATATCCCGCAAGTATACGAGAGTAGTTGTAGTCGAGGTGGAACACAAGGAGCATTGGTTAGTTAGGCACAAGAGTTATGATTTTCAATAATCTAGATCGTTGAACACAAGATGATTGGATTAGAACAACTAAATTATAGATTTAAAACAAAATAGTAAATTATCACTTAAGAAAGGTGAAGATTCAGATATGGAAGGATCTTTGACCTAGGATTTCACCAACATATCATAGCATAAAATAGGAGCATGAAATTTAAACATACTAAGCACTTGTTTTAAAAGGAGAGTTGTATGTTGCACTTCACCTCTTAGTGCAAGTACAATGATCCTAACTCAATACAACATTCTCATGTATGAATTTTGTTTTGGATCACAATCCTACTCCTCAACTCCATAATTTCCACTCTCATGGTAAAGAAGGAGTTTCCAAGACAGTACCTCCTTACTCTCCTACTTATCTTCTCAGATCAAGCAAGAAAGCATAAAACATGCACATAAAGTGGTCAGCCATACATGCAAGAAGCAAGAAACCGGTGCTCACAAGGTGGAAAAACAAGAAACTTAGCATTTAGTACGAAAGTATCATATTCCTTACATGCTATGACATGGGAGCTACTCTCCCATGTCTAAGAAAAGGAAACTACTCATCCATGAATGTGTACAGCAGGAAATGTGTAGAATTTTTAGAATTCAACATGATTTAGAGAAGGAAAAGCTAAGTAATCCCAAGGTGTAACCCAAGAAAGGTAGAATTCTGACTTGAGGACGAAACCATACTCCTACAGTTGCTCCAAACCAGACAAACTTTCCTCCCGAGAAGATTTGTGGAGTGTAGAAGCTCTATTGCACCTCCGGAGAAGAAAATGGAGAAGAAGAATGGGGGTTCTTTGGCAAAAAAACCACCTTCTTCCACCCAAAATTGCCCTCCCTTGCTCTGGACCTACTTTAGGATGAAAGACCTTTGAATTATGACAAGTGATAACTGCTCCATAGAGTGGTTTCATCTTTTAAAATGAAAGGAGCTGTATTTGAAAAATTGTTGAAACTGACAGGCGCACGGCGTGCATTCCTGGTGCACGGAGTGTAAATCCTTCATCAGTTGCTCCAGAATGCACTTTGCACGGCGTGTGATGAATTAATGCAAGCGGTGTAACTTTCTAGAAACTTTCAGTCTACTCAATAGGTGCACGGCGTGTCTTTTTAAGACATGGCGTGTCAATGGTTGTTCTGGGCTGTTGTATATTCTGCTCATAACTTTCAGCATGTAGGTTCGATTTACATGTCGTAAAAAGTGGTATTTGCACAGTTTCAAACCCCAAAACATGTAGATACTTGAGGAGTGATCCAATAAGTGATAATATGATATATTCTTCATCATTTCATTGCAAAATGTAGTACCTACAATCCAAACCATGAGACAAGTAAGAATAGCTAAAAATATAGAATCTAGCATGAATGAGAGTGATAATTGAGTCAAAACAACATGGATATACAACCAAACATGATCCAAAAGATGATATGATTTGTGCACATCACTGTGTGACATTGGTGATGGCCTTGTGGATGGAGGTGCCACAAGTATCATGTGGTGATTATGTGACTAGTTCACTCCTTATACATTTTATATCTTCTAGAGGTGTACTATTCCCTTATCTCTATAGAGTTTGTTTTAGATTTGTACGTTGTAACTTGATTGATGCTAAAGGACACTCAATTGGCATAACTAATCAAGTGAAACCCTAATCATGTAGGTGCCATGTGCCATAGTTCCATTCCCGTGTCAGTTTTATTGTTGGATGGTGAAAAAGAGTCATCCCTACATAAAACTCAGAGCGCATATTTTAGAATACGCGGGGGTGCAAGTCGAGTATCTCCTTACATCCACAATATAGTTGGTGTGAGATGGAAATGTGTGAGTTGTTCTCCTTGTGATATGTGATAGGCAACAGTGTGACTGCATGTGATGCCTCTTTTTAATAACGGTCATGTGTGAGCCTATTTTTCTAGCACCGTGACTTGTACCAAGGTAGGCTAGGTGTTTTACATGGATGGCCATGCGTGAGCCAATCCTTCAGCTTGACTATATGTCATTGTTACTCTTGTATTGGTTGAGACGTGTTGGGGAGGTCATGGAATTCAGCTCTTCCATTAACCTTGTATGGCATTGATTTTGACTTGGTAGTGGTCGGTTGGATTTGAATGGTACGACTTAAATCCTCAAGGTAATAATAAAAGACGTAACATAGTCGTGTATTGTATTTTCTTAGGGTCAAATGTGAATAACATTGGATGACTCCTTTGCCTTAATCTTTGACTGTTTAGTTGATAATAGTTATACATGTTCTTAATATTCTTTCTTAAAGTATTCATTGTTCTAATGCTTTGTGGTAACTGCTTAGTCTGTTTAAGCTGCATTATCTTTTGAATACATATCATTTAGTTGATTCTGCTCAACCTACTAAGTACTTTATCTACCGGCTTAGTTATTTGTGCTTTAATAGAGGTTGATGGAGAGTAATATCTCTCGCTGGGATGTTTGGTCTCACCCTGTGGGTTTCCACATCTTTTAGGTGGACGTAAACGTTGAGATAGAGATCATGATGTTGAAGTTGTTAATAAGAGGAGTTGTAGCCATTAGATCATGGATATGCAGCTAGTGTCTAGTAATAGAGTCCTATGTGTCGTCCCTATACTCTTAGGTCCATGGGGTGTTTAATAGATTTTGTACATCAATTTGAGTTTTTGAGTCTATAGATGGTGGTACAGACATGATTTGTATATGTGAGCAGATTACCATATGTAACAGGTTGTGAATTGTTAGTCAGTGAACAATGATATGTAACATCTTTGAATGAAATATAAGTGACACAAGTTCTATGGCTTTAAATATGATGCATTTAGCTTGGGATGCCTTTATGTGATCGGTTTAAATTTATCCTTTTTTATGGTAATATAGTTATCAGTGATAATTCCGTGCTTGTTTTGAGAAATCTCACTTTGTGGCAATGGGTATCACACTTCCCTCCTCCCTCTATTTTTTATGTCTTTTCCCACTACTTCCCTTCTCCATTTGTGATAATATGTGTTATAATATGTATTGTGTAACATATTAATGTGTTATTTCCAACTATTTCCCACCACCCTACTATTTTTTTCGCTTCCCACTACTTTCTTCCTCCCTCATATTTAAATTTTTCTCTCACACAATCCTTCCCTCCTTCCCATCCCTTTTATTTTTCTATTTCTCTCTCATATCACTACTTCTCTCATTTCTCCTCCCTATTACAATGATGCTAATGCAACCATCAAATCATAACAACAACAATCATATTAGAGTGCACAAACCATCATTTTTTCTCTTATGTAGCTTGTCTCATGGAAAAGAGACAAATGAGGTCTAGTTTTTGGTTCAAGTTTGACTACATATAGAAATGTCCTTTAAAAAATTTCCCAGCTTGTGTCTTGCCTCGTCATTTCTTTTGTATACCCAGTTTCTTCTGTCTACCAAAAAAATATCACAAACATCAACATCATTGTTTCTATATTGAATTCAGGTTTTCGTTTCCTCTCTTTTTATGTAGTTATTGTTACATCTTAAAAAATATGGATCCTTTTGCCAACATGAATCCATATATTTATGATGAGAAATTAGCACAACTTGCTCATTTTACAATAGGGACTTTTTCTTATTGGTTGGAAACCAAGACAAATAAGAGAATCTTAGAGGGACATGGGTATAAGATGGTTTACTTATGGAATAGATGCACATGGATGCATATGTACCCTCACATACATGCTCATCTACACAGACACACTAAATCATGGAGGATTTAGCACAATCTCATACATTGGTATGTGAAAACACACTTGAATAAAAAAGATAAACTTTTTGGGACAATAGTAGGAGGTTGCCCTCCTATCACCCCAATAACTATACAAACCCAATAATATAAGGTGGCATGGTACATGGACTGTAATAAAAGTGGTATGCATTGAATCAATGATGCAAACATTATTCTTCTCTCATTAATTCTATGCCACAAGATCAAGGGGGCATCACTACATATGATAGGATTGAGAATATTAATTATAATGGTGAAAAATACTTATGATGCAAAACAACTAGTAAAAAAACACCTCATATTTCCACACAACAACAAATCTATAACTACATTGATCAAAATTGGTAGGATATATATATGCTCGTATTTGATCGTAAGGAGAAGCTTTATATTTCTTGTGAATCACTAGATCTAGTCCTCTAGATTAAACCTTCTAGTTTTAGATTCATGTTATTCTTATCAACACTTCTTAGGAGTTTCTCATCCATCTACGGATATAGAAAATGTAACATTGTACATTTTTCATACACAACAGCTACAATAAAACATTTGGTCTTCCCTAGGACATCCCTTAATCAAATATTAGGACAATTTTAGTACTCAAGCTTAATAACATGTTGTAATATTTTCTTCATTGATCACTCATTCACAACCCACAATTTCATATCAACATATCAAATGTGATGAATAGTGATCTTATGGAGTATATGTGCAGATGTATGATTTAATACATAAATCAATTTAAAAAATAATATGCTTAAAGATACATAGATATAGGAAGATTCAAATACTTAATTGATCATAAAACCATCTTGTAAAACTTGAGTAGGACTTTTAACTTCTCCCATTATGCATTAGGCTCAAGAAAATCTTCACCTTTTCTAATAATAGGACCATAGAAACAACTTGTCCTTATTGTACTGTTGGTTTATTACACTAACGAGTTTCAATCATAAGGATGATCTTTTACTCAACTAGCTATATCCCGCAAGTATATGAGAGTAGTTGTAGTCGAGGTCGAACACAAGGAGTGTTGGATAGTTAGGCGCAAGAGTTATGATTTTCAATAATCTAGATCGTTCAACATAAGATGATTGGATTAGAACAACTAAATTATAGATTTAAAACAAAATAGTAAATTATCACTTAAGAAAGGTTAAGATTCATATATGGAAGGATCTTGGACCTAGGATTTTACCAAAATATCATAGCATAAAATAGGAGCATGAAATTTAAACATACTAAGTACTTTTTTTAAAGGAGAGTTGTATGTTGCACTTCACCTCTCGGTGCAAGTACAACGATACTAACTCAATACAACATTATCATGTATGAATTTCATTTTGGATTACAATCCTACTCGTCAACTCCATAATTTCCACTCTCGTGGTAAAGAAGGATTTGCCAAGAGAGTACCTCCTTACTCTCCTACTTATCTTCTCAGATCAAGCAAGAAAGCATAAAACATGCACATAAAGTGGCCAACCATACATGCAAGAAGAAAGAAATCGGTGCTCACAAGGTGGAAAAACAAGCAACTTAGCATTTAGTACGAAATTATCATGTTCCTTACATGCTATGAAATGGGAGCTACTCTCCCATGTCCAAGAAAAGGAAACTACTCATCTATGAATGTGTACAGCAGGAAATGTGCAGAATTTTCAGAATTCAACATGATTTAGAGAAGGAAAAGCTAAGTAATCCCAAGGTGTAACCCAAGAAAGGTAGAATTTTGACTTGAGGATGAAATCCCACTCCTACAAATGCTCTAAACCAGACAAACTTCCCTCCCGAGAAGCTTTGTGGAGTGAAGAAGCTCTACTGCACCTCCGGAGAAGAAAATAGAGAAGAAGAGAAGAAGAATGGGGGTTCTTTGGAAAAAAAACCACCTTCTTCCACCCAAAATCACCCTCCCTTGCTCTAGACCTACTCTGGGATGAAATACCTTCGAATTATGACAAGTGATAACCGCTCCATAGAGTGATTTTGTCTTTTAAAACGAAAGGAGTCATATTTAAAAAATTGTTGAAACTGACAGGTGCACGGCGTGCATTTCCGGTGCACGGCGTGTAAATCCTTCGTCAGTTGCTCCAGAATGCACTTTGCATAGCTTGTGCTGAATTAATGCACGTCGTGCAACTTTTCAGAAACTTTTAGTCTGCTCGACGCTCCCAGGTGCACGGCGTGTCTTTTTAAGACACGGCGTGTCAATGGCTACTCTGGGTTGTTGTGTATTCTGCGCATAACTTTTAGCGTGTAGGTCTGGTTTACATGCCGTAAAAAGTGGTATTTGCGTAGTTTTGAGCCCCAAAACATGTAGATACTTGAGGAGTGATCCAATAAGTGATAATATGATATATTCCTCATCATTTCATTGCAAAATATAGTACCTACAATCCAAACCATGAGACAAGTAAGAATAGCTAAAAATATAGAATCTAGCATGAATGAGAGTGATAAGTGAGTCAAAACAACATGGATATGCAACCAAACATGATCCAAAAGATGATATGATTTTTGCACATCAAATCCCCTTAATATTAAACCATTTCTTGTGCTCAAGCAAAAAGAGTAGAAACACAAATGAAGAATTGTCAAGTTCATACATAAATCAAATGAAAAGAAAGATGTGTATAAGACCAAGCCAACCATGATCAACATGGTTATACTCATAGCCATAAATTCAACTTAAACACCCAAGAAAGAGATTTTTAGTTCAGCAGGGGTGGTCACAATTAAATGAATCAATCAATTAAACAACACTAAGTAGAATTTAGATGACCAAGCCAAGCAATTAATGGATGTGCAACTCAAACTCTCAACTATTAAGGATACAAATGATGAAATCTTAGTTAAAATTGACATTTTAGTTGTACTCTCCTTCTTCCCAAAAATGATGTGACAATGGATTATGTGTTTCGGCACTCGGCTGCTAATGTAGGCTTATGCACACATAGAGTGCCGGTTGGGATATTTTACCCTCTTTTAAGGCATACCACCTAACCATCGTGGCCAGATCAGACTTACACTAGGCTAGTATGATATGTGGGCAGTTTAGCCTTCTTTTATGGGGTATAAAGATGAGATAAGCCAAAAGAAATTTCAAAAATTTTCAAAAATATAGGGGAGTCAACTAAATTGCAACATTAGCTAGATTTCATTCATTTGTTTTGAAAAACAAAATCATTGAAAGAGCGGTTGAAAATGCACTAAGAGCTTGGCAAGGGCATCCCGTATTCCAAATGATGTTGTAAAGTTGATTTACTTACAAAAATTGAAACCATTATATGTTTTAAGCAATCAAAGATGTGAAATATGAATGTTCAGGCTAGAAGCAAAAACTAGAGTTAAGCACATGTTGATGGCCAAAAGGTTTCATTTGATTAATGCAATCCTTTTACAATTTCTCCAAATGATATTTCTCATCAAAAGAGGAAAATCAGTTAAGCATAGGAGTTCTATCCACATATAAAAGATAAACCTCATATCATATTAGATTTTCCACCAGAAGAGAAGAACTGAAAACAACAACTAAGAAAAAGATGATAAAATGGAAATAAAACTACACTACCGGCCGGTTGCTCTCCCCCTAAGCTTGAAATTTGTAGTGTTCTTGCTGCATATAACAAACTCAAGAGGATTCCAACCAGATACTTGTCATGGTGAATGATGAAGATGGAGGTCCATTACTTTGATTTGAGGCTGGAAATTGTTGCGCTAAAGATTGATGCCTCCTTGCAAATATATCCTTGATTTGGGGCAAGCAAAAGCACCTACGAGCTGCAGTAAGAATAGTTTTTTATACACCAATACTATTTGTCTTTTCATTCTCCTTTGAAGCATCATCAAAGTATGAGTTGGGAAGAGTGTTCTCATTATAAAGCAATGTGTCATCTACAGTGTGAGGAGGAAGGACAAGTGGCTTGCTTAAAGAATCTAAAAGTTGATCATGTGTTGTAGCTTTCTCCCCTTGATTTGCAGCTTCATAATCCTCATAGGTATCAACATCTTCATACCTTGAAGGATATACTTCTATGACAACACCATTCTTCAATGTCACCAGCCTGAAATATGTAGGATTCATCTCTGGTGGACTAGGCAAGAAAGGTGGAACTGCTTCTTTGCTAGAAAGAGCTTGTTGGGCAATTTGTTTCTCCAAGACGTGTGCATGAGTGGCAATATCGTCCACCTTAGAAGAGAGTTGGCAAATGGCACCCTTCATTGATTTTCTTTGTTGATAGAACTCCTCATTTTGCTGCATTTGAGCTTAAATAAATGTTGCAAGCATGGACTCTAATCTAGAAGTTATTTGTGGTTGTTGTGGCTGAATGAAATCTGGGTTCGCATTGTTGTAGAAGCCCGGTGGAGTGTAGCCCATTGGAGAATAAATAGAAGAAGCATAACATGCAGAAGATGAGTGTCCAAGAAACCCACGTGCATCACAAATATTATTGGATGTTTGAATTAGTTGTGTGCTTAGATTTACAAACCTTTGTGACAAAGTGTCTAGCCTTTCTGCAATCAAGTCTATAGCATCAACCATGTCAATCCCCACTTGTATCTCAGAGGTAGTAGCTAAATAAGATGGATGGTAGCTTGTATCCGAGCTCCAATGGCAATGGTTTATTGCCATATCTTCAATAATAGCATAAGATTCTCCATAAGATTTGTTCACTAAAGCTCCGTTTACAGCGACATCAATAGATAATCTTGTATTGTAGCACAAACCATTGTAGAAAGATTGCAATAGAAGCCAATTGCTTAGACCATGATGTGGACAAAGATGTTGGAGATCTTTGAACCTCTCCCATGTATCACACAAGTTCTCTCCATCCCTTTGAGAATAATTGATGAGTTGACTCCTCAGTTGTAAAGTTTTGCTAGGTGGAAAATATTTTGCTAAAAAGACCTTTAGAAGCTCCTCCCAAGTGCCGATTGACTTATTTGGAAAAGTATAGAGCCATGCCTTGGCTCTATCTATAAGAGAGAATGGAAAAAGGATTAGGCGTATCCCATCAGTAGGAACGTCATATATCTTTATGGTGCTTAGCAACTGCAAAAATTTAGCAATGTGGAGGTTTCGATCCTCCATTGGTGCCCCTCCAAAAGCATTCTGCTGTAGCAATTGTATGATGGTTGGGCTGACAGAAAACTCCTATGCCTTAAATTTTGAAATATTAATAGGCCCACTCATGTGCATTGCAGCTGTACCAAAGTAGTCCTTAACAGGAAGGCCATCCTCCTTTAGTAGTTCTTCATGTGGATCCGGAGGATTAGGTGGATGTGGCATAGATGGTGGTGGTATATGTGGTATGGATGAAGGTGGTGGATATGAGGGTGTGGAAGAATGTGGTACAGGTGTTGGTGGTGTATATGATGGTAGTGAATTAGGTGTGAATGATGGTGATGTGGATGAAGGTGGCTTGGGTGAATGTCGTTTGGATGATGGTGACGTGGATGATGGCTGTTTGGGTTGTGATTCCTCCATACATGTTTGGGTTTCACTCCTTCTTGATCCATGAGGGCTTCAAATGATATGTTCATTTTCTAAATGTAGAGATATGCACGGTTCAAGGATCTTTTTATGAACATCCCATATGCTCCTGCAAATAAACAAGGTGTGTGAGATACAAAAACAAACATGGAAGATATAACAAATTATGATGATCATGATGAATTATGATTTATGGATATGATGGTGGATATGAAGGTTGTGATCTAGTCTCATTTACTTATCAACAACTCTTACTCTAACAGGAATACCGATGCTCCCTGAAAATGGCACCAAAAACTTGTTGGTTTATTACACTAACGAGTTTCAATCATAAGGATGATCTTTTACTCAACTAGCTATATCCCGCAAGTATATGAGAGTAGTTGTAGTCGAGGTTGAACACAAGGAGTGTTGGTTAGTTAGGCGCAAGAGTTATGATTTTTAATAATCTAGATCGTTGAACACAAGATGATTGGATTAGAAAAACTAAATTATAGATTTAAAAAAAATAGTAAATTATCACTTAAGAAAGGTTAAGATTCAGATATGGAAGGATCTTGGACCCAGGATTTCACCAACATAACATAGCATAAAACAGGAGCATGAAATTTAAACATACTAAACACTTATTTTAAAGGAGAGTTGTATGTTGCACTTCACCTCTTGGTGCAAGTACAACGATCCTAACTCAATACAACATTCTCATATATGAATTTAGTTTTGGATCACAATCCTAATCCTCAACTCCATAATTTCCATTCTTGTGGTAAAGAATGAGTTTCCAAGAGAGTACCTCCTTACTCTCCTACTTATCTTCTCAGATCAAGTAAGAAAGCATAAAACATGCACATAAAGTGGCCAGCCATACATGCAAGAAGCAAGAAATCGGTGCTCACAAGGTGGAAAAATAACCAACTTAGCATTTAGTATGAAATTATCATGTTCCTTACATGCTATGACATGGGGGCTACTCTCCCATGTCCAAGAAAAGGAAACTACTTGTCCATGAATGTGTACAGCAGGAAATGTGCAGAATTTTCAGAATTCAACAAGACTTAGAGAAGGAAAAGGTAAGTAATCCCAAGATGTAACCCAAGAAAGGTAGAATTATGGCTTGAGGATGAAATCCCACTCCTATAGCTACTCCAAACCAGATAAAATTCCCTCCTGAGAAGCTTTGTGGAGTGAAGAAGCTCTATTGCACCTCTGGAGAAGAAAATGGAGAACAAGAGAAAAGAATGTGGGTTCTTTGGCAAAAAAAACCACCTTCTTCCACCCAAAATCACCCTCCCTTGCTCTAGACCTTCTCTAGAATGAAAGACCTTCGAATTATGACAAATAATAACCTCTCCATAGAGTGGTTTCATCTTTTAAAATGAAAGGAGTCGTATTTGAAAAATTGTTGAAATCGACAGGCACACAGCATGCATTCCCGATGCACGGTGTGTAAATCCTTCGTCAGTTGCTCCAGAATGCACTTTGCATGGCGTGTGCTAAATTAATGCACACTGTGTAACTTTCCAGAAACTTTTAGCCTGCTCGACGCTCCCAGGTGCACGGTGTGTCAATGGTTGTTCTGGGCTGTTGTGTATTCTGCTCATAACTTTCAGCGTGTAGGTCCGATTTACATGTCGTAAAAAGTGGTATTTACACAGTTTCAAACCCCAAAACATGTAGACACTTGAGGAGTGATCCAATAAGTGATAATATGATATATTCCTCATCATTTCATTGCAAAATGTAGTACCTACAATCCAAACCATGAGACAAGTAAGAATAGCTAAAAATATAGAATCTAGCATGAATGAGAGTGATAAGTGAGTCAAAACAACATGGATATACAACCAAACATGATCTGAAAGATGATATGATTTGTGCACATCAAATCCCCCTAAGCTTAAATCATTGCTTGACCTCAAGCAAAAAGAATAGAAACACAAATGAAGAATTGTCAAGTTCATGCATAGATCAAATGAAAAGAAAGATGTGTATAAGACCAAGCCAACCATGATCAATATGTTTATACTCATAGCCATCAATTCAACTTAAACACCCAAGAAAGATATTTTTAGTTCAGCAGGGGTGGTCACAATTAAATGAATCAATCAATTAAACAAAACTAAGTAGAACTTGGATGACCAATCCAAGTAATTAGTGGATGTGCAACTCAAACTCTCAACTATTAAGGATATAAATGATGAAATCTTAGTTAAAATTGACAATTTTAGTTGTACTCTCCTTCTTTCCCAAAAATTATGTGACAATGGGTTATGTGTTCTGGCACTTGGCTGCTAATGTAGGCTTATGCACATGTGGAGTGTCGGTTGGGATATTTTACCCTCTTTTAGGAGATACCACCTAACCATCGTGTCCAGGTCAGACTTACACTAGGAAAGCATGATATGTGGGTGATTTAGCCATCTTTTATGGGGTATAAAGATGAGATAAGCCAAAAGAAATTTCAAACTTTTTCCAAAACATAGGAGAGTCAACTAAATTGCAACATTAGCTAGATTTCATTCATTTGTTTTGAAAAAAAATTCATTGAAAGAGTGGTTAAAAATGCACTAATAGCTTGGCAAGGGCATCCCGTATTCCAAATGATGTTGTAAAGTTGATTTACTTACAAAAATTGAAACCATTACATGTTTTAAGCAATCAAAGATGTGAAATATGAATGTTCAGGCTAGAAGCATAAACCAGAGTTAAGCACATGTTGATGGCCAAAAGGTTTCATTTGATTAATGCAATGTTTTTACAATTTCTCCAAATGATATTTCTCATCAAAAGAGGACAATCATTTAATCATAGGAGTTCTATCCACATATAAAAGATAAACCTCATATCATACTAGATTTGCCACCAGAAGAGCAGAACTGAAAACAACAACTAAGAAAAAGATGATAAAAGGGAAATAAAACTACACTACCGGCCGGTTGCTCTCCCCCTAAGCTTGAAATTTGCAATGTCCTCACTGTATATAACAAACTCAAGAGGATTGAAACCGGATACCTATCATGGTGAATGATGAAGATGGAGGTCCATTGCTTTGATTTGAGGCTGGAAATTGTTGTGCTAAAGATTGATGCCTCCTTGTAAATATGTCCTTGATTTGGGGCAAGCGAAAGCACCTACGAGCTATAGTAAGAATAGTCTTTTATACGCCAATACTATTTGTCTTTTCATTCTCCTTTGAAGCATCATCAAAATATGAGTTGGGAAGAGGGTTCTCATTATAAAGCAATGTGTCATCTAGAGTGTGAGGAGGAAGGACATGTGACTTGCTTAAAGAATCTAAAAGTTGATCATGTGTTGTAGATTTCTCCCCTTGATTTGCAGCTTCATAATCCTCATAGGTATCAACATCATCATACCTTGAAGGATATACTTCTATGACAACACCATTCTTCAATGTCACCAGCCTGAAATATGTAGGATTCATCTCTGGTGGACTAGGTAAGAAAGGTGGAAATGTTTCTTTGCTAGAAAGAGCTTGTTGGGCAATTTATTTCTCCAAGATGTGTGCATGAGTGGCAATATCATCCACCTTAGAAGAGAGTTGGCAAATGGCACCCTTCATTGATTGTCTTTGTTGATGGAACTCCTCATTTTGCTGCATTTGAGCTGAAATAAATATTGCAAGCATGAACTCTAATCTAGAAGTTACTTGTGGTTGTTGTGGCTGAATGAAATCCGGGTTCACATTGTTGTAGAAGCTCGGTGGAGTAGAGCCCATTGGAGAATAAATAGAAGAAGCATAATATGTAGAAGATGAGTGTCCAAGCAACCTACATGCATCACAAATATTGTTGGATGTTTGAATTAGTTGTGTGCTTAGATTTTCAAACCTTTGTGACAAAGTGTCTAGCCTTGCTGCAATCAAGTCTATAGCATCAACTATGTGACTCCCCACTTGTATCTCAGATGTAGTAGTTGAATAAGATGGATGGTAGCTTGTATCCGAGCTCCATTGGAAATGGTTTGCTGCCATATCTTTAATAATAGCATAAGATTCTCCAAAAGATTTGTTCAGTATAGCTCCGTTTGCAGCTGCATCAATAGATAATCTTGTATTGTAGCACAAACCATTATAGAAAGATTGCAATAGAAGCCAATTGCTTAGACCATGATGTGGACAAAGATGTTGGAGATCTTTGAACCTCTCCCATGTATCATACAAGTTCTCTCCATCCCTTTGAGAATAATTGATGAGTTGACTCCTCAGCTGTAAAGTTTTGCTAGGTGGAAAATATTTTGCTAAAAAGACCTTTAGAAGTTCCTCCCAAGTGTCGATTGACTTCTTTGGAAAATTATAGAGCCATGCCTTGGCTCTATCTCTAAGAGAGAATGGAAAAAGGATTAGGCGTATCCCATCAGTAGGAATGCCATATATCTTTATGGTGCTTAGCAACTATAGAAATTCAACAATGTGGAGGTTTGGATCCTCCATTGGTGCCCCTCTAAAAGCATTCAGTTGTAGTAATTGTATGATGGCTGGGCTGATAGAAAACTCCTCTGCCTCAAATTTTGAAATATTAATAGGCCCACTCATGTACATTGTAGTTGTACCAAAGTAGTCCTTAAGAGGAAGGTCATCCTCCTTGACTAGTTATTCATGTAGATCTAGAGGATTAGGTGGATTTGGCATAGATGGTGGTGGTGTATGTGGTATGGATGAAGGTGGTGGATATGAGGGTGTGGAAGAATGTGGTATGGGTGTTGGTGGTGTATATGACGGGGGTCAATCAGGTGTGAATGATGGTGATGTGGATGAAGGTGGCATGGGTGAATGTCGTTTGGATGATGGTGATGTGGATGATGGTTGTGTGGGTTGTGATTCCTCCATACATGTTTGGGTTTCACTCCTTCTTGCTCCATGAAGGCTGCAAATGATATGTTCATTTTTTGAATGTAGAGATATGCATAGTTCAAGGATCTTTTTATGAACACCCCATATGCTCCTGCAAATAAATAAGGTGAGTGAGATACAAAAACAAACGTGGAAGATACAAAAAATTATGATGATCATGATGAATTATGATTTATGGATATGATGGTGGATATGAAGGTTGTGATCTAGTCTCATTTACTTATCAACAACTCTTACTCTAACAGGAATACCGATGCCCCCCGGCAACGACACCAAAAACTTGTTGGTTTATTACACTAACGAGTTTCAATCATAAGGATGATCTTTTACTCAACTAGCTATATCCCGCATGTATACAAGAGTAGTTGTAGTCGAGGTCGAACACAAGGAGTGTTGGTCAGTTAGGCGCAAGAGTTATGATTTTCAATAATCTAGATCATTGAACACAAGATGATTGGATTAGAACAACTAAATTATAGATTTAAAACAAAACAATAAATTATCACTAAGAAAGGTTAAGATTCATATATGGAAGGATCTTGGACCTAGGATTTCACCAACATATCATAGCATAAAATAGGAGCATGAAATTTAAACATACTAAACACTTTTTTTAAAGGAGAGTTGTATGTTGCACTTCACCTCTCGGTGCAAGTAAAACGATCCTAACTCAATACAACATTCTCATATATGAATTTCATTTTAGATCACAATCCTACTCCTCAACTCCATAATTTCCACTCTTGTGGTAAAGAGGGAGTTGCCAAGAGAGTACCTCCTTACTCTCCTACTTATCTTCTTAGATCAAGCAAGAAAGCATAAAACATACACATAAAGTGGCTATCCATACATGCAAGAAGCAAGAAATCGATGCTCACAAGGTGGAAAAATAAGCAACTTAGCATTTAGTACAAAATTATCATATTCCTTACATGTTATGACATGGGAGCTACTCTCCCATGTCCAAGAAAAGGAAACTACTTGTCCATGAATGTGTACAGCAGGAAATGTGTAGAATTTTCAGAATTCAACATGATTTAGAGAAGGAATAAGTAATCCCAAGATGTAACCCAAGAAAGGTAGAATTCTGACTTGAGGATGAAATTCCACTCCTATAGCTTCTCCAAACTGGATAAACTTCCCTCCCGAGAAGCTTTGTGGAGTGAAGAAGCTATGATGCACCTCTGGAGAAGAAAACAGAGAAGAAGAGAAGAAGAATGGGGGTTCTTTGGAAAAAAAACCACCTTCTTCCACCCAAAATCATCCTCCCTTGCTCTAGACCTACTCTGGAATGAAAGACCTTTGAATTATGACAAATAATAACCGCTCCATAGAGTGGTTTTTTCTTTTAAAGTGAAAGGAGTTGTATTTGAAAAATTGTTGAAACCGACAGGCGCACGGCGTGCATTCCTGATGCACAGCGTGTAAATCCTTCGTTAGTTTCTCCAAAATGTACTTTGCATGGCGTGTGCTGAATTAATGCATGTCATGCAACTTTCCAAAAACTTTCAGTCTGCTCGACGCTCCCAAGTGCACGACGTGTCTTTTTAAGAGACAGTGTGTCAATGGTTGTTCTGGGCTGTTGTGTATTCTTCTCATAACTTTCAGCGTGTAGGTCCGATTTACATGTCGTAAAAAGTGATATTTGCACAGTTTCAAACCCCAAAATATGTAGATACTTGAGGAGTGATCCAATAAGTGATATTATGATATATTCCTCATCATTTCATTGCAAAATACAGTACCTACAATCCAAACCATGAGACAAGTAAGAATAGCTAAAAATATAGAATCTAGAATGAATGAGAGTGATAATTGAGTCAAAACAACATGGATATGCAACCAAACATGATCTAAAAGATGATATGATTTGTGCACATCATGTACCAATACAATCAAGAAGCCAGATTCTCGTATTTTTAGTAGTGGATAAAGTAGCTAACCTCCTTATACAATAGGCATAGAATCACCTTCTCACTTCTTGGTGGATGCCTTTAACCAATATCACCATTCTAAAAGATGAAGAAACTCTCACCTGTGTTGGCAGTGAAATGCTTCCTTTAAAGATTGGATAGAGAGACACATCTAAGGAATTAATTATGTTTTATTCTACGCCATTGATTTTTGTAAAAAAATCTATCTTTCAACTCATGCATATGACTTGAATAAGTGTTAGATAAGGAGTCAGTATTTAAATTTTATACACAAATGCCATCTATGTGTTTTGTTGGTGGAAACAACTTGTTTTTTTCTATATGCATGCATGAAAGTTTGAGTAGGAGTTAGATATAAAAATTGCATGCTCTAAATATATTATACAATGTGTATATGATGTCCTTTCCTTCAATTACACTTGTTCATGCTCTTAAATTCTTATTTGACTTTGTATTATATTTCTTGAACCCCAATCAGGGATTGTCTCCATGATCTCTCAAGAACAATTATAAAATATGCAAAAACTTTCAAGAAAAATCCAAAGAGGATCTTATATTATAAGAAACAATGCACATACATAGAAATTAGCATTAATCATTCAATATTTTGGGTATAATAATATATAACAGATATGATTATAGGCTAACAAGGTTTTAGATTGAGTTTACTAGTACCTAGAATTTGGTTATGTATGTCTTGCTCTTATTTGATAAAGGACTTCAAATTTATATAATTGGGTAACAAAAGTGCAAAATATTACACAAAAGGGATGTACTTTATCTTGGGCACTCTCATCATCATCTTCTTCATTTAAGCCTCAGTCCCAACTATGTTGGGGTCGGCTACATAGATCCTTCGTTTCCATTCAGCTCTATTATGGGACATATTTTGGTTGAGATGTAGAGACTCAAATCTCTCTTTATAAGCTCATCCCATGTTAATTTAGGCCTTACTTTTCTTCTATTAATAGTCTTTGACTCATGCTTCAACATAGGCATTATATAATGTTAATTTGAGGATCAAACATAGGCGGAGTTATATCTTGGGCACTCTCACTTTTCTAAATTTTACTTCAACATCAATGGACAACCTTTGTGAAGCTTGGTTGATCCTCTTGAATAACTTAAATGTATAATACAATATGAAGTGATCATATATGATGAATGACATTTTGATTGATTTTACAATTTCTTCAATATAGTTTATCTGGTAACTTTAAATATATGTATTCAATTAAATTATTCTTTATGGTGTATGTAGAATAAAGACACTCTTATTTGTACTTTAAGATGGTCTTCATTGCTCTAGTGTATGGAGCCTTTGAACAACCTCAATTTGAGATTTTATGCATGGTATTGAGTGTGAAACATAGTGCATATAGTATATCCACTCTTTAGTTTTCAATAAAATGTTCTTAATCTTGAACTTCTTCATTTATTTCAATTTATATTTTATGTTGATTTTTATTCAATTTTCTTCTTTTCAATAAGTATTTATGATTCCATGGCCAAGTTTATTGTCCCCTAAACGTTTCTACATATTTTTGCAGAATTCTTCAATAAATTACATAACATGATCAATGATGAACTCTTTTTAATCAAGGCTTTCTTGATCCTCTTGATTTTTAACACTCATAAAAATAAAGTACTTCAACATATATTTACGTACCTTTAAGTATTAAAAAGTTAACTAACTACAAACTTTTTCTGCTATTGATAATGATAATAAGATATATAATTATTTGTCATTCATATAATCACCCACATAACTATCTTGTATCTTAGGAAATAATTTCTTAGTAAATAAGGTTTATTAGAGAGGCATCCTAGTTAAAAAGGTTGCCCTTTCTCTTACAATCAATCGAGTTAAATCATTTCTTACAAGATATAATTACAAAGCAAACTCTATGATTACATGAGTAACGTAGGAGAGGACAGCTCAAAAAAAGAGATGTTGATACTGAAAACAACTAAAATGAGTTTTAGTCCTAATTAGAGGTCAACTAGGTTGCAAATGTATGAACTGTGGAGTATATAAACCACCATATGGTGTGTGTGTAGTTGTTATAATTGTTTTACTTATAATTTCTTGTTTTCTTACTACTCTTGTTAAATAATCCAATTACTTATCTAAACTTCTTAAAAAATTGCATCTACGTATTGTTCTTAAAATGCATTTATTCACCCCAATTATGACACGACTTCAAGGTATTCCAATGTTATGTGTTCTAATAAGTATATATATGAACAAGACAATACTCAAATTGTTAGCACACACGTGTTGTGTTGATAGATTGTTGAGAATATGTAGTTATCTTGGGAGAAGGTTTAACAGTTGTGTACCCACCTGAGGGAGGGGACCATAGTCAAATAGTGTATTCTTTTAGCATGAGAAAAATTGACAAATTCATAACATTACCAAATAAAATAGATGTCTTGAAAAAAAAAGTGGAGTTGCATATTTTTTTAATCTATAGCTCAAAGCGATAGGCAAGCATGAAAAGGCATGGATTGAGGATATAGTAATTGATGGTCACATTTGCAAGCATTGTTTGATCTAGGTTTTCCTTCTTTTGTAAGAAGTTTTTTATGTGCTGATACTAGGTTTACCATTTGCAACCAAATAAACACACTCTTAATACACTAGAACTGCAAACACACTGATTCAAGATTGTAGAAGAGCGGCAAGTCGGGGTCGATCTATAGGGACGAATGAAGGCATTAGACCTAGTTCTATTCTCTAGGTTACTAAGTGCAGAGACCAGGGTTTTTAGGGTTTAACTTAGGTTCAGTTTGTTAAGACTAAGTGAAATACAGTTAAAAGAGAACAAGAAGGAAACTAAACTAACACTAGAAATTATGGCTAATAAGCTAACAATAAAACCAATTAACAACTAAACTAGCAAAGGGAATAAGACTAAGCAAGACAATTAACTAAGTAATGCAAGAAAAGGCTACACTAACTGATCAACTGAAGGGCCTAATTCAAGTAACCACAATTCATATCTGAGTACCCTAACAAATAAAATTCACCAATAAATAATCAATTGTAAGTAAGAAAGAGATGGCTAGACTAGCAAGCAACTAAACAATTGGATTTTCCAATAATGGTAGTTGGATGTTCAGGAGATATGGGAGAATCAACCAAGTATTGGGGATATATTCAATCAACACATCAAATAATATTTCTACCAAAAAAAAGGAGATGTTGGTTAGTGACCCTAACCAACTAACGGGCCACGAATGGCACTCAATGTATTTTGAGTAACTAGTCCCTAAATCACAATTGATCCACCTACATTATCATAACAATGACCTACAATATGAACTTATATGGTTATCATTAGGGACATCGATCAAGTAATTTGTTTATCATCATCATCCTAAATACCGTAACTTTCATATAATCTCTAGCTGCTATATATATGCATCGTCTTACAAAATGGATTGCTTTCTATTTACTAGTATTTCCATATCACCAATAGGTTTATCTACTTACATGTTATAGGTTCAGTGAGTTACCTATTGTTATGATTGATAACCATGCTATTTTGAGTACTGAGTAATATGCATCTTGTCAATAACTTGTCTATCATTATCCTAATAACTAAGTTCTTAATAAACTAGATTAGGGAGAAGGTTTAGCTATTTACCTACAGATTGTCAATGCTGCTACTGATCTCAATGAATCAGTTCTTCACACTCGGCTAGTAGTAACTGGTTTTGTGTTCATCTTATCTTCCGTTAAACATTGTGTCTCTTGGATCAATGGAATCCTTTCACCTATTGTCGGAGTGAGGCGGCGGGCCTAAAGAACTCTCTCGTCCTTTTGTCATGGACATTGTAGATAGTCGTGGGGGAGTCAAAGTTTAAGGGTGGTTACTGGTTGGTTTCAGTAGGCGGTGTTGGGCCAACGGCCCATTAGTTCTAGCCCAACATAGGCAGCTCTTTAGGGCATGTGTGCTATTGCCTGATGGGTATTAATACCCATGCCTTGAGACAAGGCAATAGATATCCACGCAGCCGTTAATCAAGGAAAAACGCAGCCACAACAAAGACAACAGCAGCCGCCTGCTGTTCATGACGAAAAGGAGGAGCAAAGGAAGAAAGAAGAAAGAAGAGAAAGTAAAGAGTGTGGCACCGCTCTGGTTCTCTTCCCCGGACTACACTGAGTTCTCCATCACAGCCTAGTTTCTTGTTCTGTCTGGATATTCTCTGCAAGGAAGTATTTTTTTTCAGGAGGCCGTTTGGTGTGGTGACGTATTGGTTCGGTATTATCTGTATCTCTTCCTTTTGCTCTTATTCCTCAAGTTTTGGGTCTAAACTTGAGACGAACATTGTAATCTGTTAATTAGTAGATTTTCTCCGTCGGGCTTTGACCCCGTGGTTTTTCCCTCACACATTGTGAGGGTTTTCCACGTAAATCTCGGTGTTCTTGTGGTTGCTTGTTTTCTATATTATTTTTGTGTGCCTATTCCATATGTGCAGGTTATTCTGCATCTTTTTTGGCCTACATCAACCCCTTCAAGTGGTATCAGAGCGTGGGTTGGCTACGTGGACTAGATGGACGGCGCAAATAATATGGTGAAATTGACGGCATCAAACTGGCCGACGTGGAAGATAAAGATGGAGGATTTGCTTTACTGCAATGGTCTTTATGAACCGGTTCAGGGAGATGCAAGCAAGCCAGTGGATACAAAATAGGAGGACTGGACAAAGATGAACAGAAAACATGGGCTTCATCCGACGCTGGGTTGACGAGTCTGTCTTCCACCACATCGCCAATGAGACCAGTGCCCACTCTTTGTGGAAGAAGCTCGAGTCATTGTATGAGAGGAAGACTATAGGGAACAAGGTGTTTCTGATTAAGAAGCTCGTCAATCTGAAGTTCAAGGAAGACGGCAATATATCAGTGCACCTGGATGATTTTAAGAGCATGGTGAATCAGCTAGCCACGATGGGTTTGTCACTTGATGATGAGTTGCAGACACTTCTACTTCTTGGTTCTTTACCTGACAGTTGGAAGACCTTAGTGATTTCTGTTAGCAATTCTGCTCCAGACGAGAAATTGACTTTGGACTTGGTGTCCAATACCCTGCTGAATGAAGAGACGAGATGACACAGCTCAGCAGAGATGTCAGTTTCACATGCCCTTGTTACTGAGGACAGGGGGAGGAGTCAGATTCGTGGCTAAGGTGGTGACAGAGGAAAGTCAAAGCATAGGTCAAAGTCCAAAAGTAAGATAGTTTGTCATTACTGTAACAAGCCAGGTCATATACAGAAATTTTACAGGCAGCACAAAAAGGAAATTAAAGAAGGAAAGCAGAAGGTGACAGATGATGATAGCAACAGAGTTGCAGTCGTTACAGATGCCGAAGAGGTACTCACATGTGGAGTTGCCATGGGACATTGTCTACATATCAGTGACAACACTGAGTGGGTGTTGGACACCGGTGCTTCGTACCACATCACTCCTCATAGACACTTCTTCTGCTCCTACAAGTCTGGGAACTTTGGAACGACAAAGATGGCTACTAAAATCTATGCAAAGATTCGTGGGATTGGTGAGGTACGCATTGAGACCGAGTTGGGTTATACCATCTTACTGAAGAATGTTAGACATATTCCTAAAGTTGATTATAACATCATTTCCGGCTATGGTATCGACATTGAGGGCTTTAAATATCATTTTGGTGACTTGAAAACCGTTGTTACCAAAGGACAGTTGGTCGTGGCTAGAGGCAAAATTTGCTGCACTTTGTACAGGATGAATATAAAGGTTTGCACTGATAGTGCCAATGTTGTGGACAGTTCAAGTTCTCTAGATTTATGGCACAAGCGGCTTAGACACATGAGTAAGAAAGGCTTACAGGTGCTTGCAAAGAAAGATTTGATCCCCTGTGGTAAAAACGTGACTCTTAACCCCTGTGAAAGTTGTTTGCTTGGGAAGCAAAAAAGGGTCCAGTTCAGTGCTTAGTCCGAGAAGAAGTCTAATGTGTTAGACAAGAATTATTCTGATGTTTGTGGTCCTACGGAAGTCAACTCCTTGGGTGGAAGTAGATTCTTTATTACTTTTATTGATGATGCATCTAGGAAAGTGTGGGTCTACTATTTGTAGAGGAAAGATCAGGCCTTTGACACTTTCAAGAAGTTTCATGCCATGGTTGAAAGGGAGATAGGTAAAAAGCTCAAGGAGTTCAAGTCAGACAATGGAGGTGAGTATACTTCCAAGGAGTTCAAGTCTTACTGTGAAGGATCTGGCATACAGTATGAGAAGACTGTTTCCAGTACCCCACAACACAATGGTTTGGCTGAAAGAATGAATAGAACCATTATGGAGCGAGCCAGAAGCATGATGAAGAATGTAAAGCTACCTAAGGAGTTTTGGGCAGAGGTTGTAAACACTGCTTGCTACTTGATTAACATGTCACCATCGGTTCCTTTGGATTTTGACACTCCAGAGAGTGTGTGGACAGGGAAGCCAGCTTCTTATTCTCACCTTAGAGTGTTTGGGTGCAAGGCATTTGCACATGTTCCTAAGGAGCAGAGGCAGAAGCTTGATGACAAATCCGTTCCTTGTATTTTTGTTAGCTATGGTGATGAGCAGTTCGGTTACAAGCTTTGGGATCCAGAAAATAAGAAGATAATCAGATCCAGAGATGTGATTTTCTTTGAGGACCAGATCTTTTCTGATACAGTGATGACAGAGCCTGAGCAGGTAAAAGACGATACTGTGATTGATGTGTCAGTTCCCTCTCCAGTCCAGTAGAATGCTGATGCAAACCATGTTGAGGATGACGAGATCCCACATGATGATATGGCAGAGGATGATCCAGGTACAGATAGCGTCCATGATGAGGAGGTTCTTGAGTAGGGGGAGCAACCTCAACCATAGATCCAGTAGGTCCACAGTTGAGGAGGTCTACTAAGAGAAAAGGGCGTCTACTAAATATTCTGATATAGAATGGTCATTGATCACAGAAGAGGGGGAGCCAGAAAGCTATGAGGAAGCAAAGTCTCATCAAGAAAAAGATAAGTGGATGCATGCAATGCAAGATGAGATGAACTCATTGAAGAAAAATGATACATGTGAGTTACGCAAGCTTCCTGAAGACAGAAAACCTTTAAAGAACAAGTGGGTCTTCAAGATAAAGAAAGATGGGAGTGATATCACTGTGAGATACAAAGCTAGACTTGTGGTGAAAGGCTTTCGGCAAAAGTAGGGCATTGACTTTGATGAGATATTCTCTCCAGTGGTGAAGATGACTTCCATTCACACAGTTTTGGGCTTGGCAGCTAGCTTGGACCTTGATATTGAGCATCTTGATGTGAAGACAACCTTCCTCCATGGTGAGCTAGAGGAAGAGATTTATATGTAGCAACCTAAAGGATTTGCAGTGAAAGGCAAAGAATACAAGGTTTGCAGATTGAAGAAAAGTGTCTATGGGATGAAATAAGCACCAAGGCAGTGGTACAAAAAGTTTGATGCTTTCATGCTGAAGCAAGGTTACCACAGGACAGAGGAAGATCACTGTGTTTACTTCAGGATATTTTCAGGTGACAGTTTTATTATTCTCTTACTTTATGTTGATGATATGTTGGTTGTTGGCAAGGATGCTCAGATGATTGCCAAGCTGAAGAAGGAATTGTTTAAGTCTTTTGACATGAAAGACTTGGGACCAGCCAGACAGATTCTTGGCATGGACATCAGGTGTGACAGGAAAGCAAAGAAACTTTGGTTGTCACAGGAGAAATATGTTGAGCGTGTACTTGACAGGTTCAACATGAAGGGGGCAAAGGCAGTTGAGACTCCCTTATCTAGTCACTTCAGACTGAGTAGAAAACAATCTCCTTCTACTGAGCAGGAAAAGCAAGAGATGGCTCACATACCCTACTCTTCTGCAGTAGGAAGTCTTATGTATGCTATGGTGTGCGCTAGGCCTGATATTGTACATGCAGTTGGTGTGACTAGCAGATTTTTATCTGACCCTGGTAAGGAGCATTGGAATGTTGTAAAATAGATACTCAAATATTTGAGAGGTACTTCTAGTGCTTGTTTATGCATTGAAGGGGCACCACCAGTTCTTACAGGTTGCACAGATGCAGATTTAGCAGGTGATCTTGATCACAGGAAGTCTACCTCAGGGTTTCTATTCACTTTTGCAGGAGGAGCTATTAGTTGGTAGTCTAAATTGCAAAAGTGTGTTGCTTTATCAACTACTGATGCACAATATATCGCAGCTTGTGAAGCAGGAAAAGAAATGGTTTGGCTCAAACGTTTCTTACAAGAACTGGGTTTGACACAGGATGAGCATGTTATCTACTGTGATAGTCAGAGTGTCATGGACTTGAGCAAGAATTCTTCTTTTCACTCCAGGACAAAGCATATTGATATGAGATACCATTGGTTGCGTGAAGCTATCAGTGATGACCAGTTGAAGCTGAAGAAAGTTCACACCAATGACAATATTTCTGACATGTTGACGAAGGCCGTTCCTACAAAGAAGCTTGCTACTTGTAAGGAGCTCGTAGGATTGGACTCCATCTGAGGAGTCAAGAGGACAGTCTCTCTCTTGGGCTGAAGGGGGAGATTGTTGGGCCAGTGGCCCATTAGTTCCAACCCAACATAGGTAGCTCTTTAGGGCATGGGTGCTGCTACATGATGGGTATTAATACCCATGCCTTGAGACAAGGGAATAAATATCCACACAGCCGCTAATCAAGGAAAAATGCAGAGACAACAGCAGCCGCCTGCTATTCGTGATGGAAAGGAGGAGCAAAGGAAGAAAGAAGAAAGAAGAGAAAGGAAAGAGCGTGGCACCTCTTTGGTTCTCTTCCCCGGTCTACACCGAGTTCTCCATCACAGCCTACATTCTTGTTATGTTCGGATATTCGAGGTGTTTTTTTCGGGAGGTCATTTAGTGTGGTGACGTATTGGTTCGGTATTATCCGTATCTCTTCCTTTTGCTATTAATTCCTCAAATTTTGGGTCTAAACTTGAGACGAACATTGTAAATCTGTTGATTAGTGGATTTTCTCCATCGGACTTTGACCCCGTGGTTTTTCCCTCATCCGGTGGTTTTCCACGTAAATCTCGATGTTCTTGTGGTTACTTATTTTCTATATTATTTTTAAGTGCCTAGTCTATGTGTGCAGGTTATTCCGCATCTTTTTTTGCCTGCATCAACCCCTTGAGGCGGTGGCTTTTGCACTTCACTTAGTCTGTAGATTGTCCATTAAGTCATGATGTAGGTTGTCGTCGCGAAGAAAGCTAAGAAGATGGATGAGGTTGAGGGTAGCATGTTACGCCGGAGCCTGGCTTTGCAACCCTTGGGATTGGAGACCGGAGCAGATTTGACCACGTTTGTGGTTGGGCTTCAATGGCAGTGACCAATTTGAAGAAGCCAACCAAAGAATCACTGGATCATTGTTGGTCACACTTTGAAGAGTAGGAAGCAGATAGGTGTAGGCTGACGGTCTTGAGATGAATGTGCCAGCATGATGTGGATGGGCCTGATGCTCGGTGATGTAGTGTGGCAGGGGGCAGAGATGGGAGTCGGGATCCTCGGGTTTCACTGCACCCGGTGGAGACGCCTCTGGTGGCCGCAATGGAGGCCATTACGGCTGCATGTCTGTGGTCTAGGAGGACTTGCAGGCCAGAGTTGGAGACGGCATGGTGATATTCGGTTACTGGAGGGACCTAGCGTTGGCCTGACAGCACAACAAGACCAGAGGGAGGCGTAGGGGCGCCCCACGGTCTGGGCGCGACGAGGAAGTGTGCCCTAATTTCTGACAGATCCATAGGACTAGATGGGATGGTGTTCGATGGTCCGGGGAGGAAGAAGGGCACTACTATGCTGTTGCAGGTGTAGATTTTCAGGGGGTCAATATTGCAGGTCGGGTTCTCATCGTCTTCATGTGTTTAGGGTTATATATCAGATGAGGATTGGTGTCGTAGACCCAGGTTATCTCTGACCCTGGATCATGTGAAGGAGAGCCTAGGGCGATGAGGAAGGTTGGGGATCTATCTGGTTCCTGGAGTTGATCGACAGTTTTATCTTGTTCAACAATCACTATAGTCGCCGCTGGTGCCTTCTGGTACCAGCAAGTGTGTAGATGGTGGTGGCTAGAGCAAACCTATCTATTAATGTAGGTTGAGGTTACGAAGTAGAAGCTTAACCGTGAAGAGTTAGGCGCTCATTGCGACGGCTATGTGGGAAAGAAAATCATCACCGTTCATGTGGTAACCCGCAACTAGAGTTACAGTGAAGGAGAAGATGTGTTTTCTCAATTACTCTTGGTATTAATTCTAATATAAATGGTAACAAGTCACTATGAGTTAATTATTTTGTATTTTTCTAACTTCAGGACCATAAATCTGATTGTTATGAGAATTTGACCGCGCATCTGATCCCTATCAAATTAAATATGAAAATTATTAAAAACATATATTCAAAGCCACGTCTTATCTATTTAATCTTCTACCATAAATCACTCAGTAATTATATATGATTTTCTAAATAGTATTCCAATTTGATTCCAAGTCCATTAGTTAAAAAAATGAGTGCCCTACTAAATAACATGACTTTGTCTAAGTAGTGGAGCACCACGATTTTAGATTGTAGAAAATGTTATCAAAATATTTCATAAAGATTAATTAAGGGAGTGGTTTGTAAATATTACATGAGTGAGGAGGATGAACAAGTATATTCAAATGAGGGCTAATTTGAATCAAGAAATTTAATATTTTGATCCAAATAATGATTGGGTCTAAGAATGAAGGGCCATTGTGTAAATTAACCAATGTTCAAGGAAATTTATGAGTTGTAGCCCAAAATAGATTTAGTACCAAAATTTCAGTATGTTATAGGCGGACTACAGCCTAAGGTATGTATGGTCAATCATGCACATCCCCATGATGAGGAAGCTTCTACTTGATTAAGCACGTGCAAAAGCTTTAGGGAATAACTAAAAATGTAAGAGCATAAAGTTATAAAAAATATTTCTTAATTCAAATTTTTGCTTATCTCATATTATAGCCTTTTTTATGTTTATAAGCATATTGTAAAATTAAGTTGTATGTGTGCCTGGTAC
Source organism: Alisma plantago-aquatica (assembly GCA_963693085.1). Taxonomy (NCBI): domain Eukaryota; kingdom Viridiplantae; phylum Streptophyta; class Magnoliopsida; order Alismatales; family Alismataceae; genus Alisma; species Alisma plantago-aquatica. The sequence continues at coordinate 143,051,668 of OY856412.1, read as the reverse complement.
ATGTTAGGAACATAACTTGAAATTTACTTGCTCCAATGCAGATTTGTAAATCATTACTCATATGGATTATCTTCTCACCAAGACAAGGGATAAGGTTCCACCGATAAACTTTTAGGTCCCAAGGCAAAATCTTCTCCTCCGTGGGCTAACCGATTTCTTAGTGATGTGAAGGTTATGTATTGTAGTGTATGATATGTGTAGATAATTCATGCATTGTGTTTTGGGGAATTAGTGTGTGATTTTGAGTGAAATATCTACAAAGAAACATAATGCAGATTTATAAGTTTTCATGGTAATATGTTTGTTTTTTTGAAGAATAACATAGAAAATTTGTTTGTGTATTTGCTCATTCTTGTAAAATATACGAATGATGGTTAATCTCTTATGAATAGTCTATCATCCATTGTCATTTGAAATAAATTAAAAATCATAAGTAATAGACGCATGAGATATATAGTATACATGAATTCCGTTAATAGACAGATAAAGATTGATTATTTAGAGTTGCACCCAACATAATTGGCCGCTCTAAGATAGATACAACAAACCATTTTCTACCTTAGGGTTGATTAGACACTACAATCTAAAATCACTAGGATTCAATATCAAAGTGATATCGTCTCATGTATACATACAAAATATTAGAAATATCGACAAGTGTGTCACATATGATAATCTGGTGAGGTCCATCTCTATTAGTCTCGTAAACAACTAACATATCACATCAAATAAATATATCATAGTCATAGTTAAGCATTGCCATGTATTCTATATTGTTAGAACACAAACTTACATTGGATTTAGGTCAAGGACCTAAAATTTTATTGGATGGAACTTAGGTTCAGGTGTTCATAGTATGCATTTACTTTTTGATGTTCTTCATAAATATGTTATACACATTGGGTAGTTAAGTCATAATTTTGCTATGCTCCTTATAATGTGTTATCACATAGTGATAGGTTTACATGTGTTGTTATGCTTGCCATACCTGCTCAAAGATTAACATACCAACTTATGTTGAACCTCCTTGACTTTCCTTTTTTCAATATACATTTATGTACACTTTATCACATAGTGATAGGTTTACATGTGTTGTTATGCTTGCCATACCTGCTCAAAGATTAACATACCAACTTATGTTGAACCTCCTTGACATTTATGTACACTTATATATGAAGGATTGACTGGAAAGTTAGTTTCACTATTCAAATTCCATATTTTTTAAAAAATATATCTCTACTATTTTCCAGAGGCATGCGTAGTTTGACCTTAGTTTTGGATATTAGTATTAGTTTACGAAAATATCTCTACTATTTTCTGGAGGCATGCGTAGTTTGACCTTAGTTTAGGATATTAGTATTAGTTTATGAAAATGTTCTATGTTTTCTCTGAATTCCTAGTTTACTTTTTAATGAGTTGTTATTTATAATTTGAATATTCCTTCTTATGCATATTTTAGTTTAATATTATCTCTTAATGTGTGGAATTGTATTTAGTTTATGATTTTTTTTCTTATGGTCGATGAAAATACCTAGCTTTCTGTATCTGGAGTTCGATGTGATTGAAGGTGCTTTGACATGGTTGAGGCATGGAACAAGAATTGACCTAAACTTGATTTAAATATCAAGATTCATAGATTTAATATATGAAAAGTTTGGATAGAAAACTAATTCAATATTAAATTATAGGGATTTCAATTGGTTATATTTTCTTTATATCAAATTTAACCAAGAACTAGATCTTGTGCAACATGACCCAATTAGAGACCTTGGATAAAATGATCTTACAATGCATGATTCGACTATTCATATCAACAATGTACACCTCCTTTTCAGGAAGTCCATCACTAATAATTTTGTAGTTAGACATACTTCTCCAGAGTAGCACTAGGATAAGTAACTATCAAGAAGTTTCAATAATATGGCAGGAATCAGAATAAAACATGTAGTTGAGGCTAGTTTTGGTATGTGGGGACATTCATCGTTATAACTCATATTAGAGATATTTCACATATAGTAGGTGGTTCCCACATGGGTATGTGACACCCTAGTCTTGATATGTGCAATACAAGCATGTTGGAAAGGGCTATCACATTAATGGAGAAACTCTGAAATGGAGAACTGTGAATGGGATATTTATAGTCCACGGGCCATTCTAGGTGTAATAAAATCAAAAAGAGTTTATGAGTACATATAATCAAGCCCTATATAGTACATTAAGAGTCTAATTGGGGGGATATTTTAACATTATAGGATTTAAGACAATGAATCAAATGATTTTGCAAGGACTGCTTGACAACATTATCAACAAGGTTCACCTCCTGAAAGTGATCACAAAGAACTCCACAATCAAGTGCGATTGGGTTGAATAGTACTAGAATGGATGACATGTTGGAAAATTTTATCGGGGCGTGTGTTGGTGAGGACAAAGCACGCAACCAAGTCTAGTATTAGTTTATGGGGGCAATCATCATTCACAAAATTCTACTACAGCCTTGGGTTGTGGGCCAAGGCATTACACCTTGTGTTAGTTGGAAAAGGATCAAGGATGTCTAAGAAACCTCAATATGGTCTGGGCCATCAAAGATTTATTTATGAGCTACCTCTAGAAAATTCTAACTAATCTCCAGGTGGGTTGGTAGTAAAATAGTGGGTTGAATGGACTTCCTACTCAACATCCCGACTAAATAAATTAAAATTAGAAAAAACTAAAATGGTCACATGAGGTTCAATATGATAATTGTAGTGAATCCTAACCACCAATACGAGAGTTTAATGATGAAGAGAAATTGATGTGCCCCATTTTACCTTCATATAATTATTTTTCAATATAGAAGTTGTGAATTTAGGCTATCTTCATATAGTTAGGATTCTAAAAGCTAGTTCAAGCAGTTATGATACCCTTAATGATATAATGAGGTAATTATAATCCTTTTTGTCTAGTATTTTTGGAATAAGACTTTCTAGTCATTTCTTATATCCCCCACAATCTATGTTAAAAGGATCTCAAATGGATACTTGTCTCTCACCTTTTATCAAATTAAACCCTTCTAGGGTCTTGGGGAGATGAAGAAGCTAGAAACAAATAATTTGTTGGGAGTTCTTCATTTATTTTTGGAATTCATCTGTGGAAATTATATTTAATTCTTCTTACAAGTTTAGTAAATTATGTTTAATAATGAAAACTTAATTTAAATCCTAAAATAATTTGAAGTTGCCAAAATTTATGGAACTAAACAAGATTGGTTAGTTTTTATGAATTTTTGTAGATGTTCTTATTTCATATTATTTTATATATTCAACATGTATAGATGCCTACTTGTGCTATGATGTTTAAGAACTTATTTACATATATGAAAACTTTTGTTGTAAAATGATCTCTGAAAAATGACCTACAATGAGGATGTTGCTTGATATAAGTTTTACGAATGATGTATGACGATATGATTAAATGTGTGAGGAATTGGATGGCTGATCTTTGAGGGAAAAGGATAGTGAGATAGTAGCTTACCAAAATGGTGTTCATTTTTTATTTTGAAATTTTCATATGTGATTTACATTTGTAAAAGTTTTTAGTGACTGTATCCATACTAATAGTCTAAGAGTTGAACTTGATTTACCGAGATTGATATATTATATATACATACTACATTGAATTTGAGGCGACATTATTGTGGATAATAAATAAAATGTTTGATATTATCTGATACAATGTAAGCTGGTATAGTTCAATGGTTATAGAAAGTGAAATTTTTTGATCTCATGATTTACTTAAGTTAGTTACAAAATCTAGAGACAAATTCTATCATTTATATATATAAATGCACTAGAATGCACACACACAATGAGATATGGATCTCAATTTCATGTTTATGAGTAAGATTACTAAATAATAAGTGAAATTGTACTCTTATCTAGTTAGGTTCCTTAAACACAATGATTTCCTTCAATGTCCGCACTTGATAAATAAAACATTTTCTTGTATTTTCTCTTAGGATTATAAAGAGAAATCTAGAGTATGGTTCTATACCTTGAAGGTTAGACTAACATGATTCAGGTAATTTCTCATGTGTGGCTTGTGCGTGCGTGCACACGTGTGTGTATCTATAAGAAGGAAAAAAGTATCTTTTTTAATAATCAAATCGCTATTAGCTATTATATTAATGTATGTTCCCCATGATTAAACACAAGCTTGAGCACTGTTGTACATTGACTACAAAGAGATAGCTAAGGTTGTTGACAAAATGGTTGGTACATCTAGTGTTGAAAGAGACCATCTTTTTGGAAAGTGAAACTATATATATGATCAAGACATATTAATGATATATACCATACTCGCCTTCCTAGAGTGGGTTTACTAGGCATAAACATCCAGTTCACGTAAGATGTTTAGAAGACTGGGTCTAGTGAATTTGTTCAGTGCTTATCTACATGCTTTCACCTAAGATGTTACTATGAGTATCCCTATATGATCCTTCAAAGTTTCAAATAACCCACATTAGAGACTATTTGGATCTTGCATATGTGTTCATTTCAACAAATCAACACTTGGTGACATTCATGGCGAGCTTGGTCTTGAGCTTCTCACTGTAAGACTAGTTGAATGGGGAATTGAAGTATTAGTTGTAGTCCATCATGAGATTATGGAATGTGACTACCAAGCTTTGTTCATTACCAGTTTATCTTTGAATGTCTCTTCATTTCTTCAATCTATTCTATCTACATAGTTGTTACAAACTCCTTAATTTCCTTGGAGAAGACATCATTTAGCAGGTCATGTATGATTGAGCTCACCATTAATGAAGTGCCCACTGTATGGTTTGGATCTAAGGGCTTGCACACCCATACTCATCTTGCATGAGGGAAGTTGAAGATTGTGTGTTGAAGATCATCTACTTCTAACTTACACCAAGGGCAATATTCATCAATTGTAACATATCTTGTTTGCAGTTTCTTGTTGTTCATCATTATGTTTATTAAAGATATCCAAATTAAATGAATCAAATTGGGTGGACAACACTTGTACCAATACTTATCCATGCCCTTTCCTCCTCTTACCCCATATCTATATCCCCATATCTAGTAATCGAATATGTTGATCATGTAGAGAAAGTTCCCTGAGAATTAATATCCCATGTTAGTAGATAAGAGCCATTCTCTTCAGTCAATGGGATACACATGATATTTTCTATTATACATTGTGGGAACACACTAGCTACGACCTTCTCATACCATCTCCATTTTGTGCAGTCTAAAAAATTGTTGACATAAGTGGGCTCATCCCCCTATCTTGTTTCATATCTTTCATTTAGGCACCATTTGTCTTTAAAAGTTCTGATGTGTGCGATATTCCCCACTCTCCATGTAAACCCTTCTCAACAATTTTGAATGGTCTAGAAAATGCTACTCCAAGTATATCTTGGCCAACTACCAATTCTTACATCTAGAATCCCTCTCTTCCTTAAATACTCACCTCCCATCACCCTAGTTACTAAGGAATTTGGGTTGGCAACCATCCACCATCATGGTTTAGAAAGGATATATTGGTTATAGTTCCTTAAACCACAAAATCCCAAACCTCCCTCGTGTGTTTTTCTTCACACATAGAGTGCCAACTAGTTTAGAATATTTTTATCTCACCTTCCTTGGATCCCCACCAAAAATATTATATCATCCTTTTGGTCTCATCAATGAATCCATACAAGAGTTTCAAAATACTCATTGTATATGTAGCATGTGCTTTCTTGTATTTATTATTTTGACTTGATTCTCTCTTGAACTAGTGATGATATAAAATAAGTAAGAGCATTGCTTAGGGATCTTAAGTAACAAAATGATATTATCGTAAACAAAAAAGGTGTGATATCTTTGATGCATGTCTACTAAATTTTGCATAATGGATCTTGCCATGCTATGAAACTTCCAAAAGTGACGAGGAAAAAGCTTTAGCATAAAAAAGAAAAGGATAATGGAAGATAGGGTCACCTTGGCAAAGTCCTCCTGTGGGATTTAAAGATCCCCTTTTGTACCCATTGATGATGAAATAGTGAGATACGCTAGATACACATTCATTGACTTTTCTCCTCTATAAAGTTAGGGTGCCCACCCTCCATAGCTCTATCTATAAACCTCCATTCAACCCTTTCATATGCCTTTCTCATGTCATGCTTGAGTGGCATTATTCCTTCTTTTCCTTTCTTGTGTTTCATCAGGTGGAAGACCTTGTGTGCCACTAGCGTGATGTTAACAGCCAATTTTCCCTTTACAAAGTTGCTCTGCTTGTCAGAAATCATATTGCCAAAAAAGGCTTTATAAAACTAAAAAAATTACTTTTGTAATGATCTTATAATAGGCAATGGGATGGAGCTCAATAATTTTCTTTGGCTTTTTTGTTTTTTAGATTAGTATAATATTGGTTTTGTTGATGTCTCCCAAGATCATGTTTCCCCTCCACTATTTCTTGATTAATCATAGTAGTCTCCTTTAGTGATACCCCAAAATTCTAGTAAAGACAATTTTTATCTTGTATGGACAGGGGACTTCATTTGGATGCATCTGGTTTAGCGCCTTCCATATCTCCTTCTCATCTAGTTCTTTGTTGATCTCCCTTGCCTCATCTTCTGACCCCGCACATGGGATGTTTGCCATTAATTGTTCCATATCAGTAGGATGATATGTAGAGAACATGTCCTTATAAATGAAGTGATAATACCCTGTACGATGTCGGGTCTATCGGTCAATGATACACACCATTGAATAGTCGCATAATGGATTGTGCTTTTTTTAGATGGACTTTTTATTAAAATATTTAATATTTTGTCACCATCTCTCATCAGATTGCTCTTTCCCTAGAATGCCAATAGCTATCCTCCATCCAATGGAACTCTTGTATCTTTGTAGAAATATAATTGCATTATTTCATCACGGTGTTATTTGGTGGCCTATTCTTAACTTCTTGAAATTTTTCTTAGCCTTATTTTAGTCTTGTTTTTAGATTTTCAAATTCTTTTGTAACCCAGAAAGAAAGCCTCTCTTAATAGAACTTAGTACATGCATGTAAACATGCTCCTCTAGTTTTCTTCTGCGCTTCCTCAATTACCATTCTGCACTTTGGGGAGTAGAGCACATAAAGTCTTGAATTTGAACCTTCTATTCATTTTCTCTTTCCTAACTGACTTCTCTACATACATCAGATATGTGCATGGTCATGGTACCGGATGGGAAAGTTTCATACTTTCCCTATTGAGAAGGATTGCATCAGCTCTAGTTTGCTAAAAATATATCTAGTCTTTTCTAAATTCTAGCTACTTTTTTGTTTGTCCCTATGTCAAGAGAGGAAGTTATCCCTAAATCCCATATCCTAAAGTTGGAAAAACCATATTCCTGCGTAAAGTTACTCAGCTTCCATTCATTTACGGGTTTTCCTCCTTTCTTAGAATGAGAAATAAATTTATTGAAGTCCCCTCCCAAAGTTTTTGGTACTTATGAGTAGGAGAAAACCCCTTCCATCAGGTTCCACATGTCCTTTCATTCCGTGTCACAAATTAACATATCCTCATAAATCTGAAATTGTCTTCTTGATCCCCACCCCCACCCCAGTCAAAAAATATGATGCTCTAAAAAAGACTTGGCAATGTGTTATGACCGCATCTGAGCTTAATTGGTAAACTAGGGTTTACTTGGATGATTATATGCTTAATTGGATTGATCATTGCTTAAATATAATTAATTATGATAATTCAATTATGATGTTTTAAACATAATAAGAACTTTAAGTGTTCTATAGTTTGAGAAATTAGGGTTTGAGAAATATAAACCCTAGTTGGCTAAAATTAGGGTTTTGATAGTACATGAATATGGAATTTGATCAGGATAGCAATGTGGTAAATGTTTTTTCATATTTTCTAAAAAATTTGTATTTATTTGAATTTTGGATATGATATGTATAACTCAATCATGCATATTGGAGAACAATTTCATAATATTTGAGTGTTCTTTGAATGTGGTTCTCGGTCGAACTATATTTTGACCAAAATGTTGACATAGTACTTTTCAGCAGTGTAGTATTTTATTTTTAATTATTTATTGGTAACTTCAAATGATATAAAATTTTAAATGGATATCTAAAACTCAATTATAAACAACATGTAAAATTTTCATAATTTTTTTATGCGTTTAGACATTATCAGTAGACGAATTATAGTAACTGGCATTTCTATAGAATTCTGGATAGCAGTGCACTATTAGATTTTTAATTATTTAATGAAAAATTGGAATAATCTAAAATTTTAAATGAATCTTTGTAACTAAATTATACATAACACATTAAATTATAATAATTTTTGGAGAAGATTGTTCTCTGAAATACACGAATTCACATAAACCTTTTTATGATAGAAAAATCTGCTGAAATAAGAAAAAGTTTAGTTAGGGGTGAATGTGTAGTTAACCCAAGTAGCTCAATTGCTCTATATGGTCAACCTAACACACAAAGAGATCTCATAATTCGTGATTCAATCTAGAGAAACAAAATCCTAGAGAGAGAGAGAGTTGGGGTTTGAGAGGAGAAATTGATGGAGATGCTGACCTAGGGTTTTGCTGTCCGAGGAATGATGAAATCATGTAAGTTTAGCTTTTTTGGATATAGTTTCATGGTGAATCTTCTCTCACATGTCAAAATTCCGTCCCTCCTCTGATTTGATCTAAAATGGTATCAAAACTTCCCCTTTTCTCACTCTTTCTTCATAATCCCTCATGTTTGGGTTTTCGAGTTGAAAGGAAGAAGAATTGGGTGAATTGCTAGGGATTTGATATGGATTCAAGATTTTCATATATGGGATACGTTTTTAAGGTTTTTTCACACCTTAGGGTGAGTGGGAACTTCCATTAAATAATATATTGCATGAAAATTGGTTAAATCAACCATAATCTTTAATTGCTTAGTATGCGACTACAAACCCTGAATTGTCTATTTGTTCTAGGTTGTTGCAAAATAATATGAAATAGATTCTTCCTTTGTTTGAATGAATTTCAGATGATAAAATCATATTAGAAATGTATACAATGCATTCTAATGAGAATTCCCTAAGTATTTGCAGAGGTTATAAGAGTAAACTGAAATATAGGGAATTTGTCTACGACTGAATTTTTTTTAAAGGAAAAGGTCAATATCATTAAAGGCAGGCCATACGGCATCTCCAAGATAGAAATCTCACACCAGAGATCCAAACATAACTCTGTTTAGGAACCGACATTGCACACAAGCTCAGATTGGGAGGCGGTAGGTAAATTACATGCATGATCCCTCTTGGTTGTAGCTGTCCAAAGCAGCTATCGACGAGAGAATCCTTCAATCTACATGAGCCCATGAGAAAGCCGTAAAAGGAGTAAGCAGCACCAACGGTAGAGAACACCATCACATACACACCAAAGACCCACCAACACAGACAAAAGCTCGACCACCAGCGGACAAACAACGATCAACACAAACTAAGCTACAAACAACCAAAGAAAGGCTAAAGCTAAGGAAACCAAGACTAGGAGGGAGGTAGGGGAAACAACCTACAGACAGACAAACACACAGGAAAAAAGACAAACAGATAAGGGGCACAAACAAGGAAACAGAAGGACAAGCGGCCAAACCCCAACAGGTGCAAGCACAAGGAAAAGGAGTATAAGTAAATAGAGAAAGTTGCTTATCTAGATCCCCTTGGTTTTGAATGATTGTTTATCTAAATTCATAGTACATATATCTCAAATATTATCTTGGATTTCATTTACAGTGAGTAGTGTTTGTTTGGTATCTCAGTGAAGAGGGTGAAACCCTAGATGCGAGGAAAGTTGGATATTTGTGAATAGATGTCGTGAAATCCATTTGAAGGGATTTTCTTGACACAATAGACTTTATTTATTCAATGTTATTGTTGATGCATGATATCCCAGTGAATGGCATGGAAACCCAAATTCAGCTCAGTTCCAAGGTTTCATACATATATTGATTTTATATGATTTGTTGATAGTAGTCTTTATTCAGTGAATGTTTATGTCACATGAAATCTTTATGGGAGCCATGGGAATAAGTTGTTGCCTAGTGAGAGCTGACAAGATATGTGATGGCCTTGTGAGCCATGAGAATACTTGTACAACTAGTGAAATGAATACCTTGGTCGAAGGACCTAGAGGTAATGGTTACCTGTTATAGAGGTAACAATGCTATGTGATGATCTAAGAGTTTGAATACCCAGATCCAATAATTATGAAAATGATGTGAAGGGATGAGAATTCCCAGTAATGTGATAAGGGATTGAGATCCCAGGTATCATGTGTTGTAAAGATTTGAAAAGTACGTGATTGATGTATTACACCTTTCTTTGTAGCATTTGTTGTGATTAAATGAAACCCTAAGGGTAGGGTGTTCAATGAATCAAGTATAGTGATATCAATGTTCTTAGTTATTATTAATAATTCTTGTCATGATAAGTAATTAACTCTTAATTGAGTTATGAGATGCACAACTCAAGATTTGGGTTGATATGCACGTTTTTTTAGAAATTACAGATAAGTTACAAGTGCTATTGATGATTACTCATATGTTAAGTAGTTAACTCTTATCGGTGTAATAAGATGATAAATTACACGATTCTAGTGTGTATGTGCCAAGTGGACATGTAATCTGTTTATTTAAGAATTTTAGTCTACCTGCATGTATAGTATGTTGATTATTCAGTATATTATAGTGTTTTGAATATACTGCTCTGCAAAGTTTAGAATGATATACATGTTGTATTATAACTTCAAATAAGTAGACACGACACAATAGAGATACTAGAGTCAAGTATAAGTAAGAGAAGGATACAATGTAGAAAGAGCTTTCTAGGAATAATAAAATAATAGACTTAGGAACCCCGAACACCGTAGAACCCCTATGTGAGGCTTGCGCCTTAGGGGTGAAATGACCTAACCCTAGCAGCATCCAGTATATGGGGTAGGAACATGCTATCAGGTGGCACGGGGGATGAAGCCCTAGTGGAAGTCTCCTTAAATTATAGTTTGTAGTGTCCAACATCAACCAGAAGTCCTAGTGGCACTAGAGTATAGAAAAGCCAAGAGGTGGCATGACTCTCTGCCTGTGTGCTCAGGTTAGAGAAGGAGTACAGTTTAGGCCAGAGAGCCATTTCCCTCTTGCAGACCAGGAGAGTAGTCAGACTTAGCATTTCCCGGGTGTGTCTGCTAAGTCTTGTATGGTGTGATCGTAGTGCACTATGAGTCTTCATATGTAAAGTACACTGCATATGATCAGGGCATAATAAAATGAATGAGAGGTCAAACAAGTGTGTACAGTTATTCAATTATTCTTTGTATGTTTCTAAATTATTAGTTCTCTTTATGATCAATCAAGCATTTCATATATTAATTCACTCTTATAGATATTTAGAGTATCCTGCCATATTTATGATTGTCAATTATTAGACTCTTTAAAGCTTACTGTTGTTATAATTGATATCAATTGCTCAAAAGTATATCTGTAATTATATCATTGCTTTAGACTGTTTCTTTGAAGTACTCATTCACTGAGTGAGTAGGCTCACCCCTCTACTCACAATTTTTAGGGAAATCACATGGACTTGAAGAAGATATCATTGCATCAGAGTAGATTTTCCACAAGAGTTAAGTCTGAGTATAGTTAAGTTCAGTCGGTCCTTGTCACTCTAGGTCCTTCTAAAGAAATAAGAGAGAGTTGTAAATGATGATGTATAACATTATTCCTCTTTTAGCAATATGTGTGAATCAGCAAGTCTTATGTGCTTAAAGGTATGAGGAACATAATGAATGTTCATACATGCATTTTTACTATTGAAATCAGATTAGAGAAATCAATGTTTAGATTCCCTTGTAAAGTTGGTTTATGTGGTTCAATGTGAGAAAACAAATAGTTTTGAAAGAGAAGAAAAAGTTAAGGGTGATCTTTGTATTACGTTAAATCCTCAATTTATGCCCTAATCTCATGATTAGTAGAAATTGTGAGATCGGGGTGTAACAGCCTTGGTATCAGATCTTAGGTTGAGTTGTCAGGGACCATTAAGTTAGTAAGTTCGAGTCATAAGTGTGGCAGATAGGAGATGTTATGATGTTAGCTCTGGGGATTTGAGTATTTGGATATCCTGGCCCAGTAGTTGAGTACTTGGATCAACCAACATCAAGCTACTTTGTCTATTCTTTCATGTATACCCTGGCCATGTATACAGTGGAAGGGTGGTCTAGAGAGGAACCCTAAAAATATTAGGGTTAGAAACAAGATAAGTAACATGAATTAAGAGCATAAATATAAAATGAGATAGAACTTTCATTTCATATTGTTGTTTTATTGGAGATGAATCGAAAAGCTCTTATATGTTTGAATTCAGATATTCAATATTTTGAAATATATATGGGTATTTAAGATTTGTTGTACACTATGTAGTTGTAGCATTTATTGATTACATTCTTTGTATCAAATAGACTAGAAATGATCTTTGAATAAGCTTTCCTAAGTGGATATTATTTCCACATGTTTGAGATTAATAGGAGTTAGTTAATCTTGAGCAGCTCTTGGCTTCAGGACTACAGGTTTGACCTGGTCCGACTGGAAGGATGCATTACTGGGATCTAATGACTCCTATTAACAATATGATAAGAGTAGAATCTGGATAAATTAGACCCACATCATAGTGAGAATGTACATACACTAAGATGTTGAAACATATGGGAAAGATTAGAATAGCTAAGAATCAGTTGGAACTGATATCTGAGACCCAACTTTGGGGACTCATATGAGAAATCCTTAATTGGGAATAAAGGAACACGATGTAAGGTTCAGATTAAGTTTAATGATTAATATTATATGAACTCTAAATATGAAATATGGAAAAGATATGAGAAAAGTATGTAAGGGCCAAGGTAGTAAGAACCAATCATGAAGAATGAATTATATAACCGAGTACAATGTTTTTATGTACTCTAAAGCAAAGGAAAAATAGAAGAAAAGAGTTAAGTATACGATAAGTAAATATAAGTGAAGAGTCTTCAGAAGAGTTAAAGTAAAGAGAATTAGATAAATATGTAAATCATAAGACTAGGATAAGAAACTAAGTTAAAACAAAGATAAATGTTGGAAATGATGAGCTTGATTAAGGAATGAGGGTTATGATATAATTGAGAGCATGGAATGCATACCTTTATTAAGAAGTTTAATACATTCATCATTACTACCTTTGGATTCCAAGTCTCTATAGAACAAAAAACTAGTTTCTAAAAAAAAGAACAAAAGTGTAGCTTAACAAAATGAATAAGTTATACAAAGGTAGACTATACTCAGGAAGGAAAAACTTGATATAAGAGAAACTATGTTTCACCCATGCATGAATCGTTTGATTTAAAATGAAGGATATGTAATGTATTAAACATGAATTGAAACTAGTAGAGAGATTATTGATTTAGAATTTCAACTTCACATTAGTAGAAGGATAAAAAGAAATATGTGCAACATGGTATACATGATCATACAAATGAATAAGCACATGATCATAAGAGAAAAATAGAAGTTAAAGATAACAGGTGGTAGAGTAGTATATGGTAAGAGGATTATGGAAAGTAAGGAAGGGTTTGAAACATGATGGAGTAATATAGATTATAAAAGAAAGAGGTTAGGAGATTCAATCAAGTGCTAGTTAGTCAAGTATCCTTGTTGATAACTAATTAAACCTACACACGAAAAATGTATTAATGGGATGTTTGAAGATAAGAATTCAAAGTCTCAGAACCGTCTTCTCTTCCATATATTACTTAATGAGAGAAATGTGGGAATGAAGTGATAAGAAAATGAATCATATCTGATGCATAACCACCATGGTAGAGGCATCTAGTGAATGTAATATTGACACACAATATGATGATGAAACCCTAGAAGGGTAAATTGAGAATGTAATCTATCTGAATGGCCAATTAAGATGAAGGAAATTCAATTGATAAGATAAGGAAGACTTTAGTAAAAACTTGTGAGATCCAAAGTTTGAATTTAAAATTAAGGGAGCAAAGTCACACCACAATAACGGCATGCTACTGATAAAGGTCAAACCCTAGAATGTTTAGATTTGTAGCAGTTCAAGGGTTGTCACTAGTGATTTGACCTTGAATACTAGCATCTCTATAAAACAAGATCATGAAATTTGCACTATGAGAAGTAAACTAGAACTGATAGTAATCCTAGCTAATCTGAAAGGTAGATAAACAATATGAAAATGATTTAGAGCAAAGGATAAGAAATAGATTTGAAATATAAGAGGTGTGTTTTGAACAAAAGGATAAATACAATATGAGTGAAGTGTGATATGAAATAAATTCTTGCAGTAATAGCAAGAATGATGAATAATCTATTCATACCTTGTATGTTTCAATTTTAGGGATGTTTAATCTACATGATTAAAATGAGAAGGATAAGTAGCAAAAAGTAAGTAGTAATGAATGAGGAGAGAGATAAGAGAAAACAATGGCTTTTAGTAATATGTGAATTTGTTTTTAGAAGTATAATTTGTTGAAGGTATATTAAGGGATGTAAATTGGTTCTACATATGATTTCAGTGTACATGTACAAGCAATATGTTAATTAAAGGTGTCTTATAGTTTAAGTCATTCATACCAGTAATCCATCTTAGTATTGTACAATTGTGGTATGGTGATATGAGTTGAATGATGATGGAACAAATGGAGGGTTACCCTGAATAAGGTACTCTTACCTATTCACTCATATGAATAGAAGGGATGATAACCATATTGTATTGATATGTAACCCTAATGAGGTGTAGCTTGTTATACCTAGCTTTAATATAACTAAGTGATGGTAATTGGGTATGAATAGTCCTTGAATGAATAATACAATTATGGAGTACTATGTTACTGTTGTTGAAACCCTAGTATGCTATAACCCAATGGTTACACCTTGAATTATGTGTGGGTTCATACTTGGAAATAGTATGGAATGTGATGGTAATGATCCACCTTATGCATCTATGATCCAATGGGGATTTCGTGAGTAGTAATGTACAATTGTTGTTGAATATAGTCTTTTAACTCAAGACTATTTTTCTATTTGAGGAGCACAATAATCAAATTCAAAAGAGCATGGTGAACTCTCTTTTATGATTTAGAGGTAATACATAACAATAGTACATATTTAGCAGTATGAATTGAGATAGTTGGATCAGATTATCGATATCGAGGTAACACCTCAAGAGTATGAAAATATTGAAATGGTTATTTCTCTCTCTATCCTATGATTTATTGTGGCATAGAGAATTTGTTTGTTATCATTGAGAACTATTTCAAACATGTTGTGATTTAGTAAAGGAATAAAGGACTTAATGTTGAAAACTACATTCAAGTATGAAATATAAGAATATAATGGCATGTAAGATTTCAGAAGCTTAAAATAAACTTTGAATATACTTTACTTGTATATTTATGTTTTGGGGATGAAACCTTTTTAGGGGGGAGAATTGTTATGACCGCATCTGAGCTTAATTGGTAAACTAGGGTTTACCTGGATGATTATATGCTTAATTGGATTGATCATTGCTTATATCTAATTAATGATGATAATTCAATTATGATGTTTTAAACTTAATAAGAATGTTAAGTGTTCTATTGTTTGAGAAATTAGCATTTGAGAAATATAAACCCTAGTTGGCTGAAATTAGGGTTTTGATAGTACATGAATATAGAATTTGATCAGGATAGCAGTGTGGTAAATGATTTTTCATATTTTCTACAAATTTTTTATTTAAATGAATTTTGGATATAATATGTATAACTCAATCATGCATATTGGAGAAAAATTTTAGAATATTTGAGTGTTCTTTAAATGTGGTTCTCAGTCAAATTATACTTTGACCAAAATGCTGACATAGTGCTTTTTAGTAGTGTAGTGTTTAATTTTTAATTATTTATTGGTAACTTCAAATTATCTTAAATTTTAATTGGATATATAAAAATCAATAATAAACAATATGTAAAATTTTCATAATTTTTGGATGTGTTTAGACCTTATCAATACACGAATTACAGTAACTGACATTTCTATAGAACTATGGATAGTAGTGAACTATTCGATTTTTATTTACTTAATGGAAGCTTGGAATGATCTAAAATTTTAACTGAGGCTTTGCATCTCAATTATACACAACACGATAAATTATAATAATTTTTGGAGACGTTTTGATCTCTGAAATACACGAATTCACAGAAACCTTTTTATGATAGAAAAATCTGCTGAAATAAGAAAAAGTTTAGTGAGGGGTCAATGTGCAATTAACACAAGCAGCTCAATTTCTCTACATGGTCAACCTAACACATAAGGAGCTCTCATAACTTGTGATTCAATCCAGAGAAACGAAATCCTAGAGAGAGATAGAGAGAGAGTTAGGGTTTGAGAGGAGAAATTGATGGAGATGCTGACCTAGGGTTTTGCGGTCCGAGGAATGATGAAATCATGTAAGTTTAGCTTCTTTGGATATAGTTTCATGGTGAATCTTCTCTCACATGTCAAAATTCCATCCTTCCTCTGATTTGATCCAAAATGGTATCAAAACTTCCCTTTTTCTCACTCTTTTTTTATAATCCCTCATTTTTAGGGTTTTTGAGTTGAAAGGAAGAAGAATTGGATGAATTGCTAGGGATTTGATATGGATTCAAGATTTTCAGATATGGGATACGTTTTTAAGGTGTTTTCACACCTTAGGGTGAGTGGAAACTTCCTTTAAAAAGTATATTGCACAAAAATTAGTTGAATCAACCATAATCTTTAATTGCTTAGTATGTGACTACAAATCCTGAATTGTCTATTTGTTCTAAGTTGTTGCAAAATGATATGAAATAGATTCTTCCTTTGTTTGAATGATCTCCAGATGATAAAATCATATTAAAAATGTATACAATGCATTCTAATGAGAATTTCCTAAGTATTTGTAGAGGTTATAAGAGTAAATCGAAATATAGGGAATTTGTTTATGACTGAAATTTGTTGTATAAGTAAATAGAGAAAGTTGCTTATCTAGATCCTCTTGGTGTTGAATGATTGTTTATCTAAATTCATAGTACATATATGTCAGATACTATCATAGATTTCATTTAAAGTGAGTAGTGTTTGTTTGGTATCTCAGTGAAGAGGGTGAAACCCTAGATGCAAGGAAAGTTGGATATTTGTGAATAGATATCGTGAAATCCATTTGAAGGGATTTTCTTGACATAATAGACTTTATTTAATCAATGTTATTATTGATGCATGATATCCCAGTGAATGGCATGGAAACCCAAATTCAGCTCAGTTCCAAGGTTTCATACATATATTAATTTTATATGATTTGTTGATAGTAGTCTTTATTCAGTGAATGTTTATGTCGCATGAAATCTTTATGGGAGCCATGGGAATAAGTTGTTGCCTAGTGAGAGGTGACAAGATGTGTGATGTCCTTGTGAACCATGAGAATACTTGTACAACCAGTGAAATGAATACCTTGGTCTAAGAACCTAGAGGTAATGGTTACCTGTTATAGAGGTAACAATGCTATGTGATGATCTAAGGGTTTGAATACCCAGATCTAGTAATTATGATAATGATGTGAAGGGAAGAGAATTCCCATTAATGTGACAAGGGATTGAGATCCCAGGTATCATGTGTTGTAAAGATTTGAAAAGTACGTAATATATGTATTACTCCTTTCTTTGCAGCATTTGTTGTGATTAAATGAAACCCTAAGGGTAGGGTGTTCAATGAATCAAGTATTGTGATATCAATGTTCTCAGTTATTATTAATAATTCTTGTCATGATAAGTAATTAACTCTTAATTGAGTTATGAGATGCACAAATCAAGATTTGGGTTGATATGCACGTTCTTTGAGAAATTACAGATAAGTTGCAGGTGCTATTGACGATTACTCATATGTCAAGTAATTAACTCTTATATGTATAATAAGATGATAAATTGCACGATTCTAGTGTGTATGTGCCAAGTGGACATGTAATCTATTTATTTAAGAATTTTAGTCTACCTGCATGTATAGTATGTTGATTACTCAGTATATTACAGTGTTTTAAATATACTGCTCTACCAAGTTTAGAATGATATACATGTTGAATTATAACTTCAAATAAGTATACGCGACACCATAGAGATACCAGAGTCAAGTATAAGTAAGAGAAGGGTACAATGTAGAAAGAGCTTTCTAGGAATAATAAAATAATAGACTTAGGAGCCCTGAACACCGTAGAACCCCTATGTGAGGTCTGTGCCTTAGGGGTGAAATGACCTAACCCTGGCAGCGTCCAATATACGGAGGTCGGAATGTGCTATCAGGTGGCACGGGGGACGAAGCCCTAGTGGAAGTCTCCTTAAATTATAGTTTGCAGTGTCCAACATCAACTAGAAGTTCTGGTGGCACTAGAGTACAGAACAGCCAAGAGGTGGCTTGACTCTCCACCTGTGTGCTCAGGTTAGAGGAGGAGTCCAGTTTAGGCCAAAGATCCATTTCCCTATTGTAGACCAGGAGAGTAGTCAGACTTAGCATTTCTCGGGTGTATCCTCTAAGTCTTGTATGGTGTGATCATAGTGCACTACGAGTCTTCATATGTAGAGTACACTACATATGATTAGGGCATAATAAAATGAATGAGAGGTCAAACAGGTGTGTATAGTTATTCAATTATTCTTTGTATGTTTCTGAATTATTAGTTCTCTTTATGATCAATCAAGCATTTCGTATATTGATTCACTCTTATAGATATTTAGAGTATCCTATCACATTTATGATTGTCAATTATTAGACTCTTTAAAGCTTATTATTGTTATAATTGATATCAATTTCTCAAAAGTATATATGTAATTATATCAGTGCTTTAGATTGTTTCTTTGAAGTACTCATTCACTGAGCGAGTAGGCTCACCCCTCTACTCACAATTTTTAGGGAAATCACGTAGACTTGAAGAAGATATCATTACATCAGAGTAGATTTTCCACAAGAGTTAAGTCTGAGTATAGTTATGTTCGGTCGGTCCTTGTCACTCTAGGTCCTTGTAAAGAAATAAGAGAGAGTTGTAAATGATGATGTATAACATTATTCCTCTTTTAGCAATATGTGTGAATCAGCAAGTCTTATGTGCTTAAAAGTATGAGGAACATTATGAATGTTCATACATACATTTTTACTGTTGAAATCATATTAGAGAAATCAATGTTTAGATTCCCTTGTAAAGTTAGTTTACGTGGTTCAATGCGAGAAAACAAAGAGTTTTGAAAGAGAAGAAAAAGTTAAGGGTGATCTTTGTATTACGTTAAATCCTCAATTTATACCCTAATCTCATGATTAGTGGAAATTGTGAGATCAGGGTGTAACACAATGGCTCCCTTCTCTTTCCACCATGGACTTTCCATGCCCCCAACTTTCCAAAAATGTTCACATAAACCCACTCTCAAGGCCAAAATTGTGTCTAACACCTTCCTGTCCACTACTTTGCGTCATGGTTCCATGAAAAAAAAACTAGTTCAGCCATTTCTCTTCAGCTTCTAGATCATAGGGAATCGAGCACTCTAGGGGTTCTCATGCCATGGATGTTCTAGCATAATATTTTCATTGTCCTTCACAGGCTTGGTTTCATCGAGCATCCATTACTTTGTTTGCTCATTTATGCAGCCATAGATCTAGTGTTCCACATCTTCTTCCCCACCCACCATCATTCATCTTGATGCCTATAACCCCACCTAAAATCCATTTGTCCCTCTTTCCCCATAACATGATCCTCTCTACTAATTCTCCTTCCACACTGATGGGCTTGTTGTTTTTCTCCCTCACTTTATTGAAGATTAAAATTTATTTTCTCCCTTCTCCCCAATTTAACCTCAAAACCTACAACAAATATAATCATGGGTTGCATGTTCTTGTGCTTTGTCTCCCTTCTTCACCTTGTGGTATGGTATTTCATGTCCCCCTTCCTCATTGTGTCTTCAATTTTTATTCCATATTTTCCCACTGTCTCATTTAAATAGGTTCAACAAAGAGGAGCAAGACACAATTGAGTGTGTCATCTCTCAATTCTAAGGAAGACCCACTTCTTGACAATGGATCTTGTTTTTCCTTCCCCTACACTTTTCGGGTATTATTCCTTCTTATAGTTCATGGTTTTTGGTTTTGTCGTTGGTATTGCTTCCTTTGCTTCCCCTAGACTTGCGATAGACCAATGAACTCTCTCCATGCTTCATCTTTAGCCTTTGAAATCTCCACCATGTTTGCCTCTACCAATTTGTCTTACATTACATCTATTTTCTTAATAAGATCATCCATTAATCTTGATCGTGTTTTAACCTGCACATCCATTTTTTTCTTCAGCTTTGCTTCTGTTTTATTACTCATGTAAAGCTCATTGATTGTCTTGTGCTCTCCTCGCTCCTATAAAAGTTTGGTTTCTTGTTGGAAGTTATTCATTGCTTTGTATGGTTCATGTCTAACAGGTATTCAATGATGGGGAACACCCACCTTTTTTTTGGTGAGGCCTTCACCCACAACCCCAACCCCATCAATGTAATGGATTGTCCTCATCTTCTTTCCATTACTTATCCATGTGGCCAGTGAACTCACATATGAAGAAACATGTCAGGAGTCCCTCGTACTTGATTTTGATGATCACCAATTCTCCAACTTCCCTATAAACAGGTCCCCTGATCTGTATCCAGATAGAAGGTCGCAAAAACTCACCTAAAACAAACAATGTGTCAATGCCACCTCTATTTGGAGGTCTCCACTTGAATCTCTTTCACCGACAAATGAGTTGTCAAAGTTCCAAGTTCCCTCATTCATGGCCTTCTGTTTATATTTCCAATGCGGCAATCAGAAAACAAATAGGTTACCCAAAATATTTCTGAAAGTTGCCTTTTTATTCAAGGCCTAGGCTCCTATCAAGGTTCTATTCATTGCCTAAAATTTGAAAGATATATGTGTCATTATCTTCCTAAATAAACTGAAATATATGTTATCACTATTTATTTGAATCGTCGTATTCTTAAACTCAATCACATCCTCCTCACTATTGTCTTCGATGTTGAATCTAGTGTATGTTTTGATTAGATATTCTACCATCCTAGGGTGGAGGGAACCTACAAGACACAATTAGTTCATGTCGTGGTAAACCAAGGAGGATTATTCCTACATAGCCTTGTGCACTTGAAGTGCTCCTTACAAAACAATATACCTAGGTACAGTAATCAAGGATATATGGACTTAGTATCTTGATATTATATATATCCATATTTGACTTTTTGCACTACATGTAAGACTAGTATCTACTACAACTTATGAACAAATGACATGGGTCATGTATTGGAATTTAAGTCCACCACGTATTTACTTGTTGGATAATAAGTTGTACTCGAAAAACCCACAATGAGAGTGATATGTGGAGACCTACAAAATGGTCATTATCACTCTCATATGAATTGGAGTTCATGATACTTTGACATGTAGTCACTACATTGATTACATTATGCCCCTTATATATCAACACTACTAAACATGACCGTATAATAGGTTAACCATACAAGAAGTGATTGGGTGCAATGTTAATCATGTGGAGTGATTGGATGCAAATATTGGTCGTGGTAAGGTTAAGTTTAATCTCTAGTTGATCTTATTAATTGAGAAACAAGAATACACTATTATGTATTGTGAATCTTTTGTGAAAGTGTAATGGTAATTTTAAACTTCATGGCCAACACAATAACTGCCTATAGAACCACATAAATAAGGATGGAGTTGAAGAAGAGAATATTCAGTATATTTACATAACACTAAAGTTAATATGAAGAGAAACGAGTGGGAATGGTCGTCGTTAGCAAATATTTGGACTAGAATTTGTTCACATGAAGTGATCATGTTCTTCTAGGGTTTAGAAACCCTATATATATATATATATATATATATATATATATATATATATATATATATACATATATATACATATGTATATGTATATATACATATGTGTATGTATATATATACATATATATGTATATATACATATGTGTATGTATATATATACATATATATGTATATGTATATACATATATAAGGGTATATATTCAATACCCACACTGCTAGTTCTGTTTATTTACCCATGCAGGAGTTCTGCCCATCTATCTTAAAAACATGCAAACTGCCGACGTTCATACATAGAGTGGACTCCCACACATCTCCTTCATGTTGTTTGCTCAAGTACTTCAGTCCATGCATCCAAACACTATCTGGTAGATACTACCGTCATGTGGAGACTAGTGCCTAATCTAGATATTTCTAGAGAGTCAAATGACAACACGGTTGTGGGCCCTCTAACATTGATGACACTTATCTACTGCAAGATCCCTATGTTGTGCTAGCCCCAAAACACTCTGTTTAGCCAATGTTGCCTTGTCTATTTGCTTTCCTACCTCAAAAGGTGATTGTCTGACTGTGGCAGTGTAAGGAGATGGTGTGGGGAGAACGAATTGAATTGGGAGGATTTGGGCCAATGGTTGTTGGGGAAGAAGATGAAGAAGGGAGGGCGGAGCTTGGTTGAATGAGTTTTTGGGCTATAATATTGATTCAATCTAAGTTCAGTTCCTTTTTTCCTAAATAAGGAATAACTCTACAACAAATACAAATAATTATCTGTCTCTGACTATGGAATTGTGCAGGTGGTGATATGTCATCTACAATGCCGATCATGTGACGAAATGTTGAGGCAGTAGATGAAATTCACACCTCACCTAACTTTTTTCTATCACATCATGGTTGGAAAGTTGCTAACATAAAATGCAAGCCAGAACATGCCTATGACAATGCTAGATCTCCTACTAAGATTCCTTCCAGTGTGTAGCTTATTTCAAGGTGGAATTCTTTAGTTTGAACTTAAAAAAGGCTCAGCTACTTCCATTGTCTTTGATGATAAAAATAGACGAGAGGAATTATATAAGTAGAGAGAAGTTTCTATAGAAAATAAGGAGAGAAGAAATAAAATAAGATTTACTATATCAAATTTATTATAGTTTGTGTATTGATAATAATGCACCTCTTGTAAATCACGATACACCAAAATAAGAGTTACTTGTATTGAATTTATTACAGATGTATGTCACCAGTAGAAGAGGTCAAACATTCATCATCATCATTTAGCACCAGATTAATAGCGCTTCAAGATGGTCTATCGGTTCATTTATGTTGATGAAGTTTGTGTGTAGGTAAGAACAACCAACAAGCAGAGCAAACAAACTGTAGTACACACAGTGAAACTATAATAAGAATGAACAAAACATAAAGAGGATGGACATTTTGGAATTCAAAAGTGAAATTGTAATATGTGATAAGAAGTAGTATTTTTTCTATGTAATAACAATGTATTTTGTATATACAAGGGCATTCTATAAATAGAGTTGACACATTGTAACGAGCGAAGAGAAACTATGATGAGAAGGATGAGACTGTAATATGGAGGAGAAAATTGTAACCAAGGTTGATATTTTACAATACGTATCAGTTGTATTACGTTTTACTTCCCAAATGGATGCAACTTGATCTATATATTATTGCAATACGAAGGACCATTTCATAAGGAGGGTTGTCATTTTGTAATTCATAGATACAATTTTTTAATATGTCAGAATACATTGTATTGTACTAGAGCATACCAAGTAGAGATTATAGGTTGTAGTTTGGTGTTCCTTTGTAAACATCAAGTTGTATCAAGCAGAGTTTATAGTTTGTACTTATTATGTGTTAGCAAACATGTATGACTCTGTTATATGATCATTATGTTAAATAATCAGTTGGTTTATAATTGATAGTGTAGGTGTGGTCATGATCAGCTAGATAGGCCAATACCAAGAAGAGTTATATAAAGCTTTGAGCAAATTCTCAGACTAATGATGTGTCTTGCATATACCAATTATGTATAAGAACAATTTGGATTGACAATAGAGTGTGTGTGTATGAACAAACTATAAGCATGCAACACATATTGTAATATACAAGACAAAATTGTAATATAAAGGAAAAAATTGTAGAGAGGGTGATCATTTTGTAATACACAGAGAAAAATTATGATATGCAAGAAGAACTTGCATTGTACTTTCTAACATGTTATAATTTTTTTTCTTTATGTTATGTTGTCTTTACATTTTACTCCTACATATCACAATATGTCCATTGACATTATAGTTTACATCTACTTACATACAAACTTTGTAAACTCATATGTATCTTGCATCCAAATTATTTATAGTATGATTCGAGAATGTGATTCATTGTCTGCTTTGTACAATAGGGGTAATAGGGATGACGAGACCATCAAATACATAAATGCACTACTTTCTTTAGTTCAACAATTGAATTTGTTTTGATTTTATTCTATTTCTTAACAAGTGCAATCATCTTCTTATAAAACATTACAGTTATCATCTATATATGAAAAATGTATCCACCATATTTACATTATTCTCATTCTTGTTACAGTATGTCCAACCATATTACAGTTTATGCATACACACTAAGTTATAACTCACATTTTTAGTCCTAAATGCTTGTTTTAGATGGATGGCATACAAAATTGAGTAATTGTTCATTGTATGCCATCGGGATATTTTGGACAAAAAGGCATAAAATACATAAATATGCCATTTTATTTAGTTTAGTGGTAGAATTGGAGTTCATATTATTTTTCTTCTTACCAAGCGCAACAATTTTTTTCCAACATATTATAATTTCTAACTATATTACAAAATTACTCATCGTCTTTTATAATACTCTTATGTATTATAATATGTTTAACTGCAATATAATTCATTCTTGCAAATATAGAAACTTTGTAAACATATAACATTGATTGTAGAAGTCCACGACAATGCCATATTATAGAATGTCATCATTGGTTGCAGTTTTTTCCTCCCTATTGCAGATTTTGTTTTCTCATTGCAATATGCCAGCTCAGATTGCATTCACAATAATTGGAAAATTTGTGAGAAGTGAGAGGAGTTTGATAGTACTTGTTTGTTTGGCATACTACATAATGTGTATATAGAAAGGGAAAATACCACCGAGACTCTACTCTGATCTCATTTTTATTAGTCTTTACTTTGATCCTCTTTCTTTTGAAATCCAACATCTAGATCACACACACTGAGCATGATTATCTAGATAGTAGACAACCTCAACGACATCACTACAAACCAACCAGAGTGGAAGTTGGATCATGTTAGTAACTACATCTCTCGTTGTCCTCTATGGTTCACTACTACTCCTCCATGTACTCCCAATTTCTCCCTTCCATGACAACCCCTTCCTCCTCCCCTTTCTTTTCTAAACCCAACCTAGAACACCGAAAGTACAACTGTCTGCATCAGTGGCAAGCCCTATAACATCTTCTTACTCTAACTCTGCAACTGTTGCCGAGAGGGCCAAACCCATAACTGGGGTCTCTACTAGTCGAGTATCAAAGCGTCACCCCAGGCATGCCTCCAAACGACCCCCTACGACCTTCATAGTCACCCAACCAGCCGACTTCCGGTAGATGGGGTAGGAGGTTATGTGCGTGCAGATCTCAATCCTAACCAGCAGCGGCGGCTTCTGTGGTCTTTTTTTCCCATCTCCCTCATTTTTCCTGTCGATGCCTATCATGAGTTGAAAGGGTGACCATGATAGGGAGTCTAGTGTGGTGTTTGTAGGGAAGAGGTGGGATGGCATACTAATTTAGCTAAACTCCCTATCATGAGTACTCTACATTGTTACCCACGTAGGCAACAAATACATAACATATATATGTATACTAGTAAATGCATGTATTTTGCACATGGCTTCTATATATAAATAATAAAATTACTCTTATGCAATAAAAAGTTTTTGATAATAATTTTAACTATATCAAATTGAAATAGGAAAGTAGGTTGTCTTTTGATGTGACATTTTATGAAGTTATCAACCACTTCCCTTCTATTTGTTTTTCATAATCCTTATTACTCGACTATTTGTTTGATAACATAGTGAATATTTTTGTTTCATCATTGATAGAAGCTAAGATCAACTTCATGTCTGCTCTCTCATCCTAATATTACTCCAAGCTGAGCACACTTAATTATAAAGTTCTTAGCGATGAGCTCCCTAAAAAGAGGTGTACCTTGGTGATATGGGTAGTCCAATCATTCCTTTTAAGATCGTTTTATCTGAGGGCTCAAATGATGGGATGTTATAATCTTCTCCACTTAGACTATTGACGTCTTCGTTAAGGCTCAACTATATGATCTCATAATATTTCTTCATTTCAGTAGAAACCCAAAATGGTCCATGGACACTCAGCTCCCGATCATAAAATACCAATGCAAGGGTGCTTACATCATCATGGACAACCTTTTCAATATATCTGGACCGTATGGATCAAGACATGCATACCACATGCCCATGTGGGTTCTACTTAGTGGAAGGGTTATGGCTCAGATACCATTTGTAAAATCTGACCAATCGTCCAACACTCTGGTAGAGTTTCAAACATTACAACTTGCCCCCACAAACCACCACAAGTCTTAACAACGTACTTTATCCTCACTAAGCACACTTAACTATGAAGTTATTCATGATGAACTCTCTAGAAAGGAGGTACACATTGGTGATATGGATAGTTCAATCATTTCTTTGAAGATTATTTTATCTGAGGCCTCAAATCCTAAGATGTTATAATATGTCTATTTTGTTTATTAGTTGTAGGTTGCATGTTTCTTACCTAGATGCTAGAGCATCTAGAGGCAAGGTTTTTAATAATAATGAAAGGTCATTATTCCTTCTTGACTTTTAGTAGTATCGTAAGACAACATATTTTATTTTACATCAATTATATCTTGAACATGTTTATCGATAGTTTACTTAATATATTTTATTTGATACATATGCAATCACTCCTGTTGTTTTGAGTTCTGATAATGACCTTTATCATGTTTGATATCTCTTGAAGATATCCACTAAAAACTATTTTTGTACCATATTAGTTTGTTTAAAGAATAGGATAGATAACAATAATAAAGGATTTTCAAATCAATGGATTGCCATTTGATGCAAATGGCTCTGGTTAGAACATTATAATCAACTACAATTGTGTTATATTTCTTCCCTTTCATTTAAGTAGGCAATGAATTTCTATATGATAAACTATCATTCCTCTTTGTATATAAGTATATTGATATAAATAATATTATCAAATGATCTTACATACGACATATGTAATTGTAGAAATTCCTTCAATTATGATAACATTAAACAATCTTATTTGATAAATTTTCTGTCGAAAAATGAGGGTATGAAGCAATTGTCATGTATTTTAGATTAATTTAGAAACCTCATTATTGAAATTTATATGATTATATATATATAATGTTTGTGTATTGGGAGGAATACTCTTGATATGAGAGAAGATATATATTGATCCCAATAGTGTGAAATTAATAAATTAATTCCACATTTTTGAACATTGATCAAGTTTTGATTTACCATACTATAATTGTATTCTAGTTTTTAAATAAAATTCTATAAAAATTTGCCTAAAATTTTGCATGAAGGTTGTCAAACAGAATGAAACTTTTCCGTATATTTACAACTAGAGCATTATTTAGATTGACTCAATCTCTTAGTATAAGATGAGAATAAAGTAAACAAGAAAATACAAAAATAATATATGACTAGGAAATCTAGCAATGGTGTCAATATGTCAATATATATTTTAAGTATTATTGAATTTGATTGTGTGTTCATTTGTTGCATACTGTAACACACAAAATTTGAGGAGGTAACATATATTTATGCCCTTCAGTGGAAAATTTCTCTATATAGCTCAATGGACAAATTCAATCTGATGCATAACAAAAAAGGATGTTAATACTCTAATGAATTTGCAATCTGAAGGTGAACCAGATCTTGAGATTTCCTGCATTCTCATACCTTTGATGGGGAGTGACTATTACCCATTGATGTACAAATAAAATAGATTGCCATCATCCATACTTTATTTTCTTGGTCCATATCGAGAAAGTACACTTTGACATATTGATTACAGTGATGGAAAGTATTTGGGTAGTATTCTAAATGGTATAAGTGTATACAATGCCATAGCAACTTTGTTGATTTATTTTGTAAATTTTCCAATGTTGTCTTTGTTGACTTCTGTTTTACCAGCGTGTCATGATTTTTGTAGCTTGATGGTGGAGTGTGTTAAGTGGACCTGAAGGAATCGAGTGGTTTATGTATGTCATGAAAACATCAGTTTTGTCTTTGCATATGCTTAAAAATTATCTTCATCTCCTCACCACTTCTAATTTTCCATTGATGGCATGCAATTGTCATACTGTGACTTCTAAGACATAAACATGTGTGAGATCTATATGTTAAAACAAAGTTTTGAAGAGTAATATGCAAGTGCATGCAAACAACAACTTGTTGGTGCCTAGTGAATTCATGTTGAGTTGGATAGTAAATTAACACTTTAGTGGAATTAGTGATTTTATGTCTATGAACATCTAAAGACAAATAGAGTTACACATCACTACTACTCTTTGGGTGTCACCCAGGGAGCATTTCAATCATTACCCTCTAGAAGATCTATAACATGATGTATATAATGTGCAACTTTTGATTGATTTTTTTGTCTTTAATAAGGTTATTTATAATGACAATATTGAACAATAGAGCGTCTAAAAAATAATTGTATATATCAAATCTCATTGAACCTAGCCCACTGAACATAGTTTATTAGAAACAAACTAAATTCAAAGCATTAAGTTAAAAGTTTCTTATTAATATAAAACAAATAAAATAAGTTTGTAACAATAATTAAGTTGCATACTCAACTCTATAATATTCATCCCTCTTTTATTGGCTAAAACACTAATAAACTTAATTTAAACATGTTCATTACATGTTGTTATCGTATATGTAATGAAAATAAAACTAAGATATATGTCATATATTTTTGTAAAGGTATTTTATTATGAAATTTCTCTAAGATGAAAGATTATAATCATGTGGTATTGTGCAAGATCCTAGGGAAATAGTAAATTGAATTCTTCATCATCTGGTGTTGATAGGTTACTCTCAAAATATCAACACTAAGATGATCCATTGGGTAGCCATTTGGTTGCCATATAGCAATGATGTTATTCCTATATGAGTGGGTGGCCAGAATATGATTCATCTGTAAAGGGGGGAATTTTAGAATGAAGAAGGAAAACTGACACAACATTCAATATTACAATGAATTGAAATATTGACATATATTTCATGTGGGAGGTACAATATCAAAATAGGAAAACTTATAATATGATGTCGCCTATGAGAAAAGTGATGAGTGGATGAGTTGAGCAAGAAGAAGAACAATATGGTCCACAATTGAAGGGATCATATGTCAAACACAGTTTTAAACAATTTCAATCATAGATTCATATTTAGAGTCACATTTCTAATAGGGATGAATCTAGAGGAAGATGAGTCCTCACGTTAAGTAGAGTCCAGTAATAGAATTACATATCATGAAGTATTATTTTTTAGAGGAAAGACATGTCCTCTATTTGACAATATGGATTCTTAGGTTATTTTTTATCACCCAAAAGGTGTAACTCATGGAAATCATGGATACACTAATGACAAAGTTGAAAACTGCATTTTTAGGAAGGTACAGACCCTCAATTAGGCATGAATCACTACCACAAAGACATGTATCTCAACATATATTTCTAAAATATTCATTTATTTTCGGTTAAAAATCATCTACAACGGACAAAACAAAATCAAGATCAAAATTTCCTTATAAAGAATACAACACTACAAATCAAGCTAACTCCTACTGAGTTGCAAATAGAGATATAGATGGAAGTCTCTTAACTATATAAACAAGAATCATTTTGAGTATTGCTTCCATTAGAGTTTGAATATACACTCTTATTCAAACTTTCATATAAATCATATATTAAGAAATTTTGAAGCTAGTTTTTGAGTATATTACCTAAAAGAATGTCCCCATATGTACCTTCTTGCATCACATTCATAAGCATGTAATATGCCATTGAGTTGGTCATTTTATTTCATATGCTTACAAAAAAAATGCATCTATGTGTAATATCAAGGATTTTTAATCAATAATACATTAAATTGGACTTACATCAGAGGATCTATCAAATACAAATTTCATGATGTCTTTTTGTATTCATTTAAAGATATGTATGCATGTTAACTTTTTTTTTTTTGAAAATTCATGCATGTTAACTTATGAATGCATTTCAGAGTTGTAAAATCAATACCTTAAACAAGTATTATATATGAATAACTATCAATAGGAAACTCTAAAAAATAACTCAATGTTGAAACAATTTATTTCAATTTGGCATTATTAATAGCTATACTAAAACAACATGATACGCCATGAAGGAGAATGGGAAGACAAGATGTTGGTATACATCACGATGTCAAATGTCAGTATGATTGCGTGTTCCTTGAAGCTCAACACCTAAAGAGCTACACACTCTTACAACTTATAAGCATCCATTCAGCAAAAGTTGTAAAAGACAACATTAATAACGAACAAGGAAAGACATTATTCTAGTTATGTAAATGGGAGTCAAATGATAACTTTTCACTATGTCTACAAACAATATATAGATTCAAAAGGATGTGAAAAAAAATTATTTTTAAGTGAACTTCTCATTTTGCCAACATAAAATGCCAACATGATTATGAGAGTGATTCATGCAAAGGAAAGTTGTGAGCTCATGTTGGGACGCGACATTTACATTCTTTATTTTTTGCAAAATTCTTTGAAAATCTTCCTTCATATATAAATTACAAATATTTGGTGTAAAGTTGGTGAAAATTACTTACAAAAATAAGATAGGGGGAAACCTTCTCGTGAACATTTTTTGTCACTGCTACATTGATATTTAATGCACATTAAAAAAATCATTTTTTCTTTAAACAATGGTTACCATATTGTATCCTTTGTCAATTAACACGACAGACAAATGATAGATTCGCAAGCTCAACATTGTTGAACTCATATATATTGACATGTCGATAAACATCAATAAACATCATAAGGGTTGTTATAATTCTAAATGTAACATAAACATTGTAGGCATATGGTTTTGTGACGCTTCCCTTTGATTTCATGAGTTTTTAAAAATACAGGATCATGGAGCACAACAAATAACTGCAGATAAATTTTTTCTATATCATGATTCCTTCATTTACATTAAAAAAATACCAGATAAAAGTACATAAGGAAAGAGTAGCTTTATAAGAAACTAGTGAACGCACACATGCACATATACGTGACATGTTGTATATGTCAAATTGTTATTAGATAGTTTTATGATTGATCTGAGACATGGCCTGCATTTTATGGGAATATAAGTGTGATGAACAATTGAATATTGTAGGTAAGGTTAGATAAATTAGCATATATACTCAATTTCATAATGGTATATATCAAAGTACGTTCAGACCCATGGCATATTGTGCTTAAACCCTTGTTCACATATATCTTTCTTTATACCGGTAGCTAATACATTTTGAATTTGAAAAAAAATGATTGCATGTTTATTATACATTTAAGTTTATATGTCATATCTTTCTTTTCTCTTCCATTTTTTACATTGTCAAGATTCACAATGGTATGCATATCATTACGACATGTACTCTATATGATATTTGGCAATTATCATAATTTGCAGGTATGGTAGTAGCTTATATGCAAATGAATATGATTATGTAATAGGATTTTGAAAGTGATTATGTTTATGCTTTTTGATAATGCATAAATTTGTTCTTCATATATGCCAATTCAGTATGAAACAACTCTAATAAATATTAGAGTATGCATAAAAAATGATATTATGTGATTTTAAGTAATACATTTGAAGTTGTACATAGCTGAAGTAAAATCTACATGTTGATCAAGTTGTTGTTGCAAGAAAGAAAATGTAAACTTGACTTGGAACTGTATTTCCAATTTAGTAATGACACTTAGTTGGATTAATATACAACAACGTGCATATTGAGGCAATTAGTTAGCGGCCATCTACTATTGTGAAATCGGTATATGAAAGGACTTAATTTCAAAGTATTTAATTTGTTTATGTTAGAAGGTGTGTCAGTTTGAAGAATATTTGCCACTACTTTGGCTTTCACAACTAAAGACGTTGTTCTTCTTTCAAATAAGATCTTTATTTGAAAGTGAACAACTACGAGTGTAACTTCCGTTAATTGGGCAAAGAAAGGGTTACTGAATTTGTTGCTTTAGTTTGTATGGCAGATATCTAATTTGGAGAAAAATACAAACATTCTTCCTATTCAGACTGAGTCTTTGGCATCTCACACTAACCTACTAAGCCCAGGTAGCTATATCTCAACGAAGTTCACCAAGACACTTTGGAAATAAATTTTGAATTCTCAGAACTATCGGCACACAACCCTCAAACATACCTCCATTCGCTTCCAATTTTCTTTTGCTCACACAGGTAACACATATTGGAATCAAACATTATAGCAGTTATAGATAATTTTCCTTCTTGATACCAATCATGAATTTGTGTAGCGAAGGGCACTCTTCCTATATAATCTCATCTATGAAACACCATCGGTGTTGGACGGGGTAGGCCGATGCCCATGGGCAACAAGTGAAGAGACATGTATAGGTTGTATGTGTGAAGAATTGAGGTGTTCAACATTTCACACTGTAATTCGTAGAATAAAGACAATGTTGCATCAACGTAGGGTGGTGGCAATTATGTGGGATACTGGAGTGGCAACATAAACGCATAAAGTATTAACATTCTACTAGATGTCCTTGTCAACCTGTAATTTCCTTTAATGAAAATCTGTCTGTCAATTAAACCTGTTAAGGGTTGTTAATTTGTTTCGGCCAAGTAGAAGAAAAAAAACATTTTTTTACTAAGTAAAAAATATGACAAAGAACATGGAGTTATAAAAAAATCCATTCCCGACTAAAAGCAGTTCATGAAAAAAATAATGATGCTCATATCCGTCCATGGCTAGTTGTAATTGTTAATCAGTTAAGAGTTTGTGGGTGAGGAGTTTGATTTTGGAACCATAATAATATCTTTGCCCCAAAAAATGTCCATCAACTGCCCCGTCATTTCTGACGCTCTGTCCATTGACCAGAATAGCTACATGGGCGGATTAGTCCAGGAGCTCCAGTACGAAGACCTCATGAGTTGAAGATTAATTGGAGGTTTATGTTTGGGTCTTGTTGACATTTTCGAACGAATATGGGCACGTTTGGTTTGCCGGATTTTTAGAAATCCTGTATTTTGTCCATCCCGCATTATTAAAATGCTGCATTGTTAAAATCCCACAAAATAAAATTTTATGTTTGGTTTGCTGGATTTTGTAAGTGCGGGATTTATTTTTTTTCGTGTCCACGACGTTCGCCATGTTGGATTTTAGCGTCCGGGAGAATTTTGATGGAGACCAAAATGCGGTATTCCTATTATGTCTGAAAATCCCGGGATTAGCCTCAATTCTCCAATCCTGCAAACCAAACTTAAAATTTGTTGAATTGGAGTCCAAAATACAATCCAATACAACAAAATCCAAGTAACCAAACATGCCCTATATGTAAAGAACTACTTGTTTCCACACACCACAATTTACACACTTTTTCACCAATCAAGATGCATTGTAAATTCAAACAATCATTTTAACAGAGAAGTGAATCCTGCCTCTTTTGAGAAGAGAAAACTTTTGTTATCTCACGTGTTGCCATAGCTCGTTGCTTTAATCGTACATAAGAAGGCCGCGGAAACCGGCGGCGTGTACTAGTTGTTGGCGAAAAAAAGAGTACGGATGTAATTAAGAACGTCATCTACCTGAAATATATGTGTACCCATATTCATAACATACATATGTGTGGGTGCTTGTACAAACAATCACATACCTTTTTAGCAGTTTTAAGGATTTGGCGAGTGACAGTTAAGACCATGCTTAACTGTGTTTCCCCCACAAGCCAAGAATCAAATGCCTATGTTGGCAACGCCTAGTAACCACACCGGTTCTTCGCCTGAGTTAACAGAAATGAAATCTGATTATTCATAAATAAATGCAGATGGCGCCTTAGGAGGCCGACTGGTAGTGAAAAATTAATACACAGTGCAAAAATATCCGAGGAAGAGGTAGAGCAGCAGAAGGTTTGGCCTTGGACTGCTTCTTTCACTACACACGATTAGACGTGCCAGCCATTGTAGGGTTTGTCAGTCTTCTAGAGCATATGTTTTGTCTATCATTGCAAACGCCATGGCATACATAAATGGTGAGCGTGGGTTGGAAGGTGGTAGGGATGGGGTGTGCTGGTTGCATTGAGACTTCGAGATGGGACCGGAAGATTGTAGGTGCAAGAGCATCGACTTCGTCGGGATGTGAATAGAACACCAAAAAAAGGCGATTGGCATTGAGAGAAACAGGCTGTCAAT